>CM065592.1:233188272-233429885 GCA_033119425.1 Bufotes viridis
AGGGTGCATGTCAGGCCCCTTTCCCTGCACAGGGTCATCTTAGGGTTTCCGTGACAGCTCCTCCTACCCAGAGCCCCCTTTTTTCTTCATGTACAGTGCTCACAGCAATCAACGGAGACTTCCACCTCATCCATCCACGGTGGCTACCTCATCCATCCGCCTCCTCCTCTCCGACACAGCGAGGATCCGGTGAGCACGTTCCATTTTGTTGCACGGGTCACATTTGTGTGACTACGTCTCTTTGACACGTATTGTCTCGTTGATTCTGTTGATTACTTGAGCCCTTTGGGCCTGGATTTGGGCCAAGGGCCCTATAGCTGTGTCTTTGCCTTCATTGAGTAGCTTCATTACCTGGCGCATATACATTTTTTATATTTGAGTATTAAAAGTTATGTTTTAGATATATTATTCCCCCTCTACCCTCCTTAGGGGTTAGTATTCTGCACGCATGTGTGTTTCAGGCCCTGCAAGTGCACAGTGTCACCAGTGCAACTCATATCTGATGTCACAGTAGATTACATTTAAAAAACAACAACAATTTTGACTGTAATATAATAGCAGTCAGTTGCCTGCACGCGTGTGTGTTTCGGGCCCTGCAAGTGCACAGTGTCACAAGCGCAACTCATATCTGGTGTTACAGTAGATTACATTTAAAAAAAACAACAACAATTTTGACTGTAATATAATAGCAGTCAGTTGCCTGCACGGGTGTGTGTTTGAGGCCCTGCAAGTGCACAGTGTCACAAGCGCAACTCATATCTGGTGTTACAGTAGATTACATTTAAAAAAAACAACAACAATTTTGACTGTAATATAATAGCAGTCAGTTGCCTGCACGCGTGTGTGTTTGAGGCCCTGCAAGTGCACAGTGTCACAAGCGCAACTCATATCTGGTGTCACAGTAGATTACATTTAAAAAAAACAACAATAATTTTAACTATAATATAATTGCAGTCAGTTGCCTGCACGTGTGTGTGTTTCAGGCCCTGCAAGTGCACAGTGTCACCAGCGCAACTCATACCTGGTGTCACAGTAGATTACATTTAAAAAAAAAAAAAAAAAATTTTGACTGTAATATAATAGCTGTCAGTTGCATGCACGCATATGTGTTTCAGGCCCTGCAAGTGCACAGTGTCACCAGTACAACTCATATCTGGTGTCACAGTACATTACATTTAAAAAAAATAAAAATAAATTTTGACTGTAATAGAATGAATAGCAGTTATTTGTCTGCAAGTGTGTGTGTTAGGCCTACAGCGTTTACTCTTCGAACTTCTGCCAGTGCACAGTGCCACTCATATCTGGTGTCACAGTAGCTTGCACGCATAGTTCAACTAAACTAATCTAAAAAAAATAACAGACAGAGGCAGGCCACCCCACAGGGGCCGTCGTGGTCGTGGTGGTGTGATTCCCTTTGGCCCTAGAATAATGCCCAAAGTTCTGAGGACATAGTTGACTGTCTAACACAGGACACCCAATCTTCTACAGCTTCCGCTCAGAACCTTGACGCACCATCCTGCTCCAGCTCAGCTGCGGGCACATGTCAAATTACCACTCGCCCGCCTGCCGCCACCACCAACACTAGCACCACAGCTGCTTCACTTGATCTGTCAGAGGAGTTATTTACACATTAGTTGGAAGAAATGAGTGATGCGCAACCATTATTGCCAGAGGACGTAGATAACAGGGATATGTCTCAGTCAGGCAGCATTACACACATGGACGTACGGTGTGAAGATGATGATGTTGTACCAGCTGCTGCTTCCTTTGCTGAGTTGTCAGATACAAGTGAAGCGGTTGATGATGACGATGTGTCCGTGGATGTCACGTGGGTGCCCGCTCGAAGAGAAGAACAACAGGGGGAATGTTCAGATGGAGAGACAGAGAGGAGGAAGAGACGAGTTGGAAGCAGGGGGAGGTCATCGCAAGGAGCTAGTGGCACAGTCAGACAGCATGCATCGGTACCCGGGGTCAGCCAGACAGCAAGCCAATCAATGCATGCTGTTGCCACCACCAGAATGCCGTCATCGCAAAGCTCAGCAGTGTTGCATTTTTTTGTGTGTCTGCCTCTGACAACAGGGAAGCCATTTGCAACCTGTGCCAAAAGAAACTGAGTCGTGGGAAGTCCAACACCCACCTATTTCTACTGCAGTTGATGATTTTTCGCATGATTTTATTACACATAATCGAGATTCCCTACCCCATCCAGTCTCGCTCACCAACACTTGATCGCTTTCAGGAGCTTGTTGAGCGAGATTGGTGGAGTTGGATCGCATGGTAAAAAATTCCTCTAGGAGATAATTTTATAACCTTTCATCATTGGAAAAAAATGCTTTCAATGAATTAGAGTCCATAAAAGACATTATCCTCAAACAGGCTGACAAAGCGCCCATTTCCCAAAATAAAGTAAAAAAACATTGAATAAATAGGAAAAAAAAGAGAAAAGTAGACATATTATGTATCGCCGCGTCCGTATTGACCGGCTCCATTTTTTTGTCACCTTACATCACTAAAAGTGCAACATCAAGCGATCAAAAGAGTGTATGCCCCGCAAAATAGTACCAATCTAACTGTCACCTCACCCCGCAAAAAATTAGCCTCTACACTAGACAATCTCCCAAAAAATAAAAAAACTATGGCTCTCAGACTATGGAGACACTAAAATATGATTTTTTTTGTTTCAAAAGTGATTTTATTGTGTAAAACGTAAATAAATAAAAAGAAAGTAGACATATTATGTATCGCCGCATTCGTAAGAACCTGCTGTATAAAAATATCACATTAATTGACCTCTCAGGGGAACACTGTAAAAAAATAAAATAAAAAAACGTGTGAAAAATGCCATTTTTTGTCCCCTTACATCACAAAAGGTGCAATACCAAGCATCAAAAAGTCATACGCATCCCAAAATAATACCATTGAAACCGTCATCTCATTCCGCAAAAAATGAGACCTTAAAAAAGACAATCGCCAAAAAAATTTAAAAAACTATCGCACCCAGTATATGGAGACACTAAATTTTGATTTTTTTAGTTTAAAAAGTGTTGTTATTGTGTAAAACATAAATAAATAAAAATAAATAAATAAAAAGAAAGTATACATATTAGGTATCGAATCGTCTGTAAGAACCTGCTGTATAAAAATATCACTTGACCTAACCCCTCAGGTAAACAAAGTAAAAAATAAAACAATGTAAAAAAACACATTTTTTTTTACCTGTAGTGTTAAACGAACAGTTCGAGCATAGTTCGGATTTGTACCGAATTTTGGGGTGTTCGGGACACAGACCCGGACCCGAACATTTAAAAAAAAAGTTTGGGTTCGGGTCCGTTGTTCGGCGATTTATTCCCGCTTTCTGAAGGGCTGCACAGCAGCCAATCAGCTAGCGTTTTACTTCTTGCCCTAAGAAGCCATCACAGCCATGCCTACTATTGGCATGGCTGTGATTGGCCAAGTGCAGCATGTGACCCAGCCTCTATTTAAGGGCGAGATTAGGCAGGGAAAAGTCAGCAAAAGCACCTAATGAAGTGATCGATCTACAGATGTGAATCATTCAACTTCTGCTAGTTAATTGCTCACTGGTTTTAAGGCTGCACAGAGCGTTTTTCTGTAACTTTTTTCTGGGGTAATCGGCGGCCATTTTGTGACTTATGGTGCACCAGCACAAGCTGCCACCAAGTCCATCAATCGATCAATACTAGTGTTTTTTTTTTTTTTGCTATATCCTACATCAGGGGCTTGGCTGTGCTTATTGTCACCCCTAGAAACTCAGGATAGACATTTCTAGATTTTATTAAGGGGTTAAATTCAATTGCCAAAATAACAATCCCCTAAATCTGGTGATCCAGCTGTGGCTAGCCAAGTGTTATACTGTCTGCTGTCTGGCAAAGGATAGATTATTTTCTGTGGTGAAATTCAATTGCCAAAATAGCAATCCCCTAAATCTGGCGTCCCAGCAGTGGCTGGCAAAGTACAATAGTGTCCGGCAAAGGATATGTCTTGTTATGGGGTGAAATTCAATAGCCAAAATAGCAATTCCCTAAATCAATGGTTTCAGCTGTGGCTGGCCAAGTTTAATAGTGTCCTGCAAAGGATATATTTTGTTCTGGGGTGAAATTCAATTGCCAAAATTGCAATACCATAAATCAGTGCTTTCAGCTGTGGCTGGCCAAGTTTAACAGTGTACGGCAAAGGATATATTATTTTCTGCGTTGAAATTCAGTTGCAAAAATAGAAATACTGTAAAACTGTTGTTCCAGCTGTTGCAGGCTTCGTTTAAATCTGTCCGTAAAAAGGTATATTATTTTCTGGGGTGAAAGTCAATATCAAAAATAGAAATACAGTAAATCTGCTGTCCCAGCAGTGGCTGGCCAAGTTTAATAGTGTACGGCAAAGGATATATTTTTTCTGGGGTGAAATTCAATTGCCAAAATAGCAATACCGTAAATCTGGTGTCCCAGAAGTGGCTGGCCAAGTTTAATAGTGTCCGGCAAAGGATATATTTTGTTCTGGGGTGAAATTCAATTGCCAAAACAGCAATACCGTAAATCTGGTGTCCCAGCTGTGACTGGACAAGTTTAATAGTATCCGTCAAAGGATAGATATTGTTCTGGGGTGAAATTCACTTGCCAATATAGCAATACCCTGAATCTGGTGTTCCAGCTGTTGCAGGCCAAGTGCTAATCTGTCAGTAAAAGGGTATATTACACTCAAGGTGTATATACAAGTGCTGAGAGGGTCATCCTCAATAACTTCACACGCTACCGTGCATCTCCCATTGAATTTCTGTCCGTTAAAATGTATATTACACAAAGTGTTAAAATACAATTGCCGAATGCATAATCCTACTTATTTTTTCACACGCTACTGTGCATCTCCAAGTGTAAATCTGTCCATAAAAGGATACCTTTCATCCAGGGCCTAAAAACTAGGCCTACAATTGATATTCCCCTAAATCAGTGGTTACTGCTGTGCCTGGATTAGTGTAATACGGTACATAAATTAATAGGCAGATAGTGTTAGGTGCCTGTAAAAAAAAGGCCTGAATTTGAAATCAATACATTGGGCCAAATATTTTTTTTCTTATTGTGGTGCTTGGTGAACGGTAACAATGAGGAAAACATCTAGTAAGGGACGCGGATGCCGTGGTGGTGGTGTTAGTGGACCTTCTGTTGCTGGGAGAGGACGTGGCCATTCTGCCACAGACACACATCATAGTGACCCAACTACCTCAGGTTCCAGTACCAGCCAGAATTTACAGCAATATTTGGTGGGGCCCAATGCCGTTCTAAGGATGGTAAGGCCTGTGCAGGTACAGGCGCTAGTCAATTGGGTGGCCGACAGTGGATCCAGCACTTTCACAACATTATCTCCCACCCAGTCTTCTGCAGAAAGCGCACAGGTGGCGCCTGAAAACCAAGCCCATCAGTCTGTCACATCACCCCCATGCATATCAGGGAAACTGTCTGAGCCTCAAGTTATGCAGCAGTCTCTTATGCTGTTTGAAGACTCAGCTGGCAGGGTTTCCCAAGGGAATCCACCTAGCCCTTCCCCAGTGGTGGAAGACATAGAATGCACTGATGCACAACCACTTATGTTTCCTGATGATGAGGAGATGGGAATACCACCTCATCGGAGTCCGCACGTCTCTGATGATGACGAAACACAGGTGCTAACTGCTGCGTCTTTTTGCAGTGTGCAAACCGAACAGGAGGTCAGGGAGGAAGACTGTGTGGAAGAAGATGCAGCGGACGATGAGGTCCTAGACCCCAAATGGAATGAAGGTAGTGCCACTGACTTTCATAGTTTAGAGGAAGCGGCAGTGGTGAGACCGAGCCAACAGCGTAGCAAAAGAGGGAGAGGGGGCAAAAGCAGAACAGCCGCCGCCAAGAGAGTTCGCCTGCTACTGGTCACTGCCACCAGAGACCGAGCACCCCAAAGGCAGCTTCAAGGAGTTCCCTGGCATGGCACTTCTTTAAAAAATGTGCTGATGACCAGACCCGAGTGGTTTGCACGCTGTGCCATCAGAGCCTGAAGCGAGGCATTAACGTTCTGAACCTTAGCACAACCTGCATGACCAGGCATGCAGTGGAGTAAACACCCTAAAAACAAGGAACTCACTCAGGCTCCCCCTGCTCCCTCTTCTGCTGCTGCCTCGGCCTCTTCTTCCGCCTCGGGAGGAATGTTGGCACCTGCCACCCACCAGACAGAGGATGTGCCACCGACACCACAACCTGCGTCACCAAGCATCTCCACCATGTCACACGGCAGCGTTCAGCTCTCCATCTCACAAACCTTGGAGGGAAATCGTAAATTCCCACATAGCCACCCTCGAGCCCTGGGCATGAATGCCAGCATTTCTAAACTACTGGCCTTTGAAATGCTGTCATTCAGGCTCGTAGACACAGAAAGCTTTAAACAACTGATGGCCATGGCTGTCCCACAGTATGTTGTTCCCAGCCGCCAGTACTTCTCCAAGACAGCCGTGCCTTTCCTGCACAACCAAGTATACGATAAGGTATACAAGGTCCTCCTAACCACAGATACGTGGACCAGTAAGCACGGCCAGGGACGCTATATCTCCCTAACTGCACACTGGGTAACTGTAGTGGCGGCTGGGCCCCAGGCGGAGAGTTCCTTGGCGCACGTCCTTCCGCCGCCAAGGATCGCAGGGCATCATTCTTTGCCTCCTGTAGCCTCCTCCTCCTACTCGGCTTCCTCCTCCTCTGCTTCCACCATCTCATCCAGTCAGCCACACACCTTCACCACCAACTTCAGCACAGCCCGGGGTAAACGTCAGCAGGCCATTCTGAAACTCATATGTTTGAGGGACAGGCCCCACACCGCGCAGGAGTTGTGGTGGGGTATTAAACAACAGACCGACGAGTGGTTTCTGCCGGTGGGCCTCAAGCCCGGCCTGGTGGTGTGCGATAATGGGCGAAATCTCGTCGCAGATCTGGGACTAGCCGGTTGGACGCACATTCCTTGCCTGATGCATGTGCTGAATTTGGTGGTGCAGAAGTTCATTCACAACTATCCCAACATGTCAAAGCTGCTGCATAAAGTGCGGGACGTCTGTGCGCGCTTCCGGTGTTCACATCATTCCGCTGCTTGCTTGTTTGCCCCACAGCGTAACTTTGGCCTTCCCGCTCACCGCCTCATATGCGACGTTCCCACCAGGTGGAATTCCACCTTGCACATGCTGGAGAGACTGTGCGAGCAGCAGCAGGCCATAGTGGAGTTTCAGCTGCTGCACGCACGCGTCAGTCGCACTGCGGAACAGCACCACTTCACCAACAATGATTGGGCCTCCATGCGAGACCAGTGTGCCCTGTTGCGCTGTTTCGAGTACTTTACCATCATGGCCAGTGGCGATGACACCGTTATCAGCGTTACAATACCACTTCTATGTCTCCTTGAGAAAACTCTTAGGGCGATGATGGAAGAGGAGGTGGCCCAGGAGGAGAAGGAGAATGAGGGGTAATTTTTAGCACTTTCAGGCCAGTCTGTTAGAAATGGCTCAGAGGGAGGTTTTTTGCAGCAGCAGAGGCCAGGTACAAATGTGGCCAGCCAGGGCCCACTACTGGAGGACGAGGAGGATGAGGAGGAGGTGGAGGAGGATGAGGATGAAGCAGGTTCACAGCGGGGTGGCACCCGACACTGCTCAGGCCCATCACTGGTGCGTGGCTGGAGGTATATGGAGGACGATGACGATACGCCTCCCACAGAGGACAGCTTGTCCTTATCTCTGGGGAGCCTGGCACACATGAGCGACTACATGCTGCAGTGCCTGCGCAACGACAGCAGAGTTGCCCACATTTTAACGTGTGCGGACTACTGGGTTGCCACCCTGCTGGATCCCTGATACAAAGACAATGTGCCCACCTTACTTCCTGCACTGGAGCGTGATAGGAAGATGCGCGAGTACAAGCACATGCTGGTAGACGCGCTCCTGAGAGCATTACTAAATGTCACAGAGGAACAGGTGGAAGCCCAAGGTGAAGGCAGAGGAGGAGCAAGAGGTCTCCAATGCAGCTGTGTCACGCCAGCTCCTCTGAGGGCAGTTTTAGCATGGCAGAAATGTGGAAACGTTTTGTCTCCACGCCACTGCTAACTGCACCACCATCTGATACGGAACGTGTTAGCAGGAGGCAGCATTTCACTAACATATTGGAACAGTATGTGTGCACACCCCTCCACGTACTGACTAATGGTTTGGCCCCATTCAACTTCTGGGTCTACAAATTGTCCACGTGGCCAGAGCTAGCCTTTTATGCCTTGGAGGTGCTGGCCTGCCCGGCGGCCAGCGTTTTGTCTGAACATGTATTCAGCATGGCAGGGGGTGTCATTACTGACAAACGCAGCCGCCTGTCCATAGCCAACGTGGACAAGCTGACGTTCATAAAAATTAACCAGGCATGGATCCCACAGGACCTGTCCCTCCCTTGTGCAGAATAGACATTTATAACTGCCTCCCCCTCAACCATGTATTCTTGTACTCCAGGGCACTTCTTTATTGAATCCTCATTTTTTTAACTTTACCATGATCTTGCGGTGCAACCTAAAGTTGAATGAATCTCTCCTCAATCTGGGCACCGGGGCCAAAATAACTGAAAGTGGCCTGTTACAATTGTGGGTGACATGAAGCTTGAACCTCTGCCATGCGACCTCTTTCCTCTTTCTGGGTGCCGTGGGCTAAATATCTGGAAGTGGCCTTCTCCAGTGGTGGGTGATATGACGCCTTATTCCTTGCTGTGGGACCTCTCTCCTCTGTCTGGGTTCTGGGACCTAAATAACTGAAAGTGGCCTTCTCCAGTGGTGGGTGATATGATGCCTTATTCCTTGCTGTGGGACCTCTCTCCTCTGTCTGGGTGCTGTGGCCTAAATAACTAAAAGTGGCCTTCTCCAGTGGTGGGTGATATGATGCCCTATTCCTTGCTGTGGGACCTCTCTCCTCTGTCTGCGTGCTGGGGCCTAAATAACTCAAAATGGCCTTCTCCAGTGGTGGGCGATATGATGCCTGATTCTCTGCTATGGGACCTCTCTCCAATTGATATTGGTTAATTTTTATTTATTTTATTTTAATTCATTTCCCTATCCACATTTGTTTGCAGGGCATTTACCTAGAATTTGCTGCCTTTTGCAGCCCTCTAGCCCTTTCCTGGACTATTTTACAGACTTTTTAGTGCCCAAAAGTTCGGGTCCCCATTGATTTCAATGGGGTTCGGGTTCGGGATGAATTTTTCGAACCCGAACATACAGGTGTTCGTTTAACTCTATCAGGAAACTTTTGATTCACTGAGAAGCCGAATTTCCTTGCACTTCATGCTAACTAATGAATTTTCCTTGAAATGGCTGGAAAAAAATACATACCTCATCCATTTGTGCGTGAAGAGGCCGCCGTGGCCAACTTGATTAAAGTTACAGAGCAAAATCTGGCACGCTGTTACGTATGATGTCGCCATGCCAACCAGTGTGATGATGTCATCATGTCACAGCACAAGATTTTGCATAGTGTCTGCAATCAAGATGGCCGTGGCAGCCTCTAAGTGATCAAATGGATGAGGTGAGTTTTTTCTTTTTTACTGGATTAACCCCTTAAATCCTTCAATGTTAATCTCAGATGCCATAATCAGGGATGAATGTGGTATCTGAGCGGTTCAATAACGGGGGTCAGCGTGATGGCTGTTTCCCCAGCATTGTGCCCTCTATATGCAAAGAAATGCACTTTGTGATAAAGTAATTCGGAGCAAATTTCTTTGTGAAATTCGGCAAAGCAGCCGAATCAAATTTTTGACAACTTCTCTCAACACTAGGTGCCACGAAGAGCGAGTAAATTTGGCTGCCTTACAAATCGAATTTTTACTAAACTTCCGACTGAATTCCACTTCGAATGCTTCGCTCAACATTAGCTATGAGTAAGAAAGGTGCATATCCTTTCAAAATACCTAAATATCTTTTTTATCAATGGATTTATCTTTTTTATGGATTATCAATAAATCAACTGATTCAGCATGTATAAATCTCCAATTTCCAAGATGGCATTCTTCCATGCATTGTAGATTGCCTCATGCTAGAGAAACTACAGGATGGATTTGATGGATTCGGGAAGCTGTATTTTTAATTTACTACTAACCAACACACTGTAAAAGATTATTTATAAGGTTAATATACTTCCAAGTAAAATAATTTTGTCCTAGGTGGTGCAAAGGTTTATGAATACTTAACTCTCTCTATCAAGTATTTGAAATTTCTCGTTGAAGCAGAGAATTACAGATAAGATACGAAACCTTATCTAGTTATTGAGCTGAAACAAATTAATAAAATGATATGTAGACTCCTAAAGCAAAGGATAATTAAGGCTGTGTAATGCATTAAATTATTTTCTCAGACTAATATGATTTCATTTAAGTGAGTAGCTAAATTATCTTCTTTTGTCATTATTGGTAATTATAGTGATAAGCAGTTATTCATTTTGTAATATTGAGATAAAACACTTCATTACTTCAGAAAATTTAAGCACATCCCATAGACACCCACAATCTCCCCACTGTCATTACTATAGTGTGTATGTATGTCAGTCCAGCAATCTATCTACATGTTTCAATAAGAAAACACATAAAAACTGAAGCATGCCTTTATATATTTTATTAACATATTACACAAACAGTTTAAGTATAAGGAATTACACATTGGCCGAACCCATCGAACCCGAACTTTAAGGTGTCCTCTCAACTCTACCTTTCACACAACGCTAATGCGCAAAATAAAACAGAATTTGAAAGATTATAACAGCTCCTTTAAGAACCCCTTTTGCATTTTGTACACTCTTTTCAAAGTTAATGTTACTATAAAATAAATAACAAAATAGGTACATAAAAGCGAAGTAAACCTTCTACATTCTGTTTTTATTAGATAACTTGTATTATATTGGTTTTGCAAAAATGATCAGTTAGAATTTATTTACACTTTGTTTGGGGCATAAAGTTGAAGTATGAATTACACATTTCTGTGTTAAAAAGAATATAATGAACTACACGCAGAAAAGATAAATATGTCCTTCATACATACAGTAACATAAAGAAATAAACATTTCATGTAGATCAGAAGACATCAGAAAACATAAGACAACAGCTTATTCTATAGTATGAAGTTAAATTCACATTCAGCAGATTGTTGCAGAAATTACTGTTCCATTCACCTGAATGGGGCTGGTAGGATTAATTAGAAATTTGCTGCCTAAACAACACCATTCAGACGAGTAAAGCTGATTTTCAAAGAAATTTCTGCAGCAAACCTGCGATGTGTGAATTTACCTTAAGTCCTCTTCCACATTTCCGTTTTTCACTGAAGTGTGCTGTACGGACAGCACATGTACCCATTGATTTAAATGTGTCTGTTCACATTTCAGTATTTTTTTACTTACCGTGGGTCAGAAGCTGGCTATATCAGAATATGCAAAGGTGTTGTGTGCTGTGCAAACCATGCCCACAGTATAGGATAGAATAAATACTACGCATATGTAAGTTGGTAAAAGTCAATGTAAAAATCGGGTCACCACAGGCATACCCTAATAACAAAAGACTAGCAAGTAGAGTTGAGCGAACACCTGGATGTTCGGGTTCCAGAAGTTCGGCCGAACTACCCGAAAATGTTCGGGTTCGGCATCCGAACTCGACCCAAACTTCACCCCGAATCCAAACCACATTGGTCAATAGGGACCCTAACTTTTGGGCACTAAAAAGGCTGTAAAAAAGCCCAGGAAAGTGCTAGAGGGCTGCAAAAGGCAGCAAAATGTAGGTATATCCCATGCAAACAAATATGGATAGGGAAATGACTTAAAAAAAATAAAAAAATAAAATTAACCAATACCAATTGGCAACTTGGAGGAGGAGGAGGTGGAATAGGAGGTTGGGGTGGCATCAGATGGGAATGCTATGGGAGTTGATGTTCTCATCACAGCCAAAAAGGATTCATGTCTGCCTGCATTGCCACAGGCTTTATTAACAGACTCAGGACCATGGCACCCAGACGGAGGAGAGGTTCATTCAACTTTGGGTTGCCCCGCAAAATAATGGTAAAATGAAAAAAAGAGGATTCAATAAAGAAGTGCCCTGGAGTACAAGAATATATGGTTAAGGGGAGGTAGTTATAAATGTCTATTCTGCACAAGGGATGGACAGGTCCTGTGGGATCCATGCCTGGTTCATTTTTATGAACATCAGCTTGGACAGGCGGCTGCGTTTGTCAGTAATGACGCCCCCTGCCGTGCTGAATACACGTTCAGACAAAACGCTGGCCGCAGGCCAGCACCTCCAAGGCATAAAAGGCTAGCTCTGGCCACGTGGACAATTTGGAGACCCAGAAGTTGAATGGGGCCGAACCATCAGTCAGTAAGTGGAGGGGGTGCACATGTACTGTTCCAACATGTTAGTGAAATGCTGCCTCCTGCTAACACGTTCCGTATCAGGTGGTGGTGCAGTTAGCTGTGGCGGTGACAAAACTTTTCCAAATCTCTGCCATGCTAACCCTGCCCTCAGAGGATCTGGCCGTGACACAGCTGCGTTGGCGACCTCTTGCTCCTCCTCTGCCTTCACCTTGGGGTTCCACTTGTTCCCCTGTGACATTTGGGAATGCTCTCAGTAGCGCGTCTACCAACGTGCACTTGTCCTCGCGCATCTTCCTATCACGCTCCAGTGCAGGAAGTAAGGTGGGCACATTGTCTTTGTACCAGGGATCCAGCAGGGTGGCAACCCAGTAGTCCGCACACGGTAAAATGTGGGCAACTCTGCTGTCGTTGCGCAGTCACTGCAGCATGTAGTCGCTCATGTGTGCCAGGCTGCCCAGAGGAATGGACAAGCTGTCCTCTGTGGAAGGCGTATCATCATCGTCCTTCATTTCCCCCCAGCCACGCACCAGTGATGGGCCCGAGCTGCGTTGGGTGTCACCCCGCTGTGAACATACTTCATCCTCATCCTCCTCCACCTCCTCGTCCTCCAGTAGTGGGCCCTGGCAGGCCACATTTGTACCTGGCCTTGGCTTTTCCAAAAAACCTCCCTCTGAGCCACTTCTAAGAGACCCCTTATCCTCCACCTCCTCCTCCTCCTGGGCAACCTCCTCTTCCATCATCGCCCTAAGAGTTTTCTCAAGGAGACATAGAAGTGGTATTGTAATGCTGATAACGGTGTCATCGCCAATGGCCATGTTGGTGGAGTACTCGAAACAGCGCAACAGGGCACACAGGTCTCGCATGGAGGCCCAGTCATTGGTGATGAAGTGGTGCTTTTCCGCAGTGTGACTGACCCGTGCGTGATAAAGCTGAAACTCCACTATGGCCTGCTGCTGCTCACACAGTCTCTCCAGCATGTGCAAGGTGGAGTTCCACCTCGTGGGCACGTCGCATATGAGGCGGTGAGCGGGAAGGCCGAAGTTACGCTGTAGCACAGACAGGTGAGCAGCAGCAGGATGTGAACACCGGAAGCACGCACAGACGGATGCAGCAGCTCTGACATGTCGGGGTAGTTGTGAATGAACTTCTGCACCACCAAATTCAGCACATGCGCCAGGCAAGGAATGTGCATCAAACCGGCTAGTCCCAGAGCTGCGACGAGATTTTGCCTATTATCGCACACCACCAGGTCGGGCTTGAGGCCCACCGGCAGAAACCACTCGTTGGTCTGTTATTCAATACCCCACCACAACTCCTGCACGGTGTGGGGCCTGTCCCCCAAACATGTGAGTTTCAGAACGGCCTGCTGACGTTTACCCCGGGCTGTGCTGAAGGTGTGTGGCTAACTGGATGAGCAGGTGGAAGAAAAGGAGGAGGAGGCTGAGTAGGAGAAGGAGGCTACAAGAGGCAAAGAATGATGCCCTGCGATCCTTGGCGGCGGAAGGACGTGCGCCAAGGAACTCTCCGCCTGGGGCCCAGCCGCCACTACAGTTACCCAGTGTGCAGTTAGGGAGATATAGCGTCCCTGGCCGTGCTTACTGGTCCACATATCTTTGGTTAGGTGGACCTTGCTACAGATGGCGTTGCGCAGTGCACACTTGATTTTATCGAATACTTGGTTGTGCAGGGAAGGCACGGCTGTCTTGGAGAAGTAGTGGTGGCTGGGAACAACATACTGTGGGACAGCCATGGCCATCAGCTGTTTGAAGCTGTCTGTGTCCACCAGCCTGAATGACAGCATTTCAAAGGCCAGTAGTTTAGAAATGCTGGCATTCAGGCCCAGGGCTCGAGGGTGGCTAGGTGGGAATTTACGCTTTCTCTCCAAGGTTTGTGAGATGGAGAGCTGAACGCTGCCGTGTGACATGGTGGAGATGTTTGGTGACGCAGGTGGTGGTGTCGGTGGCACATCCTCTGTTTGGTGGGCGGCAGGTGCCAACATTCCTCCCAAGGCGGAGGAATAGGCCGAGGCAGCAGCAGAAGAGGGAGCAGGGGGAGCCTGAGTGAGTTCCTTGTTTTTGAGGTGTTTACTCCACTGCAGGTTATGCTTTGCATGTAGATGCCTGGTCATGCAGGTTGTGCTAAGGTTCAGAACGTTAACTCCTCGCTTCAGGCTCTGATGGCACAGCATGCAAACCACTCGGGTCTTGTCGTCAGCACATTGTTTAAAGAAGTGCCATTCCAGTGGACTCCTTGAAGCTACCATTGGGGTGCTTGGTCCCTGGTGGCGGTGGCCAGTAGCAGGCGAACTCTCTTGGCGACGGCTGTTCTGCTTTTGCACCCTTCTCCCTCTGTTGCTACGCTGTTGGCTCGGTCTCACCATTGCCTCTTCCTCTGAACTATGAAAGTCAGTGGCGCGACCTTCATTCCATGTGGGGTCTAGGACCTCATCGTCCCCTGCATCGTCTTACACACAGTCTTCCTCCCTGACCTCCTGTTCGGTCTGCACACTGCAAAAAGACGCAGCAGTTGGCACCTGTGTTTCGTCATCATCAGAGACGTGCGGACTCCGATGAGGTGGTATTCCCATATCCTCATCATCAGGAAACATAAGTGGTTGTGCATCAGTGCATTCTATGTCTTCCACCACTGGGGAAGGGCTAGGTGGATTGCCTTGGGAAACCCTGCCAGCAGAGTCTTCAAACAGCATAAGAGACTGCTGCATAACTTGAGGCTCAGACAGTTTCCCTGATATGCATGGAGGTGATGTGAGAAACTGATGGGCTTGGTTTTCAGGTGCCACCTGTGCGCTTTCTGCAGAAGACTAGGTGGGAGATAATGTTGTGAACATGCTGGATCCACTGTTGGCCACCCAATTGACTAGCACCTGTACCTGCTCAGGCCTTACCATCCTTAGAACAGCATTGGGCCCCACCAAATATCGCTGTAAATTCTGGCGGGTACTGGAACCTGAGGTAGTTGGTTTACTAGGACGTTTGGATGTGGCAGAATGGCCACGTCTTCTCCCAGCACCAGAGGGTCCACTAACAATAGCACGACCATGTCCGTGAGTGCGTCCCTTACTAGATGTTTTCCTCATTGTTACCGTTCACCACAATAAGAAAAAAATTATTTGGCCCAATGTATTGAATTCAAATTCAGGCCTTTTTTGCAGGCACCTAACACTATCTGGCTATTTATTTATGTACAGACACAGCAGTAACCACAAATTTAGGGAATATCAATTGAAGGCCTAGTATTTAGCCCATGAATGAAAGGTATTCTTTTACGGACAGATTTAAACTTTGAGATGCACAGTAGCGTGTGAAAACATATATAGGATTATGCTTTCAGCACTTGTATTTTAACACTTTGTGTGATATACCATTTAATGGAAAGAAATACACTTAGAGATGCAAAACAGTTTGTTCAAATGTAGAGGATTATGCTGTATTTTAAAATTTACTGTAATATAAATGGAGTAATGTGTCAGGTGGCTCAATTAATCAGGATCTCATGGAAAAGGTGCTCTCACTCTGAATGGCCACCTCGCAAAAGGCAAAAAAACTGAGAAATGCGTATGTAAGTAGATTACAGAGTGGGCACTCAATATCAGGACAGTATGCAAGGAAACACAAATAGTAAAGTAAAAGTTATGTTAATAAAATGACAGAACATCTACAACATACAAGTAGATGGCGTAAAAATGCGGATGTAACATTCATGGAGTAACAGAATAAAAATACTGACATAAACGGTAATGGAGTCTCCTCAGTGGATGTAAATTGCTGTGATGGTGTTTTACTGAGGTCCAATAACCCCCAAGTTCTCACTTGGAGAATATACTAGAGTCCCACAGTATAAATAAGAGGTGAATAGAGTATTAGTGGTACTAATGTGCAGAAAAAGCGTTACTGCTCCAGTGGTAAATGTTGCAGATGGCGGCTGGGTCTCCACATGTAGCTATAAATGGCATCCACTTTCCTGTAATGCTACAGACACAGTTGCATGCAGCGTCTCATATGACATGTCATACGACCAGGTAAAGTGTTCTCTGAGTGGAGACCAGGTCCTAAAGTCCACCTTGTATAGGGAATTTTGTGGAGCCTTTGAATCCTTGACTGGATAATGATGTATCCGCACAAAACATGTAGAAATCAACAGAAGATCCACATGAGATAGTTCGCCCAATGCTGCTCAACCATACGCGTTTCGGAGGTCCTCCTCCTTCCTCAGTGGTACCTACTTGATACCACTGAGGAAGGAGATTTTCTGTCATTTTATTAAAATAACTTTTTTTTTACTATTTGTGTTTCCTTGCATCCTGTCCTGATATTGAGTGCCCACTCCGTAATCTACTTACATATGCATTTACTGTAATATACCCTTTAATGGAAAGAAATACACTTGGAGATGCATGCTGAGTGTAATATACCCTTTAACGGACAGATTTACACTTGGTCAGCAACAGTGGGAACACCAGATTTTGGGTATTGCTATTTTGGCAATTGAATTTCACCCCAGAAAATAATATATCCTTTGACGGACACTATTAAACGTGGCCAGCCACTGCTGGGACACCAGATTTATAATATTACTATTTTGGCTATTGAATTTCACCCCAGAACAAAATATATCCTTTGCCGGGCACTATTAAACTTGGCCAGTCAGAGCTGGAACACCAGATTTACCGTGTTTCTATTTTGGCAAATGAATTTCAACCCAGAAAATAAAATATCCTATGACGGACACTATGAAACTTGTCCAGCCACAGCTGAAACCACTGATTTATGGTATTTCTATTTTGGCAATTGAATTTCACCACAGAAAAAATATATCCTTTGCAGGACACTATTAAACTTGGCCAGCCACAGCTGAAACCACTTATTTATGGTATTGCTATTTTGGCAATTCAGTTTCACCCCAGAACAAAATATATCCTTTGCTGGACAATATTAAACTTGTCCAGCCATAGCAGGAACACCAGGTTTACGGTATTTATATTTTTGCAACTGCATTTCACCCCAGAAACTAATATATCATTTGACAGACACTATTAAACTTGGCCAGCCACAGTTGAAACCTCTGATTTATGGTATTGCTATTTTGGCAATTGAATTTCACCACAGAAAAAATTATATCCTTTGCAGGACACTATTAAACTTGTCCAGTCACAGCTGGAACACCAGATTTACGGTATTTCTATTTTGGCAACTGAATTTCACCCCAGAAAATAATAAATCCTTTGACGGACACTATTAAACTGGTCAAGTCACAGCTGCAAAACCAGATTTACGGTATTTCTATTTTTGCAACTGAATTTCACCCCAGAAAAAAATATATCCTTTGCCGGACACTATTAAATTTGGCCAGCCACAGCTGAAACCACTGATTTAGGGTATTGCTATTTTGGCAATTCAGTTTCACCCCAGAACAAAATATTTCCTTTGCCGGACACTATTAAGCTTGTCCAGCCATAGCAGGAACACAAGGTTTACGGTATTTATATTTTTGCAACTGCATTTCACCCCAGAAAATAATATATCCTTTGACAGACACTATTAAACTTGTCCAGCCACAGCTGAAACCACTGATTTATGGTATTTCTATTTTGGCAATTGAATTTCACCACAGAAAAAATATATCCTTTGCAGGACACTATTAAACTTGTCTAGTCACAGCTGGAACACCAGATTAATGGTATTTCTATTTTGTCAACTGAATTTCACCCCAGAAAATAATATATTCTATGACAGACAATATGAAACTTGTCCAGTCACAGCTGGAACACCTGATTTACAATATTTCTATTTTGGCAACTGAATTTGACCCCAGAAAATATAAATCCTTTGACGGACACTATTAAACTTGGCCTGCCACTGCTGGGACACCAGATTTATAATATTGCTATTTTGGCAATTGAATTTCACCCCAGAACAAAATATATCCTTTGCCGGACAATATTAAACTTGTCCAGCCATAGCAGGAACACCAGGTTTACGGTATTTATATTTTTGCAACTGCATTTCACCCCAGAAAATAATATATCCTTTGATTGACACTATTAAACTTGTCCAGTCACAGCTGGAACACCAGATTTACGGTATTTCTATTTTGGCAACTGAATTTCACCCCAGAAAATAATAAATCCTTTGACGGACACTATTAAATTTGGCCAGCCACAGCTGAAACCACTGATTTAGGGTATTGCTATTTTGGCAATTCAGTTTCACCCCAGAACAAAATATATCCTTTGCCGGACACTATTAAGCTTGTCCAGCCATAGCAGGAACACCAGATTTACGGTATTTCTATTTTGGCAACTGAATTTCACCCCAGAAAATAATATATTCTATGACGGACACTATGAAACTTGTCCAGTCACAGCTGGAACACCTGATTTACTGTATTTCTATTTTGGCAACTGAATTTGACCCCAGAAAATATAAATCCTTTGACGGACACTATTAAACTTGGCCTGCCACTGCTGGGACACCATATTTATAATATTGCTATTTTGGCAATTGAATTTCACCCCAGAACAAAATATATCCTTTGCCGGACACTATTAAACTTGTCCAGTCATAGCTGGAACACCAGATTTAAGGTGTTTCTATTTTGGCAACTGAATTTCACCCCAGAAAATAATATATCCTATGACGGACACTATGAAAAATGTCCAGTAACAGCTGGAACACCAAACTTACTGTATTTCTATTTTGGCAACTGAATTTCACCCAAAAAAAAAAATAAAAAACCTTTGACGGACACTAGTAAACTTGGCCAGCCACTGCTGGGACACCATATTTACGGTATTGCTATTTTTGCAATTGAATTTCACCCCAGAAAAAAAAATATCCTTTGCCGGACACTATTAAACTTGTCCAGTCACAGCTGGAACACTAAATTTACAGTATTTCTATTTTGGCAACTGAATTTCACCCCAGAAAATAATAAATCCTTTGACGGACACTATTAAACTGGTCAAGTCACAGCTGGAACACCAGATTTACGGTATTTCTATTTTTGCAAATGAATTTCACCCCAGAAAAAAATATATCCTTTGCTGGACACTATTAAATTTGGCCAGCCACAGCTGAAACCACTGAGTTATGGTATTGCTATTTTGGCAATTCAATTTTACCCCAGAACAAAGTATATCCTTTGCCAGACACTATTAAACTTGACCAGCCATAGCAGGAACACCAGGTTTACGGTATTTATATTTTTGGAACTGAATTTCACCCCAGAAAATAATAAATCCTTTGACGGACACTATTAAACAGGTCAAGTCTCAGCTGGAACACCAGATTTACGGTATTTCTATTTTTGCAACTGAATTTCACCCCAGAAAAAAATATATCCTTTGCCGGACACTATTAAACTTGGCCAGCCACAGCTGAAACCACGGATTTATGGTATTGCTATTTTGGAAATTGAATTTCACCACAGAAAAAAATATATCCTTTGACGGACACTATGAAACTTGTCCAGTCACAGCTGGAACACCAGATTTACTGTATTTCTATTTTGGCAACTGAATTTCACCCCAGAAAATAATAAATCCTTTGACGGACACTATTAAACTTGGCCAGACACAGCTGAAACCACAGATTTATGGTATTGCTATTTTGGCAATTCAGTTTCACCCCAGAACAAAATATATCCGTTGCTGGACACTATTAAACTTCTCCAGCCATAGCAGGAACAACAGATTTACGGTATTTATATTTTTGCAACTTCATTTCACCCCAGAAAATAATATATCCTTTGATTGACACTATGAAACTTGTCCAGTCACAGCGGGAACACCAGATTTACGATATTTCTATTTTGGCAACTGAATTTAACCCCAGAAAATAATAAATCCTTTGACGGACACTATTAAACTTGGCCAGCTTCTGCTGGGACACCAGATTTATAATATTGTTATTTTGACAATTGAATTTAACCCCAAAACAAAATATATCCTTTCACGGACACTATTAAACTTGTCCAGTCACAGCGGGAACACCAGATTTATGATATTTCCATTTTGGCAACTGAATTTCACCCCAGAAAATAATATATCCTTTGATTGACACTATTAAACTTGTCCAGTCACAGCGGGAACACCAGATTTACGATATTTCTATTTTGGCAACTGAATTTCACCCCAGAAAATAATATATCCTTTGCCGGCCACTATTAAACTTGTCCAGTCACAGCTGGAACACCAGATTTACAGTATTTCTATTTTGGCAACTGAAATTCACCCCAGAAAATAATAAATCCTTTGACGGACACTATTAAACTTGGCCAGCCTCTGCTGGGACACCATATTTATAATATTGCTATTTTGGCAATTGAATTTCACCTCAAAACAAAATATATCCTTTCCCGGACACTATTAAACTTGTCCAATCACAGCAGGAACACCAGATTTACGATATTTCTATTTTGGCAAATGAATTTCACCCCAGAAAATAATATATCCTATAACGGACACTATGAAACTTGTCCAGTCACAGCTGGAACACCAGATTTACTGTATTTCTATTTTGGCAACTGAATTTCACCCCAGAAAATAATAAATCCTTTGCTATTAAACTTGGGCAGCCACAGCTGAAACCACTGATTTATGGTATTGCTATTTTGGCAATTCAGTTTCACCCCAGAACAAAATACATCCTTTGCCGGACACTATTAAACTTGTCCAGCCATAGCAGGAACACCAGATTTACGGTATTTATATTTTTGCAACTGCATTTCACCCCATAATATAATATATCCTTTGACAGACACTATTAAACTTGTCCAGCCACAGCTGAAACCACTGATTTATGGTATTGATATTTTGGCAATTGAATTTCACCACAGAAAAAATATATATATGCTTTGCCGGACAATATTATACTTGTCCAGTCACAGCTGGAACACCAGATTTACTGTATATCTATTTTGGCTACTGAATTTTACCCCAGAAAATAATAAATCCTTTGACAGTCACTATTAAACTTGGCCAGCCACTGCTGGTACACCAGATTTATGGTATTGCTATTTTGGCAACTGAATTTCACCCCAGAACAAGATATATCCTTTGCTGGAGACTATTAAACTTGTCCAGTCACAGCTTGAACACCAGATTTACTGTATTTCTATTTTGGCAACTTAATTTCACCCCAGAAAATAATAAATCCTTTGCCGGACACTATTAAACTTGGCCAGCCACTGCTGGTACACCAGATTTATGGTATTGCTATTTTGGCAATTGATTTTCACCCCAGAAAAAAATATATCCTTTGCCAGACACTATTAAACTTGGCCAGCCACTGCTGGGACACCAGATTTACAGTATTGCTATTTTGGCAGTAGAATTTCACTCCAGAAAAAAATATATCCCTTGCCGGACACTGTTAAACTTGGCCAGCCACAGCTGAAACCACTGATTTATGGTATTGCTATTTTGGCAATTGAATTTTACCCCAGAAAAAAAATATATCCTTTGCCGGACACTATTACACTTATTCAGTCATAGCTGGAACACCAGATTTACTGTATTTCTATTTTTGGAACTGAATTTCACCGCAGGAAATAATATATCCTATGACGGACACTATGAAACTTGTCCAGTCATAGCTGGAACACCAGATCTACGGTATTACTATCTTGGCAATTTAATTTCACCCCAGAACAAAATATATCCTTTTCCGGACACTATTAAACTTGGCCAGCCACAACTGAAACCACTGATTTATGGTATTGCTATTTTGGCAATTGAATTTCACCCCAGAACAAAATATATCCTTAGCCAGACACTATTAAACTTTGTCAGCCACTGCTGGGACACCAGATTTAGGGGATTGCTATTTTGGCAATTGAATTTATCCCCTCAATAAAATATAGACATTTCTATCCTGAGTTTCTAGGGGTGACAAAAAAGCACAGCCAAGCCCCTGATGTCGGATATAGCAGGAAAAAAACCCTAGTTTTGATTGATTGATGGACTTGGTGGCAGCTTGTGCTGGTGCACCACAAGACATAAAAGGGCCGCCGATCACCCCATAAAAAAGTGACAGAAAAACGCTCCATACAGCATAAAAAACTGTGAGCAATTAACTAGCAGAAGTTGAATGTTTCACAGATGTAGATCGATCACTTCATTAGGTTATTTTTGCTGAGTATTCCCTGCCTAATTTTGCCCTCACAGCAGCTGCGTCCTCTCCCTACACTAATCAGAGCAGAGTGACGTGCGGCGCTACGTGAATCCCGCTTAAATAGAGGCTGAGTCACATGCTGCACTTGGCCAATCACAGCCATGCCATTGGTATGAATCACTGTGATGGCTTCTTAGGGCAAGAAGTAAAACGCTAGCTGATTGGCTGCTGTGCAGCCCTTCAGAAAGCGGGAAGAAATCGCTGAACAACGAACCCGAACCTGAATTTTTTTGAAAATATTCGGGTCTGTGTCCCGACCACCCCAAAATTTGGTACGAACCCAAACTATACAGTTCGGGTTCAATCATCCTTACTAGCAAGCAGAAGCCACAACCAACCTTCAGAATCCCTCTCATGGTAAGATGTGCATAGCTCAACATTAAATTTAAGTATAGATCATACAGACCAGCGTGGAGGAACTGCCCAACGACCGTTTCACGGTTGCTTCTTCATAAGGGGCACTGATATAGTCAGCTTCTGGGGGATTTTTTCCTCATGTTCCTACATTCCCATTAATTTTTAAATACTTTTTATATATCATGTATTCTATATGAATTTTGTAATAAAGATTTGCCAATTTTTCACTATTTTCTGTGTGACGGCAGTTTATAGTATGTGTTGTAGTTTATATTGCATACAGTGTATTGCGTTGTGCTGAGCAACTTGTTTATGTTATTGTGTTAGCACTTGTGTTGGCTAAGTGTTAGCACTTGTGTTGGCTAAGTGTTAGCTTTTGCAAATATCCAGGATACCAGATGTTCTAATGCAACTCAGAGTTTATTTATCTAGTCATAAAAACAGACTGATGCACTTTATTTAACTTATATTTGTACGTATTTCAGTCAACCCGAAGTTATAGGTCTGTGTCTATAGTCTGCACTGGGGAGGAATAACTACTGGGTAGGAGTGGTTTCACATGAATAATACAATGAACAGAGTGTGTTGATATGTATATTATGTTAAGTAGGCAAACACAGTATTAAGGGGATAAAAATGAGGAGGATACCTAAGTGGAGGTTGAAGCGGATGCTAGTTTTGAAAATCACACCACAATGTTCTTCTTTATTTCAGAAAAGCAGACAAACCTATTTAAGCCATATATGACTTAAAAATTACTTTAAAATGTTAAAAATGTCCTAGAAATATTTTTTCTAATATAGTTTATTAACAGATTTTGCTTTTTTACTAAATAAATTGGGCCTGAACTTCAGCTCTCCTAGGTGCATAAGAATTAGTTCAGTTGTAAACTGCTGACATGTCAGATGTGTACATGTGTAAAGATTCCACTGTACTGGTGAATTAGGGCCATAGCAAATCCTGTATGGATCACTGCTCCTGACTGTGCCCCCTGAATTTTCCTAAGGCCTCATGCACACGACCGTTTTTTTATGCTGTCCGCAAAAAGGGGTTCCGTTGTTCAGTGATCCGTGTCCGTTTTTGCCTTCCGTTGTGCTTCCGTGTGTCTTCCGTTTTTTTAGCGGACATGACCCAAAAGATTTTACCAAAAGACAGGCTGACAATGTTTCCCAAGTGCCTGCCAAGGGATCCGCAAAAAAACGGACACGGAACACGGATGACACACGGATGGCCATCCGCATTTTTCACGGACCCATTGACTTGAATGGGTCCGTGAACCGTTTTTCACGGACAAGAATAGGACAGGTTATATTTTTTTGACGGACTGGAATCACGGACCACGGACACGGAGGACAAACGGTGCATTTGCCGAGGTTTCCACGGACCCATTGAAAACCAATGGCTCCGCAGAAAATCACGAAAAACGGAGCAACGGACACGGATACAATCAACGGTCGTGTGCATGAGGCCTAAATCTTGTCAAAGCACTTATCTATGTACTATGCCATGATTTAGCTGAGCAGAACTGGCTGTTGCCAGAACCAGCTCTGCTCAGCTGAAAGCTCTCCTATAATGATGTGCTCTTCAGAGCATGCAGCTGAACGGAGAGGCCTCAGGCAGGAGCCCACTCTGCTCAGTGAATTGCTGGCAAAGCAAGTGCTGTTTCAGGATTTATTCAAGCTTGGGGGACATAGGCAGGAGCAGTTTTGCATGCAGTTTCAAATGTATCAAATGTCATATTTTGTTTGATAAATTTGGTGTATCTTTATGTCTACCACTCATGTCTTGAGAAGTTACTCCACCTTCTACATTACTCTTTTATTGCATTAGAGTTGTGCTATTTTGTTTTACTTTTAAAATGTTCAAATTGATACATGTAGACAACTTGTCACCATGAGATGCAATGTTATCTGCCGGCAGCATGTTAAAAAGCAGAAGGAGCAAAGCAGGTTGATGTTTAGTTTTGAGGAAAACCTATAATTTATACATTTAAATATCTGCTCTTTCTGAACTTCCTGGTGCACAACTATCAGTTCCTGTCAGTTCTTCGCATGGGATAATAAATGAGGTGCAGGGATAGACACTTTGTCTAACTCTATACCAACTGTTGCTTGGCTTAGTTTAAGACAGAATGTTATGACATAATTATGATACAATTTTGGTACTAAGCATTGCATTATAAAGCCATGCCACTTTTTTGAGATGCTCCTTTACCTATAAGCCACATCCCCTTGGAGAGCTAAAGGCAGGGGATTTTTTTTAAAAGAATTAGCTGTACCAAATTGCACCAATAATATGCCAAATTGCATCAGTTTACACCACACTGCACCAAATTTCTAGATTTATCTAGATGCAATGACTTTAGCAAATTACAGACAATTTCAGACAATATTAGTAAATCTGCCCCACTGTTTTTCATACTTATTTCGGTAGCTGTTAATTTTAATTAAATATTTTTCCAAAACATTGAGAATATATATTCACATAGAAATGAAGTAAATCTCAGTTTGTTACTTGGCACAACTTATTATGATATCATATCAATTTGAAATGATACAACTACTGTACAAATAACATTTTCTGTAGAACAGACATCCAAATTCTTACGTGTTTACTCATAAACCTAAATTAAGCTACAGTTGCACCTCAGGGTAACATTATATTCTAGTAAGAGTTTGCCAATATCCAGTTAAATCTGCACTCTGCAGCTGTCCACTATGCCCTAAAGTAAAAATTGAATACTGGTGTGTAAAATTGAAAGTGTAGAAAACTGCTCAGTTTAGAACAAAATTAATAGATAAAGATAGCCTTAGCAAATTCCCACATCATAGTAAAGATAGCTTTGGGCTTTCATGTAAAACTTTAAGCTTTGAACAGCTGTACTTTGAAAAGTGCTGCATGGCATTTGAAATTAACTTTGCAACGTGGTTCTTAGTCCATGAACAAATTTCATTCTGTTCTGTGGGTGCATATTGCATATTTAATATTTCATTCAAAATAAAAGCCTTCTTTGCAATAGTATAAAAGTGGAAGAAACATTTACTTTCTCGAAACGTCCATTTTTTTTGCTATTGAACAATGCAATATATTTTGGCAGACATTCCTATATTATCCATGAATTGCAATTTATTCATGCAGAAAATGGGCTCATGCACATTGGATAAATCATCAGCATCTTATCTGATCTGATCAAGACCCGAGGCCCCCACAAATCATCTGTCTGAAAAGGCAGCGGCACTGACAATAGCCCTGTGACCTACTCGCTGTTTCCCAGAGGTCAGTGACGTCATGACCACTATCCCTGTAAACACCTCAAACACCAAGTAAGGTCTCAGGCTCCTTCTGCTCCCTCTTCTGCTGCAGTCTCGGCCTCTTCCGCCACCTCTGGAGTGACAGTGGCACCTGGCAAACGGCAGCAACACCACCACCTTCGTCGCCAAGCATCTCCACAATGTCCCATGGCAGAGTTCAGCTGTTCATCTCCCAAACACTAGAGAGCAAAAGGAAATACCCCCTACCCACCCGCGATCCCTGGCCCCGAATGCCAGCATTTCAAAATTCCTGGCCTTTGAAATGCAGTCATTCAATTTGGTGGAGACGGACACTTTTAAAAAGCTTATGGCGGTGGCTGTCCACAGTAAGTGGTTCCCAGCCACCACTACTTTTCCAGGTGAGCCATCCCTTCCCTGCACAACCAAGTGGCGGACAAAATCAGGTGTGCACTGCGCAATGCCATCTGTGGCAAGGTCTGCATAACAACCGATACATGAACCACGGACAGGGACGTTATATCTCCCTACTGGCACACGGGGTAAATGCAGTGGCGGCTGGTCCTGAGGAGGATAGCAGTTTGGCGCATGTCCTTCTGCCACCGAGAATTGCAAGGCATTTCTTTTTGCCTCCTTTTGCCTCCTCCTCATGCTCCTCCTACTCAGCTTCCTCCTTTACCACCTCCTCATCCGCTCAGCGTAACACCTTCACCACCAACTTCAGCACAGCCAGGGATAAACTACAGCAGGCTGTTTTGAAACTCATCTGTTTGGGGGAAAACCCCACACAGCGCAGGAGCTGTGGACGGGCATGGAACAACAGACTGATGAGTGGTTGGTGCCACGGAGCCTCAAGCCCTCCCTGGTGGTGTGCGATAATGGGTGAAATCTCGTAGCTGCTCTGGGCCTAGCCAGTTTGATGCACATCCCTTACCAATGAGTGGGCCTCAATGTGAGACCTGTGTACCATGTGTTACTAACCCACTTCTATGTCTCCTTGAAAAAACGTTTCGGGCGATGATGGAAGAGGAGGAGGAAGAGGGATCATTTCCACAGTTACCAGGCCATTAATTTCCAAGTGGCTTGGAGGGTGGGTTCCTGCACCAACAGAGGCCAGGTGCACAATTTTCCAGCCACGGCACAGTTCTGGAGGATGAGGAGGAGGAGAATAATGAGGAGAATGATCAGGAGAAGGAACCGCGTTCATAGCAGGGTGGCACCTAAAGCAGCATGGGCATCACTGGAGCATGGCTGGGGGGATACAGAGGAGACGGATGATACACCTCCCACAGAAGGCAGCTTCTTGTTGCCTCTGGGAAGCCTGGCACACATGAAGGACTACATGCTGCAGTGCCTGCGCAATGACCGCCGAGTTGCCCACATTCTAACCAGTGCTGATTACTGGGCAGCCACCCTGCTTGATCCCGGTTACAAGGACAACGTGCCGTCCTTAATTCCTTCACTGGAGCATGATCGGAAGATGCGCGACTACAAGCACACGCTGGTAGACGCGCTGCTGATGGCATTCCCAGCTGACTCCAGGGCCTCAGTGGATACACAAGGCGAAGGCAGATGAGGAGGAAGAAGTTGCCAACGCAGCTGGGGCACCTCCAGCACCTCAGAAGGCAGGGTTAAATGCTTTATCAGCACGACACAAGAACCAGAACCACCAGCTGATATGGAACTTCTTAGCAGGAGGCAGCATTTCAGCAATGGTGGAACTGTATGTGTGCACACGCCTACATGTACTGACTGATGGGTCTGCCCCATTCAACTTCTTGGTCTCCAAATTGGGCACATGGCCTGAGCTTGCCCTTTACGCTTTGGAGGTGCTGGCCTGCTCTGCAGGAACGTGTGTCGGAACCTGTGTTTAGCACGGCAGGGGGCGTTATCACAGACAAGCGCAGCCGCCTGTCCACAGTCAATGTGGACAAGCTCACCTTCATTAAAATGAACAAGGCATGGATCACACAGGACTTGTCCGTACTTTGTGCAGAATAGATATGTCGACTGGCTGTCACGAGGGTGTCAGAAGCCACGTCTGACTCCGTTATACCCGGGGTCAGGAAGTTGCAGCGGGTGGCTGCGCTCTCTATGTCTAAAGATTGCGCTGTTACTTAATAGTAGCTTTCTGTGTTTGTCTCGCAATCCTTTTTGTCTCACTCGGGATCCGTAGCTTCTTCTCCTCAGCTTTTTGTTGTCCGTCACTCCCAACCTCCTTATATTCCCCCTTCCCACTTCTCTGGTTGTCAGATATAGAGCTTCCTGCCTGGACTTCTATACTGACCCACTGGAGCTGTGTAGCTGTTGTTCCTTGTTGTCGTACCAGAGCTTTACCCTACGGATCCCTGTTGGGCTTTTGTTGTCCGCTGTTGTTGCCCACCTGGGCTTATATGTTTTGTGTGTATTGTCTGTCCTCTCCCTGGTGTTTTCCTTTACTTTTAGTGGTGAGGATTAGTGCTCCCACCGCCCTATTCACTACTTAGGGCTCAGCTTAAGGAAAGCCAGGGTTTAGGCACGTGATCGGCGTACGGGTGAAGAACCCGTCTAGGGACGTCAGGGCAGTCAGGTGCCAGCTTTTAGATGAGTTAGGGGTCACCACCTTTCCCTCTCCCTTGAACAGGGCTTCCCCTTTTCCCTCCCTTTGCGTCACACGTCTGTGATCGGTACGCCGGTCGTGATATTATATCTGGCCCTTATTTTGTGTAGGTAGGAAAAAAAAAATATATTTTTTCCACTCTCTTCCTCACTTTCTGCCTATTTAGAATCCAGTATGGATTCTATTGCTGCTTTGACAAAGCAACTTCAAGGCCTGTCTTTGGAGGTGGCTGGATTGAAGGCATCGGTCATCCAGCAGCAGCAGCAATTGCAGAAGACCGCAAGCCCAGCGGTTGCTATGGGTAATCAGGTTGCTCCAAAACCCAAGGTTGTTCTTCCTGACAGAATACTCAGTGGAACGATCCGGCTCTCAGGAATCAGTTCTGCTCTGGATTATCCGAAAGGGTTAAGGATGCGCTTGTGCTGTATGAGACCCCCTTTTCCCTTGACACTGTTATGTCCCTTTCTATCAGAATAGATAGACGTCTTAGGGACAGAATGAAAAATCCTGAGCAATTAGTAACCCCTCCCAAGCAGCAGCTAAACTGTACGGACCTAGACAAACCTATGCAGCTAGGAGGAACTACTCATCAAGTCCGTCCTCCTGAGGCTCGCTGTAGGCATGGGGTTTGTTTTTTTATGTGGGGGGAGGGGTCATTTCATTAATGTCTGTCCTTCCATACCCAAAAACAAACGACTGTCGGAAAACTACTAACCCCAGGCTGTGTGGAGGATGTCAGTCTGGGGATATACGTTTCCTCCATACGAACGTCTCAATTTGTGTTGCCAGCTGTTGTTGTTTTTGGTGATAAGACGGAGACTATTTATTTATTTCTAGACAGTGGAGCAGGGGTTAATTTGATAGATGCCCATTTTGCCCAGACTATGGGTTTGTCTTTCTGTATGCTACAGAGACCTATTCCCATATTCGCTATTGACTCTGCTCCTCTGTCTCAGAGAAACCTTACTCATATTGTCCATAACTTACACCTTCGGGTAGGGGACCACCATAAAGAGTGTCTTTCATGTTATGTTCTGGAGGGCCTTCCCTCTCCTGTGGTATTGGGTCTTTGCTGGTTGGTAGTGCACAATCCAGTGGTGGATTGGCAGGCCAGGGAGATTTTGGAGTGGAGTGAGCATTGCAGAGAAAATTGCTTAAATAGCAATTGCTTAGTCACCTCCACAGCTACTCTACCTACATTTGTTTCGGATTTTGAGGACGTTTTCTCTGAGAACGGTTGTCAGAAGTTACCTCCTCACCGTCCTTATAATTTCCCGGTTAACCTGATTCCCGGTGCAAAATTACCCAAGACCAGGTTATATAATCTTTCGGGTCCCGAGAGACAAGCCATGAAAGATTATATCTCCGAGAGTCTGGCTAAGGGACACATCAGACCCTCTTCATCACCCATGGCTGCAGGGTTTTTCTTTGTTAAAAAGAAAGATGGGGGCCTGCGTCCTTGGCTAGATTTCCGCGAACTAAACCGGATAACCATCCAAGACCCATACCCTTTTCCTCTCATTCCTGACCTGTTTAATCAGATTGCGGGTGCTAGGTGGTTCTCCAAACTTGATCTTAGAGGGGCCTACAATCTGATTCATATCAAGGAAGGGGATGAAAGGAAGACAGCTTTTAACACCCCTGAGAGGCATTAGGAAAATCTAGTCATGCCTTTCGGTCTGACCAATGCTCCTGCTGTCTTCCAACATTTTGTTAACAATATTTTTTCAGTCATCTTATCGGCAGGTTTGTGGTGATATACCTAGATGATATTTTAATTTATTCGTCTGAACAAAAAACACACGAGGTACATGTCAGACAAGTACAGCAGGTCCTATGGACGAATAAATTATATGTGAAAATTGAAAAGTGTGTTTTCGCCGTTCAGGAGATACAGTTCCTGGGATATCTATTATCTGCTTCAGGTTTCCGTATGGATCCTGGGAAGGTCCAGGCAATTTTAGATTGGGATCTTCCTAAGAACCTTAAAGCACTGCAACGGTTCTTGGGTTTCACAAATTTCTATAGAAAGTTTATTAAAAACTATTCTGTGATTGTCAAACCCCTTACTGACATGACTAGGAAGGGGACTGATTTTTCTAAATGGTCTGACGCCGCTAAAATGGCATTTTTCTCTCTAAAGGAGAGGTTTACCTCGGCACCTGTACTAATCCAACCGGATGTCTCCCAGCCTTTTATTGTTGAAGTAGATGCGTCAGAGGTGGGAGTGGGGGCTGTACTGTCTCAGGGTCCATCTCCTGGCAAATGGCGTCCTTGTTCTTTCTTTTCTAAAAAACTATCTGCAGCGGAAAGGAACTATGATATTGGCAATAGGGAACTATTAGCTATTAAACTAGCGTTTGAGGAATGGAGTCACTTTTTAGAGTGGGCAATCCACCCCATCACAGTGATTACAGACCACAAATACCTTCTGTACTTTGAATCAGCTAAGCGTCTCACCCCTAGTCAAGCTAGGTGGTCTCTATTTTTTACCAGGTTTAACTTTATCATCACCTATCGTCCTGGGGCAAAAAATACCAAGGCAGATGCATTATCTCATAGTTTCCCTGGAGGGGGTAATGTGGATGATCAGGTACCCATTCTACAAAGAGGAGTGGTTGTCTCTGCTGTACACTCTGTTCTGGAGGGAAAGGTGTTAGAGGCCCAGGGGGACGCCCCGGTCTCTTGTCTCTCAGAGAAATTGTTTGTACCGTTAAACCTGCGTCTCAAATTATTAAAGGAACATCATAATTCAGCCCTTGCTGGGCACCCGAGTAGTAAAGCAACCTTGGAGCTACTGTCTCGTCGTTTTTGGTGGCTAAGGTTGCGTCAGGATGTAATGGATTTTGTGTCTACTTGTTCTACTTGTGCACGCGCTAAAGTCTCTCATACACGTCCTGCAGGGTCTTTATTGCCACTTGTCATTCCCAATAGTCCATGGACACATCTGTCAATGGATTTCATCACTGACTTACCTTTGTCTGCGGGTAAAACAGTTATCTTGGTAGTAGTAGACAGGTTTAGCAAAATGGTACACTTTATTGCATTACCCGCACTACCTAATGCTAAGACTCTAGCTCAGGTATTCATCAGTGAAATCGTTAAGCTTCACGGGGTCCTTTCCGATGTTGTTTCGGATCGGGAAACCCAGTTTATTTCTAAGTTTTGGAAAGCTTTTTGTTCCCGTTTGGGGGTACACTTGTCCTTTTCCTCAGCTTTCCATCCTCAATCGAATGGACAGACTGAGCGTACCAACTAAAACCTTAAGAGATACCTAAGGTGTTTAGTGTCTGAAAACCAAGAGGAGTTCATCATACTTACCGTTAGCTGAGTTTGCTATAAATAATCACCGTCATGAATCCACTGGCAAGTCACCATTTCTTGGTGCATATGGTTTTCATCCCCAATTCTGTACTTTCAAAGAAGGGTGGTCATCAGGGGTTCCCGAACAGGAACGGTTTTCATCATCACTTTCATCTGTATGGCAGAAGGTGCAAGCTAACTTGAAAAATATGGGGGGTAAATATAAATGCATGGCTGATAAGAAACTTTCACCAGGTCCGGACCTAGGAGTGAATGACTATGTGTGGTTGTCTCCTAGGAATATTAAAGGGGTTGTCCAGGTTATATTTATGGATGACCTATCCTCAGGATAGGTCATCAATATCAGATCGGCGGGGGTCCGACAGCCGGCACCCCCGCTTATCAGCTGTTTGAAGAGAAGGCGAGCGCCGTGTCAGCGCTGCCTCCTCGTCATTGTTTACATGCTGGCCGTTGCATCTGCAGCGGTGAGCAGGTGTAATTACACCCAAGCCGTTCCATTCATTTCAATGGGACGGCTCTGTAGTATACACTTGTATAGAAATGAGCCGTCCCATTGAAATGAATGGAACGGCTTGAGTGTAATTACACCTGCTCACCGCTGCAGATGCAACGGCCAGCATGTAAACAATGACGAGGAGGCAGCGCTGTCACAGCGCTCGCCTTCTCTTCAAACAGCTGATTGGCGGGGGTGCCGAGTGTCGGACCCCCGCCGATCTGATATTGATGACCTATCCTGAGGATAGGTCATCAATAAATATAACTTGGACAACCCCTTTAAGTTAAAGGTTCCCTCTTGGAAACTGGGTCCTAGGTTCATTGGATCTTACAAAATAGTGGCCATCATTAACCCCGTGGCTTTTCGCCTGGAGCTACCTCAGACTTTTAAAATCCATAACATCTTCCATAAGTCGTTACTCAAAAGGTATGTAGCACCTCTAGAACCATCACCGCTACCACCCCCTCCTGTTATTGTTGATGGGAATCTGGAGTTTTCAAATATCAAAAATTGTTGATTCTCGTCGGGTCCGCCGCTCTCTTTAATATCTGGTGCATTGGAGGGGTTATGGTCACGAGGAAAGAATGTGGGTACCAGCGTCAGAGGTAAACGCCAACAGGTTAGTTCGGGCCTTCCATGCCTCTCATCCTTAAGACCTGGTCCTGAGTGTCCAGAAGCCCCTCGTAGAAAGGGGGGTACTGTCACGAGGGTGTCAGGAGCCACGTCTGTCGTACCAGAGCTTTACCCTACGGATCCCTGTTGGGCTTTTGTTGTCCGCTATTGTCGCCCACCTGGGCTTGTATGTTTTGTCTGTATTGTCTGTCCTCTCCCTGGTGTTTTCCTTTAGTTTTAGTGGTGAGGACTAGCAGTGTCGGACTGGGGTACCTTGGGCCCACCAGTAAAATTTATTTTGGGGACCCACCATACAGATACATTCAAATATAATAAATAACCAGTTTTAATAACAAGTTTTTTTCATATGAACATAGTCTGGTTGAGGTGCTGTACACTGAATATATTTATGTAGTGCAGTAAATCTACTGTGTTATGTGCCAGGGGGTGGGAGACTAGGGGCCCACTTTGCTCAGGGGCCCACCGGGGGATTCCCCTGTACCCCTGTGGGCCTGTCCGAGCCTGAGGACTAGTGCTCCCCCCGCCCTATTCACTACTTAGGGCTCAGCTTAAGGAAAGCCAGGGTTTAGGCACGTGATCGGCGTATGTGTGAAGAACCTGTCTAGGGACATCAGGGCAGTCAGGTGCCAGCTTTTAGCTGAGTTAGGGGTCACCACCTTTCCCTCTCCCTTGAAAAGGGCTTCCCCTTTTCCCTGCCTTTGCATCACACGTCTGTGATCGGTACGCCGGTCGTGATACTGGCCTCACCCAGCCTTTGTTATACTCCAGTGCACTTTCTCTTTGTTTTCTTTTCTAAATTTCCTAATGTTTTGGGGTCTACCCCCCAAAAAAATTAAAAGGAAAAAAACAAAAAACAGTGTTGTTGGCGACTACCTCCTCCACCACCACTTCCACCTACACCTCTACGTCCGCCGCCTCCTCAACCTCCTACTCCATATGGACCTCCTCCTCCTAGTTCAAGATTATTATTTTTAATCTTTATGTATTTTATGTTATTTTAAGTAATTTCCTTATCCACATTTGATTGCATGTCCAGCTCTTACCTCTATTTTGCTTCCTTTTGCAGCCCTCTAGCCCTTTCTATTACTTTTTTAGAGCCATTTTAGTGCCCCAAAGTTCGGGTCCCCATTGACTTCAATGGGGTTCGGGGTTAAGTTCTGGTCCCAAACTCGAACTTTGTGGAGAAGTTTGGCCAAACCCGGCGAACCCGAACTTCCAGGTCAACTCTATTAAGGACACATCCTTTTTGTCCTGTCCTCGTTACCACGTGTACCCCTGGGGCGTGTATGGGCTTGGCAGGCAGATAAACACCCTCCTACTACTCAGTAAATTAAGACCAGGTAATGATCTGTAGCTTTAATGAGCCGAAGTAAGTTGGTGTGAAACTGTGAACCAGTAACATAAAGGATGCAATAAGTACATGAACTGCAAATATACATATCATAGAACAGCATACAACATGTCTGCAAGGTTAGTTGACTAGGCCCTTACTTTACATCTGAACTACTAACTAGCTGCCTACACAGAAATACACATAATGCATGTCTATAGCTAGTAATAATCATGTAGGCATGGAAGTAATCATGAAGGCATGAAAGAACAGCAAGAAATAATGCCTTACCGGCTATGCAGCCTACAGTAGAAGTTTAGATAGCTTTGTACAGCAGAGCATGTGAGGAAAATGGCAACTTCTAGAAGACTACTCCCCTTCTTGTAGAGAAGTGAGGACATAAAGAGGAGGAGTAATAAAAGAGGCTGAACATACACAGAGAACAATATAGAAGTCGTCAGAAGGTGACGCTAATTGACAATGTTTTAATACAGGAAGAACCCTATATGAATTAGCACACATTTATGAGAAGCTGTCTGAAACATGACACTTTATATTTTATATTTTGACTATGGATTCTAGATTATGACTATATTTAAATGCAGTTTAAGCATCTGGGATTACTCATAATCTATGACAAAAACATGATTAACAATAATGGCAAAAATAATAATAATTATTATTATTATTATTATTCAATATGAAAAGAGATGAGCGAAGTTTTGAAAAATTTGATTCAGACAATTCGTGGAACTTTGTCAAGAAATTAGATTCGTTTCAAATTAATTCATCACGAATCGTGATAAATCATGTATACCCAGGCCCCTCTGACTAATCATATTCATCCCACTTTGTTGCCTAATCTCAGTGTGAAGGCTTGGAACTTAAGTTGCAAAAAGAGTGCAGGGGGAGTGTATTGCTGTGTGCGTTACATTCTAGTGCACCCACATTCATAGTTAATCCGTTCTGTAGGTACTGTGCCATCAGTATTACAGACAGTTGTAATTCATCACCAAGATTCATAGCTAATTCTTTCTGTTAGCTGTCGAATTACTGTGCATCATTATTACAGGTAAAAAAAAGCGGCAGGTCTAATATCGCCGTGGACTTAACTGTGCAGTGCACCAAGATTCATGTCATCCACAGCAGTGGCAGTAACAGTGTACACCAAAATTCATAGCTAATCCCTTCTGTTAAACAAAAAAAGAAAAGCATACAGCACCCTTATGTGAAGCAAAAAAAACTAGTGCACATCCCTGCAGGAGCTATGTCCATATGGCTCCTGAATGGAACAAAATAAAGAAATGGAGGCAGCGCCATTAAAGTAGTGGAGAAAAAAAAAGTTTTAATGCATGTTATAGCAGTCCAAACATATGTTTTTTAATCCCTTCTGTTAGCTGTAGATTTACTGTGCGTCAGTATCACAGGTCAATGTTAGCGTCAGTTCTAATTTATCGCAATGGACTTAACCAGGCAGTGCCCCAAGATTCAATTGGTTGCAGAAACTGTGAGAAAAGTGGTCCCTTGACAGAGTGGGATTGGTGGCAACAGCAGCAGTGGCATTAACCGTGACAATAGTGGCCCGATGACAGAGCGGGGGGGGGGGGCAGCAACAGTAGTGGCCCCATGACAGAGTAGGTATGGTTTCAGTAGCAGTACTTGCCCCTTGACATAGTGGGGACAGTGTTGGAAGCAGCAGCAATGGCAGTGGTGGCCCCATGACAGAATGGGGATGTGGTGCCAGCAGCAGAGACAGTAGTGGTCCCATGACAGAGTTGGGGGGGGGGGGGGCAGCAGTGGCAGTAATGTTGTTTTAACATCACTGTTTATTTTTCCGTTTTCTGATCCATCAGATGAACATAAAGCTGAAAAAAAAACAAAGAGGAAGAGGCCTTATGCCTAATTTGCATCTGTTTTGGCCATTTACGTCTGAAATCAGTTTTCTCAATAAGGAAAAAAAGTTCTGCATGCAGGACTTTAATGACCTCTTTCAGATGGTCAGTCTTTGGTCAGTGTTTTGCATCAGTATTTGATCAGTATGTGTAAGCCAAAAACAAGGATAAGCCAATCCTTGTTTGATCAGTATCTGTAAGCCAAAAACAATGACCGAAATAAAATGCAATGGAAATATTTGTATCTCATCTGTGATTGGACTCATTCCTGCTTTTAGCTTACAAATTCTGATCAAAAATTGACAAAATACTGACCATGTGAAAGAGGCCATATGGATGCTCAAAATACAGGATCTAGTTTATCTGTTCTTCTGAGGATTTAGAATAAGGGAAAAACAAACTATGATGTCAACACAAATAGGGACAATAGTGCCCCCACAACAGAATGAGGAACGAGGGCCAACCGTAGTGGCAGTAACAGGGACAATAGTTGCCCCATGACAGAGGGGGGCAACAGCAGTGACATACAGCATAAGATGGTGGCAGATCACAGTAGTAGCAGAACCCAAAAGCAGTGTAATAGCAAGGCCCAGTGGCATGGATGTAACAATTACATATTAGTAGGCCAGGAAGCCCCTTTGTAGGAATGGCAGTTGAGGCAGCAGGTGGGTGGTATTAGGCAAATGCAGCATCAGAATGGTGGCAGCAGCATGTGGCTAGAAGTAGCGGCCCACTTCGCAGAATATTACAGTGTGCCAGCACACTACAGTATGATCAATAGTGGCAGAATGATCTATTCTGTTGTACCAGGCCCCAGTGTCTAGAAATTCTGGTTGATTCATGCTTGATTCATCTTTATGAAGGTTAGTCTCTCAACATTTTGGGAGGAAAGGTGAGTTCTCTTAGGGGAACTATGTCCCCCGCCACACACCCACTGTGATGTGATGCCACACTACTGGCCAGGTAGGAAAGCATGCCCATGGCAAACTTTTTCAGTTGTGGCCACACTTCAAGTTTGCATGCCCAGTAGTCCAGGGGATCTTGTATCATGGGTGACATGGTGTAATCCAAGTATGCTATCACCTGCTGATTGAGGTTCTGATCAATGCCCTGCTTCTTCTGCTGGGTGGCTGAAGAAAACTGCTCATTAGGAGCTGGTACTGCTCTTGTTCCCCCACCAGTGATGACAATGGAATGTGAACGTAGAATGTGCCCCTGGTCAGATTGACCAAATGACTACACGGCAAGTCTCTGTGGTAGTCCATTTTGTATCCCTCTCAGAAGTTCTAAAAAAAATTTAACCAGTAGCGAGGGTCTAACAAGGTGGATAGCCAGTAGTCATCCCTCTGCCGAATCCTGAAAATGCAGCTGTCAGTAAGCATACAAGAAAGCATGCATCTGCCCATTTGCGCAAGGGACCTGAAGGGCCTCCCTTCCTCCATTTCCACTGCTTACTGCAACGGTCTGTCAGGATCATCTGTGTCATCTCCCTCTAGCTCCTAATGCTCCTCCTGCTCCTCTCCTGTGGCTTGGGCAGATAAACTGTTATATGTAGGTGCCATGTCTTCTGTCTCCTCACTAATCTGATTGGTCAGCATCCCCTCCAGGACGTGGAGGAGTGTAATGACATCATTCATCACATAGTTCTGCCAACTAACAAATAAAGCTGCCTCCTCAAAGGGCCTGAGCAAACGGTATGTATTACACATGAGATGCCACTGGCTAATGTGGAAGTTACATTGGGAAGTAGACCTGTCTGTCTGTTGCATTAAGAAATTGTTGAACGCTTTCCTCTGCTTGAACAGGCCGTCTAACATGTGGCGTTCCAATGGGTGAAAACGTTGGGAAGAGCATTTTGCCTTTGCAGCTCAAGGAAGGCGTGTTTTACACGGTGAGAGTGGCTAAAGTGCATGCACAGTGTCCTGGACATTTTTAACAGCTCTTTCAGTTCAGTGGAAGACTAGAGGAACCGGGTGATAAAGAGATTGAAGATGTACGCTATGCAGGTCACATATGTCAGTCTTCCCTGATGCAGCGCAGACAAAATGTATTTCCATTAAAAGTAACCATGGTTCCTATCTCCAGTTGATGAGAAGACAACCAGTGTTCGATTTATTTACTGATGATGCTTAGCAGTGCCTTCCTGGTGTGGCTCAGTTCGCCCAGGCTGGCCAGGTGCAGAACCACATGAAAATGTCTTTGGAATAGTTTGTGCTGAGTTTCTCCACTCCTTCCCACCCACTAGAAGGTTCCAGTCTAGCTAGAAACTGTATACAAGAAGTACAGTTAGAGCCCCTAGTGTTTTGCTGTTTGGGAACATTGCTTGGAAAAGGAGACTCTGCCAGACTACTGAGTGACCAGAAGAAGGCGCTGAGACGGGGATACTCTTCCATAGACTGTGGATCATGAGCCTTTTACCAGGGTACCAGCCTTTTGAAGAAAGAGAGAGGGACAGCTAGCACAGGCCTTTATGCAGCATCAAACCATTCTTCTGCCAGGGAAGAGACTGAAGATGTCAGCCCTATGTCTTGCCTGTATTGTCTTGTACCTTAATTCCTTGAGTAAAGAAGCATACTGGTTTACTGCAGACCCTGACTCTTTGGGCTTATTTCCCAATGGGGTGCACCAAGCCTTACTATCCCTTCTGGAGAGCAGCAATACGTAGTGACACTTCGATGGTGTCTGGGGGACCCAGCAACCATTGGGGCAACCCAAACCAGGCCACTTCACTTGACTAGCAGAGGAAGCAGCAAAAGCAAGAGGTAGGTTCAGGAAAGGTGAGAACACAGAGGCAGTTCCTGGGCAATTCCAACTAAGTGTGGTGTCTGTGGAACCCACCGATTCCTGGCTGTCTGCATCTATTTTCACCTGAGATGATTCTGATGAGAAAGTCAACTATTCCAGTACATCTGGATTGTTGGTCAAACCATGACCGCTGGCCTGTTTCTGCAGCCGATGCTAACTCCGACCCTTCTTTTTCTGCTGCTTGTGCTGGCTACAGCTAAATGTGTGCCACTGCCCATTCCTTTAAAGGGCCCATGCAACTGTTTGTTGCTCATGGTGTAAAGTAACTGAATCAGTAATATAACAGATTAAGTATGAATAACGCAGCAGGTGAACAAAATAAATGTGGCAATATATTAGATTGCCAGTTAAGACTTAGTGTAATGCACAGTAAATATATATATTAACAGATTAAGTATGAATCCTGCAGAAGGTAAACAAGATAAACACGTTGATATATTAGACCACCTGTTATGACTGTGTCTGATGCACAGTAAATAATAAATATAAATATATATATATATATATATATATATGTATATATATATATATATATATATATATATATATATATTTATATATTTATATATATATTTATTAAGAATGGAAAAGATGTCCAGCTCCAAAAATAGTGGTAGAAAAATCTTGTATCTTTATTCTGCGGCAATAAAAACTTCCATACAGGATGCTAAAGTCAACATGTTTCGGACCATCACATATTCAAGGTCCTTTCTCATAACTTTTCTATGACTATTTTTGGAGCTGGACATCTTTTCCATTCCTGCTATTTGTTGCCGCCTCCAGGTGCGACCTTCGTGATCAGATAGTGGACTAGCAGGTGAGAGCTGCCTCCCTCCTTGTACTGGAACAGTTTTTTTTATATATATATTAAGTATGAATGTTGAAGCAGGTAAACAAAATAAATGTGGCAATATATTAGCCCACCTGTTAAGACTAAGTCTGACGCACAGTAAGTCTATGTATAACAGAATAGAATAAATATGAATGGCACAGCGGGTGAAGAAGATGCACTTAGCCTGAACTGTCCCTGAAATCTCCCTATGCTCTTCCTACAGTCTTAAAAACTCTCCCTCCGACCTCCCTGCACTGTTCTTGCTCTTTCCCTCTCCAATATTCTTTTTTTAATTGTTTTTTGTAATACTGTCCCTGGACATGAGCACTTGTCCTGTTTCTCCCTTGGGTTAGCTAACAGCAAAAAGACGAAAACAGCATGGGATGAGGCTTCTTATATGGCTGTGACATCACAGGGGTTGGTTATCTGCTGATTAGCTAGCTGCACAGAATTATGGGTTATAACGCGATCCTGTGCTTCTTACTTTCACTTTGCAACACATGCAGCAGCCATTTTAGAAAAAATCTAATTTGTTACAATGAAGCCTAAGGAAATTTGTCTTTGTGGTAAATCGAATATTTCTTAAACTTCGGATCGAAAATCCACTTCGGATGCTTTGATTTGCTCAATACTAAATATTATATAAAATAAGTCACTTTATAGAAAAATTAATGAAATGTACAGGATAAATTAACATTTTGTTTCTATAGATAAAGGTGTTTGTGATTTCTAAAATACAGTTTGCTATGGTAGATTTTAAAACTCATGACTTGTCTAATATAACTGAGGATTTAGTGACTCTGGAGTTAGTGCAGTTCACAAAGCTCTTGGGACAATGGCTAGCTTACAACATAAGAGGAATTGGCAAGTTTATATTGAGATGGATCTCATGCTGATTTCCTTCAAGTGCAATATCTCTGTGTGAGTACAGCATGCTGGTTTACATGTAAAACAATATTTACTGAATATTTAAGCGAGGCAATTATTGTTTTCCATATTTTGCAATGGTATTGTCATGTAATTTCTTACTTCATGGAATAAAATCATCATGGTTATTTACACTTATCTTAAAGGGAATCTATCAGCTCCGAAACACCGCCCTAACTAGAGTAAGCAGTGTATAGTGTAAGTTATGCCGAGTCTGATTATGCAATTTTTATCAATATCTATACAGAGGAAAAATATGGACCCTTAAAACAAACTTTATTGATAACATATTTAACCGCTCCCGGACCGCCGTACGCAGGATTGCGTTCTGCGGGCGGCCGGGCTCTTCTGATCGGACGCATCTACGCGTGATCTCGCGAGACGCGAGATTTCGCATAGATGCGCCCGCGCATGCGCAGATCGCGCACGGCAAAAGGCGCAGGGAGAGTTGGTCATCAGCCTGCCAGCCAATCGGCAGCGCTGGCGGGCTGATGACTTTTAAAAAAACGAATGAGAAGCCATTTAACCCATCATATTTGTAAATATGATGGATTAAATGGCTTCTGTGCCCTCTCCTGGGTCCTTTTCGTCGGTTGGACCTAGGAGAGAGCACACCTTACTGTGAGTACACCCAAGCACCACACACTAGCCCCTGATCAGTCCTCCATCACCCAAATTAACCCCTTGATCACCCCTTTCATCACCTGTCAATCATCTAGTGAAAGGGAAAAAAGTGATCAGTGTAAACTGTCACTTTTTTTTTTTCACTAGGATTGACTTTTAGATTTAGATTACTTTAGGCCCCTTTGGTAGGTAGTTAGCGTTAGCGCCCAGCCCACCGCACCGCAGTCACTGGTTCGCTGATTAGCGTAGCGCTAATCAGCGTTTGTACTTTTATAGTATCTGTAAGTGATCAGAACTGATCACGGTCAGATATATAATAGTACTAGTGTCACTTTAGTTCGCCCTCCACCCAAAACGCAGTGTTTGCCCGATCAGACCTGATCGGTCGCCCACACCTGCGTTCACCCACGCCCGCCCCGCCGCAGGGACAAAAAAAAATTTTTTTTGGTAATCACTGCACAATCCCTTCACAAGCGCTGCGGCGATAAAAAAAATCAGTTTTGATCTTTTTTATCAATCGCAGTGGCTTCTGTACTTCGCTACCCTCTCAATTGTAAGACAGGCTTGCTTTTTTTCTTGGGTAGTCTCAGGGAATACCCCCTAAATTTAGACGCCCAAATGTCAAACAAGGGGTATTCCTCTGAAGAGGCCTACAGGATTCTGACCCAGTCGGATGAGGAATGGGAACCCTCATCTGACGAATCTAGCGGGTCAGAATACGAACCTGTAGAGAGCAGTGGCAGTCTGACCCAAAGTTCGGACGAGGAGGTTGAGGTCCCTGATAGAACCAGGCGTACCCGGCCCCGTGTTGCTAGACCACAGGTTGCGCAGGATCCGCTTCAAGGGCAGCAGAGTGGGGCTGGCGCTGCCGGATTACGTGGTGAGGCATACACCAGCAGCGCAGCCCGTCCTGGACCTTCCACCAGCACTGCCGTACAACATGGTGAAGTCGCGAGCACCAGAAAGGCAGTAGAAGCTGGTACGGTGGCACGTGCAGTAGTTTCCCCGTCGCAGCCATCGCGCAGACAGGCCCGTAGAGCCCCTAGAGTCCCTTAGGTGCTGGCAAATCCTGATTGGCAGCCCCCAACTTCAGCCGCACCATTAGTTCCCCCTTTCACCGCCCAGTCAGGAGTTCGGGTGGAAACAGCTCAGATAGGATCGGCGCTGGGGTTTTTTGAGCTGTTTTTCACTGCGGAGCTCTATGACCTAGTCATGGCAGAAACAAACAGATATGCCACTCAATTTATTGCCGACAACCCGGGAAGCTCTTATGCCCAGCCTTTCCGGTGGAAACCAGTCCAAGTTTCCGAATTTAGAACTTTTCTGGGCCTTCTCCTCAGCATGGGCATAACCAAAAAACATGAATTGCGGTCATATTGGTCCACGAACCCAATTCATCACATGCCCATGTACTCTGCTGCCATGTCCAGGACACGTTTTGAGACCATCCTGCGTTTCCTGCACTTTAGTGACAACACCACCTCCCGTCCCAGAGGCCACCCAGCTTTTGACCGGCTCCACAAAATTCGGCCCCTCATAGACCATTTCAACCTGAAATTTGCAGATTTGTATACCCCTGCACAAAACATCTGCGTAGACGAGTCCCTTGTACATTTTACCGGGCGCCTTGGCTTTAAGCAGTACATCCCAAGCAAGCGCGCCGGGTATGGGGTCAAATTGTATAAGCTCTGTGAAAGGGCCACAGGCTATACGCACAAATTTCGGATCTATGAGGGAAAAGATCAGATCCTGGAGCCGGTCGGTTGCCCTGACTACCTGGGGAGCAGTGGGAAGATAGTCTGGGACTTGGTGTCACCCTTATTCGGCAAGGGGTACCATCTTTATGTGGACAACTTTTACACAAGTGTGGCCCTCTTCAGGCATTTGTTCCTAGAACAGATTGGCTGCTGCGGCATCGTGCGACCTAGTCGCCGGGCTTCCCCAACGGCTCATTACCACCAGACTTACAAGGGGCAGAGGGCTGCATTGTGTAACGAAGAACTGCTCGCGGTGAAATGGAGAGACAAGCGTGACGTTTACATGCTCTCCTCCATTCACGCAGACACGACAGTCCAAATTGAACGGGCAACCAGTGTCGTTGAAAAGCCCCTCTCGGTCCACGACTATAACCTCCACATGGGAGGGGTGGACTTCAACGACCAGATGTTGGCCCCTTATTTGGTTTCCCGAAAGACCAGACGCTGGTATAAGAAGGTGTCTGTATATTTGATTCAATTGGCTCTATGTAACAGTTGCGTTCTCTACAGTAAGGCTGGGAGAACGGAATCCTTCCTCAAATTCCAGGAAGAGATCATCGAGAACCTCCTGTATCCAGGAGGTTCCGTGGCCCCAACCACCAGTGTAGTTAGCCGTCTACACGAGCGGCACTTCCCCAGCGTTGTGCCTGGAACCTCAACCCAACCGCCACCCCGAAAAAGATGTTGTGTCTGTAGCAGGAGTGGAATAAGGCGTGACACCCGCTATTTCTGTCCTGACTGTCCTGACCACCCTGCCCTATGCCTTGCAGAGTGTTTCCGGAAGTACCACACTCAGGTACACTTAGGGACCTAGGGACAGCACTACACAGGTAGTTTTTTTTTCCACTCAGGCTCTAGGGTCTCTCAGGACACTAGGTTTTGAGAGACCCTAACACATAGGGATGGTGCTGGTGTGCTACAGCAGAAGTGTGAAATGGTAGAAACGTCTCCTTTCACTTGGGATAACGCGTATAATGTACTTCGCACCATCTCTGTGTGATTTACACTTTACACATTGTCCCATGGGAAAGGAGAGGTTTCTGCTAGGAAAATAAAGAGTGACATGGAAAACAAAAAAAAAAAATTAAACAGGTAGCAAGAAAAAAAAAAATCTTGAGTTAGTTCAGGTTTTTATGTTCATGTTTTATAAAAGTCATGTGCCTGCTGCCTGTTTTTTCTTTTTTTTTTTCCCCCATAACCACCCTTTATTTTCCAGGTATACCAACAGACCAACGGACCAACCGACGAAAACGCCGCAGCACTGATGTGAATTCTGAGACAAGCATTGCTGCTATCAGAAGACACGTGAAGTCAGTGTATGCGGCGCTGCAAGACGAGATTTCTCCTCTGCAGGACAGGTACGTTTGCCCTGGCATGTGAGCTGAGGAGAGGTGTTGGAGTTCATATGCTTTGGCAAACACTTTGTATCAAAAAATCTGGCAAAGATGTCTTCCTCCACACCGATCGATTGATCGATGTGAATGGAGAAATCACGTTTGCCAGGACATAGGAGCTGAGTGGGTATGGATGTTTGGGCGGAGCCCTATGTCCTGGCAATCGCCAGGCCCCTCTTTTTCTTGCATATTTTTTGGCAGAGATTTTTTCATCCACATCGATCGATGCGAATGAGGAAATCTGTGCCGTTCGTTTTTCTTTCAGCCCAGAGGCTGAACAGAAAAAATCTCATTACCTGTATGCTCCATATAAGGAGAATAGCAGAAACTCCTAATGCTGGCCATACAGGTAATGATTGCGGAGACCCTCAAATGCCAGGGCAGTACAAAAACCTCACATGTGACCCCATTTCGGAAAGAAGACACCCCAAGGTATTCGCTGAGGGCATATTGAGTCCATGAAAGATTGAACTTTTGTCACAAGTTAGCGGAAAGGGAGACTTTGTGGAAAAAACAAAAAAAAATCAAATTCCGCTAACTTGTGCAAAAAAAAAATCTTCTATGAACTCGCCATGCCCCTCACAGAATACCTTGGGGTGTCTTCTTTCTAAAATGGGGTCACATGTGGAGCATTTATACTGCCCTGGCATTTTAGGGGCCCTGAAGCGTGAGAAAAAAATGCGTAAAAATACCGTCCTAAAAGGTACTCATTGGATTTAGGGCCGATTTGCGCAACTTGGCTGCAAAAAAGTGGCACACATGTGATATCGCTGTACTCAGGAGAAGTAGGGCAATGTGTTTTGGGGTGTACTTTTACATATACCCATACTGGGTGTGAAAAATCTCTGTAAATGACAACTTTTAAAAAAATTTATACAAAGTTGTCATTTACAGAGATATTTCACACCCAGTAGGGTATAGGTAAAATACGCACCAAACACATTGCCTACTTCTCCCAGTACGTCGATAACCCATGTGTGCCACTTTTGCAGCCAAATGCGCAAAAAAAAATCAATTTCCGCTAACTTGTGCCAAAAATAAAAACTTCCATGAACTCACTATGCCCATCAGCGAATACCTTGGGGTGTCTACTTTCCGAAATGGGGTCACTTGTGTGGTATTTTTACTGCCCTGGCATTTTAGGGGCCCCTAAACGTCAAAAGCAGTTTGGAATCCAAATGCGTAAAAATGTCCTGTGAAATCCTATAAGGTACTCATTGGATTTAGGGCCCCTTTGCGCATCTTGGCTGCAAAAAAGTGGCACACATGGGGTATCGCCGTACTCAGGAGAAGTAGGGCAATGTGTTTTGGGGTGTATTTTTACATATACCCATGCTGGTTGAGAGAAATATCTCTGTAAATGACAACTTTTTAAAAAAATGTATACAAAGTTGTCATTTACAGAGATATTTTTCACACCCAGTATGGGTATATGTAAAAATACACCCCAAAACATTTCCACTTCTCCGAGTACGGCGATACCCCATGTGTGCCACTTTTGCAGCCAAGATGCGCAAAGGGGCCCTAAATCAATGAGTACCTTTAGGATTTCACAGGACATTTTTACGCATTTGGATTCCAAACTGCTTCTGACGTTAGGGGCCCCTAAAATGCCAGGGCAGTAAAATACCACACAAGTGACCCCATATTAGAAAGAAGACACCCCAAGGTATTCCGTGAGGTATGGTGAGTTCATGTAAATTCTATTTTTGGCACAAGTTAGTGGAATATGAGACTCTGTAAAAAAAAAAAAAAAAAATCAATTTCCGCTAACTTGTGCCAAAAAATAAAAACTTCCATGAACTCACTATGCTCATCAGCGAATACCTTGGGGTGTCTACTTTCCGAAATGGGGTTACTTGTGTGGTATTTTTACTGCCCTGGCATTTTAGGGGCCCCTAAACGTCAAAAGCAGTTTGGAATCCAAATGCGTAAAAATGTCCTGTAAAATCCTAAAGGTACTCATTGGATTTAGGGCCCATTTGCGCATCTTGGATGCAAAAAGTGGCACACATGGGTACTGCCGTACTCAGGAGAAGTAGGGCAATGTGTTTTGGGGTGTATTTTTACATATACCCATGCAGGGTGTGAGAAATATCTCTGTAAATGACAACTTTTTAAAAAATTTTATACAAAGTTGTCATTTACAGAGATATTTTTCACACCCAGTAGGGGTATATGTAAAAAGACATCCCAAAACACATTGCCCTACCTCTCCTGAGTACGGCGATACCCCATGTGTGCCACTTTTTTGCATCCAAGAGCCCTAAATCCAATGAGTACCTTTAGGATTTTACAGGGCATTTTTACGCATTTGGATTCTCACGCTTTAGGGGCCCCTAAAATGCCAGGGCAGTATAAATACCCCACAAGTGACCCCATTTCGGAAAGAAGACACCCCAAGGTATTCTGTGAGGGGTATGGTGAGTTCATGTAAAATTGTATTTTTTGGCACAAGTTAGTAGAATATGAGACTTTGTAAAAAATAAAAATAAAAATCCATTTCCGCTAACTTGTGACAAAAAATAAAAACTTCCATGAACTCACTATGCCCCTCAGTGAATACCTTAGGGTGTCTACTTTCGGAAACGGGGTCATTTATGGGGTATTTCTACTGTCTGGGCATTGTAGTACGTCAGGAAACAGGACAGGTGCTCAGAAAGTCAAAGTGCGGAAATTCACTTTTTTGCACCATTTTGCACCAAAAGCTATAACTTTTACCCAAACCAATAAATATACACTTATTGCATTTTTCTTTATCAAAGACATGTAGAACAATAAATTTAGAGAAAATTTTTTAGAGAAATGTAGTTTTATTTGACAAATTTTCCAACATAAAGTGAAAAATATCATTTTTTTGCAAAAATGTCATCAAAAAAAGTAAAATATCAAAAAAAGTAAAAATGTCAGCAAGAAAGAAATAGCACCAAATGAAAGCTCTATTAGTGAGAAGAAAAGGAGGTAAAATTCATTTGGGTGGTAAGTTGTATGACGGAGAAATAAACGGTGAAATTAGCGTAGTGCAGAATTGAAAAAAGTGGCCTGGTCTTTAACGATGTTTAAGCTAGGGGGGCTGATGTGGTTAAAAGGACCTATCAGGTCACTAAAGAGTAGTGTGACCCTAAATGAAACGTACATACAATGAGATCTGGGGATATCAAGAAGGGCTGTGGTAGGACAAATTACAGGGGTAATGGTAAAGGGTACAACTAACCCTATTGTGTACCTAGATGACCCTCAGCCCGGAGGCATCACCTGAAGGTGGTGACCCCCCATCCCCATGCCTAGCCTAGACAACCCTAGATATCCCTAAACAAACCTGTAACCTTGATGTGTTTGCCCCTAAAAAGATCGGGTTCATCCGGAGGTAAATAAATAACAGGTTCAAAATCCAAAATAGATAAGGAGGGGCTGGTAGATACAAAAGTACCTGCTGTGGTGCTGGTTCAGTAGGATGATAGTCTGATAATGTAGCACCCAGCGGTGTCCAGCCCTCCACATGAGTCCAATGATGAAAAGTGTACTACGATGGCACATGCAATTGACAATATATGGCTAAACCCTCACTCTGATGTTAAAATAAGACTTTTGCCAATATATTCTTATGTCAAGAACATACCGGAGCCCCTGCACCTCGTCAGAGGGTTTAGCCATATATTTTCAATTGCATTTACCATTGTAGTGCACCAATTTTTGCAGTGTTTTGTTTTACATAATCAATTACATCCACACATTTAGTTATCCTGTGTAGGATGTTCTTGTGGTACATGTGGTCCATTGCAGGCATCCTCTATTGCAGGGGTAGGCAACCTTTGGCTCCCAGCTGTTGTGAAACTACAACTCCCAGCATGCATAGTTGCTCTGCTCTTCTAAGAACTTACATAGAAATGAATGGAACATGCTGGGAATTGTAGTTTCACAACAGTTGGGAGCCGAAGGTTTCTGATGCCTGCTCTATTGTATGCATTTTTGCTGGGGATTGCTGTTAGCAACGATTACACATGTGCAGTATTTGCTCCCCCAGTTAGAAATGCACAACAGCATTTGGGGTTTTGAGCATTTCTCTGCTTTTTGAGACTTTGCTTTGTCAGTTTGTTTGACCTATCTGCTATGACTAGAGATGAGCCAATCGAAGCAGACAAAGTGGAATTCGATCCGAATTTCCAGAAAAATTAGATTCGCAACGAATGCGAATTTCCTCGCTCTTCGTGGTAATGAATTGCAATTTTTCCTAAAATGGCAGCTACAAGTGTAAGGACATGGGGCAAGGAACTCTTGGAGGGTGGAATGACCCATAATGCAATGCCTGTAGCCAATCAGCAGCTAGCCAGCCCTGTGATGTCACATGCCTATAAATACCCGCTGCCCTCTTGGATTCTGCCATTTTCCAACGTTCTGAGTGCAGGGAGAGACGTTGCAGGTGCTAGGGAGCGTGATAGGCAGAACCTGATTGTGGAACAAAAGTGATTTATAAGTGCAGGGAAAGAATAGGGAGGAATCATTTCACAGCATCTTAGTGCAGGGAGAGAGTTCAGAACAGGCGCTAGGGACAGTGATAGGGAAAACCTAATTGTGAAAAAAAAGCGACAAGTGGAGGGAAAGATTATTTGGGGATCCAAATAGCCATTATACAGCTCTGTCATTCCAGCAATTTGTTCTTGGGGTGGATGTGCTATGTTGAAAAGCCTTTAGTGACTTAAATCTGTGGAAAAGAAAAATATATACGCAGTTCACTTCTGCAGCTATATGTGGTGAAAGCGTTTAGTGTAGTATTTCAGTACTACAAGATGAATATATACTCAGCTAACTTTTGCAGTTATTTGTGCTAAAAGCGTTTACTGGCCTATTTCAGTACAAAAAGAGAAATATATACGCAGTTCACTTTTGCAGTTATTTGCACTAAAAGCTTTTAGTGTCGTATTTCAGTACTTCAAGAGAACTATATACACAGTTCAATTTTGCAGTTATCTGCGCTAAAAGGGTTTAGTGTCCTACATCAGTACAAAAAAGATACAAGAAATATATAAGCAGTTCATTTTTTGAGTTATTTGTAGTGATGGCCTTGCGGTCTGCCCAGCGGTCGTTTTGCAGCGAACTTTGGGTGTTCGCGATTCGCCGAACATGCAAACATACAGTATGGTGATGTCCGATGGCGCCATATTTTTTCGCATTGTGCAGAAATTTGACCCATGACACATCCATCTGGTGGGACAGGAAAGCCAATGAAGACGTTTCAGCACATGGACACACCCCCACCCTATAACAGAACCCGATCTTGCAGCCATTTTACATTAAGTGCTTTGCCAGTGTAGGGAGAGGTTGCTTTGTGGTGCAGGAACAGACTATTAAGCACACTAAACACTAGCTACTTGGGCCACTAAAGTCCTTTTAAGGACTGGTATAGGTGTGCTATCGATAGGTGTGATATACTCAGGGGTGTGATATACTTTTAATATACTTTCTAACATAGAAAGTATATTATAGTGCATTTATATTGTGCAGCAGTTGTGTGTGGTTCTGCTGCAATACAGCAGCTATATAGAGTGCCAAACACTATTAGAAAAACTAATTGCAACTGGTGCGATATACCTGCTTCCACAAAATACTGATTGACGGCTGCAATATACCTATAACCTGTTGCCCCAAAAAAACAGGGTGGTGTGATATAACTGTTGCTGCAAAAAAAATAATTGAGGGGTGGGATATACCTGCTTCCACAAAATACTGACTAAGTGGATTAATATACCTGCCTCCACAAAATATTGATTAAGGGGATTGATAAACCTGTTTCTACCAAATATTGATTGAGACTTGCAATACACCTGCTTCCACAAAATACTGATTGACGGCTGCGATATACCTGTAACCTGTTGCCCCAAAAAAACAGGGTGGTGTGATATAACTGTTGTTGTAAAAAAAATAATTGAGGGGTGGGATATACCTGCTTCACAAAATACTGATTAAGGGGATTAATATACCTGCTTCCACAAAATATTGATTAAGGGGATTGATAAACCTGCTTCCACCAATATTGAATGAGGCCTGCGATACACCTGCCTCCACAAAATACTTATTAAGGGGATTGATATACCTGCTTCCACCAAATATTGATTGAGGCCTGCAAGATACGTGCTTCCACAAAATACTGATTTAGAGAATTGATATACCTGCTTGCACCAAATATTGATTGAGGCCTGCAAGATACCTGCTTCCACAAAATACTGATTAAGGGGATTGATATACCTGCTTCCACCAAATATTGATTGAGGCCTACAAGATACCTGCTTCCACAAAATACTGATTAAGGGGATTGATATACCTGCTTCCACCAAATATTGATTGAGGCCTTAAATACACCTGCTTCCAATAAATACTGATTAAGGGGTTTGATGATATACCTGCTTCCACCAAATATTCATTGAGGCCTGCAAGATACCTGCTTCCACAAAATACTAATTAAGGGGATTGATATACCTGCCTCCACAAAATATTGATTGAGGCCTGCAATACAGCTGCTTCCACAATATACTGATTGAGGGCTGCGATATACCTGCTTCCACAAATACTGCTCTTCTCTAGGGACTTAGGCATATAGTTACTTTGAAAATGACAGGCCGAGGAAGAGGCAGGCCATTCCGCATGGGTGGTAGGGGTTGGGAAAGTGCACCAGGACGGAGACTAAGTGGGAAGTTAGAGAAGGTGATTGCGATTTCTTCAAAGGACGCACCAGAGTTGGTTGAGTGGCTCACTCAGCCTTCCGCTTCTGCACCCTCCTCATCCTCTGTATCTGCACCCTCCTCACTCTCTGCTGTGTGTACCCCCAAAGAAACTGCCAACACCACCACCGCCACCTCAGCCCCTCCACTCGAGTCAGAGGAATTATTTTCCCATCCATTCCCAGACCTTACCAATGCGCAGCCATTCTTGGCATCGGATGAGGAAGAGGAGGTAGCAACGGCCGCCACCTAGCGGTCTGACAACAGTACCCAGATCAGCACAAGGACAGAGTTCCCCACTGTTGCTGCCTACTCCGAGATCTCAAATGTCAGTGGTGGTGAAGGTGACGATGATGATGTGTCGATAGACGTCAAGAGTAGAGGAAGAGGAGGAGAGTTCAGAGGGAGAGATGGAGCATCAGAGAGGGAGGAGAAGGAGGAGAAGCAGGAAGAGCTTGCAGGGCACAGGAGGCAAATGTATCTGTCACATCTGGCGCTCCCATTGCATCGGCACATGGCTCTGCAGTGTGGGCTAATCTTGGCATCTGCAGCATGTGCTTTCAACGCATAAGTCACAGTAAGATTAACACTCACCTATGGACGACCACCTTAAGAAGGTACCTGGCCTCCCATCACCAATCCCAGTGGGAGCAATGCCGTCAGAACCCACAAAGCCACACTCCCAGCGCTCCACGTCCTTCCTCTTCTCCTTCATCTACTCTCTTCTCCTATTTGTCCTCCACTCCATCTTCCACCGTGCCATTGTTGCATTTGTTTTAAGCAAATATATTTGCTGCATTTGTGGGAGGGGAGGCGGATCACAAGGCTAGTTACATGCACCTGCGGGCCTAGGCTTGGTGATTGCTAGGCTATTTACAGGCTCCTGTGGGCCCAGGCTGACGCCGATTCAGCTGATTTCACTACCTCTGGGTCAGCTCTAGGATACTGCAGCATGGTGTGGAGGCTCCTCACGGCTGGACGATGGCAGAATCTCTCAGGAAGGCACTGGTATTCATGGTAGGATCGGAATGGTTTGCACGGGACCGCGACATGTAGCGCAGCTGCATCGCGTGCAGGCTCATTCATGCCTGGGCAGCGACAAAGTGCCAGGCGAGCGCTGGCATTCACTGTAGAATCACACTTGTTGGCACGAGACCCACACTGAGGTATGTGATTCGTAATACTCTGGGACGAAGCAAAATTGGGCGCTAATGGTCAAGTGACTGTTGTTAGTATTTTGTCCGGCTGTTTAGGGGATTGTTGGGGGCTATTGCATATAGTTATTGGTGTTGCATGCGCCTAGAGTAGGTATGGTCGCATGTTTTCGGATATCGGTATCTTACGGGAAACGTGTCTCCAAGCTACACACGCTGTGTTTAAGTGATGGTATTATTTAGTTATCTCTCTAGAAGGGTCATGTATCAAGGGTCATAAAAAAAATAAAAAAAAATAAAAAAAAAAGTTTGTGTTTTCTGTCACCGTTGTACATGTGGGGTGCACGTCAGCAGTTAGCGCCAGACACGTAAGGTGTTGGCGAATGTGTATCAGTGGCCCATATATGGGGCCACTAGCAGGTTGATAAAGGTGCCTGTATTTAAGTGCTGATGCTCTGGTAAGTGTGTTTAATCTATAAATTCTATGTTTTGGGCCCGCATGTGTCAGCGGTTCTGTGCTATTGTGTTGTTTAATTGGCGTTGTATGAGGGAACACGAGATGGTGTTGTGGTGACCATCATTTAAATAAAAAAAAAATAATAATAATAATCCTGCAGCATTATGTGGAGGTTCATTCGCACCTGGGCAATGGCAGAAGGTGCCAGGCGAGTACTGCTATTCATCGTGGGATCGGACTTGGTTACACGGTCTGTGACTTGTAGCGCTCTGGGGCGAAGGGGGTTGGGCACTAATGATCATGGCTAGGTTCGTTACCTGCAAAAGCTACGTCTGTGTGTCTGCATTTACATTTTGTCCTTTACTCCATTCACTACCAGAGCTGCGTTCATGCTTCTGTTGTATCACGTTAATACTCTACTCACTTTAGATTGCATTCATACGGCTGCTTTATATCATGCTCAAACTCAGAGCTGCGCCCATACCATGTGTTGGGCACTACTCACATCCAGAGCTGCAGTCACCCACCTGTTCTTACACCATGCGTTATACACTGCTTCTACTTATAGCTACATTTTCCTTTTATTTATTTTTTTGATATCATGGTTAAGCCAGTATTTTCACTAGGGCAGTCTGCACACCTCTCTGACACTGCTCTCCCGATAAACATAATAGCTGCGTTCCTTTCAGGCTTGCTTATTTCCTCGTTGGTTTGTTACAATCCGAAGGCCTACTTCTACTTTTTCTGTTCATAAAAAAAATAAAAAATAAATTTTTTTAAAAAAATAAAAAATAAATAAATTATTTTTTATTATTTTTGGTGTTTCAGTCCTGGTTTGCGGTTACTTAGACCGGTCCGCTTTACTTCTGGTTCATATTCACTCAGATTGGTCCCTTGCCCCAGTTAACCAAATAGCTTTTCAGCGGTCAGTGGCCCAATTGGAGTACGTTTCCTACTATGTTTTTACAAATCCTTTATTTGTCTAGATAAGGGTCCTCTCTTAAGCGAATTGTTAGGCCTCTGGCTCTTCGTTGTCTCCCGTCTGTTCAAATTCACAGATGGTTATGTTTATTTATGCACGTGGTTCGCTTCACTAATTTCTATGCATATCCCATCGGGTCTGGCTCACATTTAATTTCTTATCGTCACTGTAAAGTCATTCAGTTCAGTCTCTTGGCTTCGAGGGGTCTCATTGCTTCGGGGGGCCAGATGATCGCTTCGGCCTCATGGCTCCGGGTGGCCCTTTGACCGTCCTTCATGTTGTTCGTTAGGGGTACCATATGGTCGTAGGCTGTTTAGCGTCTTAGGTTCCCTGTCAGAGGGGTTCATGGTTACGCGAGTTCCCAAGTCATACTGGTGCTGCTTAAGTGCTTTATAAAAAAAAAAAATAATAATAATAAATCTGCCATTAGTCTCGCATGTATGGCTCCGCCATTAGTCTCCCATGCACGACTTCTCCGTTTGTTTTACTCACATGACTCCGCCATTAGAGTCTCACGCATGACTTCTCAGATTCAGAGTTACACATATGACTCCGCCATTTAAGTCTCTCGCGCATGGCTTCTCCAAATAAGTGTTACACATATGACTCCGCCGTTATAGTCTCTCTAGCAATGCTTCTCCGATTAAGTGTCCGCCATTAGAGTCCCTCACGCATGGCTTTGCTGATTTAGTGTTTGACATATGACTTCGCCCTTAGAGTCTCTCACGCATGACACCGCCATTAGTCTCTCACGCATGGCCTCTCCGTTTTATGTTTTACACACATGACTCCGCCGTTATAGTCTCTCATGCAATGCTTCTACAATTAAGTGTTACACATATGACTCCGCCATCAGTCTCTCACTCATGGCTTCTCCGATTTAGTGTTACACATATGACTTCGCCATTAGAGTCTCTCACGCATGGCTTCTCCGATTTAGTGTTACACGTATGACTCCGCCATTAGAGTCTCTCACGCATGGCACTGCCATTAGAGTCTCTCACGCATGGCTTCTCCAATTAAGTGTCCGCCATTAGAGTCTCTCACGCATGGCTTCTCCGCTTTAGTGTTACACATATGACTCCGCTATTAGAGTCTCTCACGCATGGCACTGCCATTAGAGTCTCTCACGCATGGCTTCTCCAATTAAGTGTCTGCCATTAGAGTCTCTCACGCATGGCTTCTCCGATTTAGTGTTAGACATATGACTCCGCTATAAGTCTCTCACGCATGGCACTGCCATTAGAGTCTCTCACGCATGGCTTCTCCAATTAGGTATTGCACATATGACTCTGCCATGTGTCTCCCACGCATGGCTTCTCCGATTTAGTGTTACACATATGACTCCGCCATCAGTCTCTCACGCATGGCTTCTCCAATTAGGTGTTGCACATATGACTCTGCAATTTGTCTCCCACGCATGGCTTCTCCGATTTAGTGTTGCACATATGACTCCGCCATCAGTCTCCCACGCATGGCTTCTCCAATTAAGTGTCCGCCATTAGAGTCTCTCACGCATGGCTTCTCCGATTTAGTGTTACACATATGACTCCGCTATTAGAGTCTCTCACGCATGGCTTCTCCAATTAGGTATTGCACATATGACTCTGCCATGTGTCTCCCACGCATGGCTTCTCCGATTTAGTGTTACACATATGACTCCGCCATCAGTCTCTCACGCATGGCTTCTCCAATTAGGTGTTGCACATATGACTCTGCAATTTGTCTCCCACGCATGGCTTCTCCGATTTAGTGTTGCACATATGACTCCGCCATCAGTCTCTCACGCATGGCTTCTCCAATTAAGTGTCCGCCATTAGAGTCTCTCACGCATGGCTTCTCCGATTTAGTGTTACACATATGACTCCGCCATCAGTCTCCCACGCATGGCTTCTCCAATTAAGTGTCCGCCATTAGAGTCTCTCACGCATGGCTTCTCCGATTTAGTGTTACACATATGACTCCGCTATTAGTCTCTCACGCATGCCACTGCCATTAGAGTTTCTCAGGCATGGCTTCTCCAATTAGGTATTGCACATATGACTCTGCCATGTGTCTCCCACGCATGGCTTCTCCGATTTAGTGTTACACATATGACTCCGCCATCAGTCTCTCACGCATGGCTTCTCCAATTAGGTGTTGCACATATGACTCTGCGATTTGTCTCCCACGCATGGCTTCTCCGATTTAGTGTTGCACATATGACTCAGCCATCAGTCTCCCACGCATGGCTTCTCCAATTATGTGTCCGCCATTAGAGTCTCTCACGCATGGCACTGCAATTAGAGTCTCTCACGCATGGCTTCTCCATTTAAGTGTCCGCCATTATAGTCTCTCACGCATGGCCCTCAGTTTATGTTTTACTCACATGACTCCACCATTAGAGTCTCTCACGCATGGCACCACCATTAGTCTCTCACGCATGGCTTATCCCATTAAGTGTTTGACATATGACTTCGCCATTAGTCTCTCACGCATGGCACCGCCATTAGAGTCTCTCACACATGGTTTCTCCAGTTAGTGTTTGACATTTGACCTCGCCATTAGTCTCTCACGCATGGCACCGCCGTTAGAGTCTCTCACGCACGGCTTCTCCAATTAGTGTTTTACATATGACTTCGCCATTAGAGTCTCTCACGCATGGCTTCTACAATTAAATGTTTTCATATATGACTTCACCATTTGAGGTCGGCCTCGTGGCCCCACCACAGGTAGTTTCCATGTCTTTGTCCGCCACTCGGGCTGAGGGTGTTGGTGTCGGGCCTGGGTATCGGTCAGTCTTCCAGTAGGAGGTACAGTAATAAGGCGCAATTCACAATGTCTCACAGCTACAGACTCGACAAGTCCTATCACGACTACAGGCACAGCATTCATAGTTATCACGACCTTTAGCTTATTTCCTGTCACAACTGCAGGTATGGTGTGTACGTTCTCTGTCCTCACTACAGGCGACATTAGCTCATTAATGTATCCGTGTTGATGGTTCCCCAGGCCTGGCGTGTTCACATATTCCGCTTAACCTACTAATAGAGTAAGTAGACATACGCCATGTTCTAACTTTTGGGGCCTTTATATATATATATATATATATATATATATAAGGTATGGCCTGGGGAAGAAGTAGAGGTGTAGTAGTTTGCAACCAGGAACAGTTGGTGCCCAGTCAGGGCCCTCGGCGAATGCATGGAATTCATTTAGGCCTTCCAACAGATTCACCATGGTTTGTTTCAGTCTGCAGCTCTCTGGATTCAGACCTTCTCGTAATATGTTCATACGTTGTTAGTATACATAGGAGTAAATCGTTTCTGATTACCGGCCACTCCTTCATTCGCATCAGCATTAGCCACCTCCAAGAATGATGTGCCAGTGCACATGACAGAGGTAAGGTTGATGGTAGTCACTCTGATATGTACGGTATATTCCGCACCTTCATCGGGGAATGTCTTTTACGTTTAAAGTGGGTGTAATAATGGTATGTATATATTTTGCTCTAAACTAAGGTCTGCTCTTTTTGCCCCCTTTAGGCTGCCCTACCGCAGCAGTTATGGCATAATTCTACTGCTTGTTGTAGATAGGGTTAGATAGGTTAGGTACACCTTTCGGATAGCCGATCCGACTACAAGTTTTAAGCAAATATATTTGCTGCATTTGTGGGAGGGGAGGCGGATCACAAGGCTAGTTACATGCACCTGCGGGCCTAGGCTGGCTGATTGCTAGGCTATTTACAGGCTCCTGTGGGCCCAGGCTGACGCCGATTCAGCTGATTTCACCCACCCACCCACACCATCTTACAGTCATTTCATATTAGGGTGGCCCCCTTTAAGCTGCCCTACCGCAGCAGTTATGGCATAATTCTACTGCTTGTTGTAGATAGGGTTAGATAGGTTAGGTACACCTTTCAGATAGCCGATCCGACCACAAATCTGGCAGAAGGCAGGCTTCCATGGCCCAAAAGTTGATGACGCCAGATAACCCTCTGGCCCAACGGCTGACCGCTGGCTTGTCGAAACTGCTATCCCACCAATTACTGCCATATAAACTGGTGGACACAGAGGCCTTTAGAAAATTTGTAGCCATTGGCACACCGCAAAGGAAGGTCCCTGGAAGGAAATATTTCTCCCAGAAGTGGCATCCCTGAGCTATATGGCCACGTTCAGCGGCAAGTGAATATATCTCTGGCACAGTGTCGGTGCCAAGATAAATAAGATACATCTGACTACAGACACATGGTCTAGCAAACATGGGAAGGGAAAGTGCATAACTTTTACTGCCCACTGGATGAACCTTCTGACTGCCGTCAAGCATGTAACCCCATGGCTGCCGTGTGGATTTGGTGTTACCGCCACAGATTGCATGCAGGCCTGCCTCTTCTTCTCCTCCTCCTACTCCATCCTCCATCTCCTCCTCGGCTGACTCCTCCTGTTCCATTGCTACTGCCTCTTCCGCTGCGCCCCACAAGCTCCCCAGAACCTATTTAACATGCCAGGTGAGACGTTGCCATGCTGTGCTGCAGCTGATGTGCCTGGAAGCCAAGAGCCACCGGTCCTGAACTGCTTTCAGCTCTGCGGCTAACCCCGCTCAATTTGACAGTTGGTAAAGTGGGGTGCGACAAAGGTGCCAATCTACTGGGCGCACTGAAACATGGCAAAATGACACACGTGCTGTGCCTTTTACACGTCCTGAACTTAGTCGTGCAGCGATTCGTTGCTAAATAACCCCAGTTCCAGGATGTCTTTCAGCAGGCTTGGAAAATATCTGGTCATTTTAAAAGATCTTACATGGCCATGGCTCGTCTTTCTGACATTCAGCGGTGACACCACCTGCCCGTCAGATGTCTGATTTGTGACAGCCCGACGAGATGGAAATCCACCTTGTATATACTTGATAGGCTTCTCCGGCAGCAACCTGCCGTTAACGGCTATCTGTACGAACTCTACAGCAGGACAGGTTTCTTTTCACAGAGCCGGTGGCTGCTCATGAGCGACGCATGCAGACTTCTGCGGCGATTTGATGAGATCACAAAACTGGTCAGTCGGAGCAATCAATGACATTGTACCTTACGCCTTCTTTCTGGAGCATGCATTGTGTAGTGTCATTGATCAAGACAGCGAGGAGCAGGAGCTGGAGGATGAGGAAGTCGCAATGCTGAATGAATTCCCAGGGGGGCTACAAGTCAGCAGGAGTCTGAAGAGTAGTCAGATAAGAATGGTGGCTGGGGGGAGAAGGAGGAGGAGCAAGAAGAGCAGGCTTTGAGGGGGACTTTAGACTTTTCCAGCATCCCTGGTGTTGACCGTGGCTGCTTGGAGGAGACAGAGGATGACATTCTCCTGGGTGATGAGCAGGAGCCAGGGTGCTCCACTGCTTCCAATTTAGTGCAAATGGGGGCCCTTATGCTCCAGTGCTTGAAGATGGACCCCTGTATAAAAAGCATAAAGGGCAAGGACCAGTATTGGGTGGCAACGTACTTAGGCCCCCGTTACAAACACAAAGTGGCAGACATGTTACCAGCATTACAGAGGACTGGCATAATGCAGCATTTCCAGGTCTTGCTGCGAGGGATGTTACATTCTGCTGTTGGCAGAGGAATTTCCACCCACAGCGAAACAGGTGCGGGTACCAATCCTACCGCTCCTGCAAGAAGAGAGCAGTTTGAAGATGTGTTGGTCACTTCGGATATGAGATCACTCTTGCAGCCAACCCATCGGCAGCCGCCCTCTGGATCCAGCCTCAGGGAATGCCTAGACCGACAGGTGTCCGACTACATCAGGTTTAGGGCCGATGTGGATGCTCTGAGAAGTGAGGAACCCATGGACTACTGGGTGTGCAGGCTTGACCTGTGGCCAGAGCTGGCAAAATTTGCCATGGAACTCTTGGCTTGCCCCTTGTTGAGTGTCTTGTCCGAAAGGACGTTCAGCGCAGCAGGGGGGATCAGGACTAGTGTTGATCGAGCACCCAAGTGCTTGGGTGCTCGGGTGCTTGGGCCGAAAACATCGGGATGTTCGGTTGCTATACAGAGCACCCAAGTATAAAAGAAATCAATGGGAAAACCCAAGCATTAAAAGGGAGGGTGCCTGGTTCATAGGAAAAGGTCAGAAATTGTATGGAAACACTACCAAAATGGTTCGGCAACAGCATAGGGAGGATGTCTGGATGCATCTTGGACTCCAAGGTCGCTGCTAGGAACGATGTTATCCGAGAAGTACGCCACTTACAGACTGACAATAATATGCACAAAACCAAAGATAAAATCTATTTTAGGGGAAAAATTGTTAGGAAACATTCTTTCCTGTATATTTACTTAAATATAAAGCGCAAGTGCTGCAAAAAATTACAAGGAAGAGACATTCCGATACAACCTGTATATCACATAAAGGAGGACCTCATTCACATTGTGGTACAATAGTTCAAGTAGTGGGACTCCTACACTCATAAAGCCTATGAACTAAGTGAAAGGGCTTCAAAAAATTAAAAGGAACCGCCACTCCAATTGCTACACATGAAGGAGGGCATCATACACATCCTTGAAAAATTAAGATTGATGACCTGCTGGTGACCCTTAAAAACATTTGGAGCAAGGGCCTATTGATCTGACCATCTGAAACATTAGGGACGAGGGCCTGCTGCTGAGCTGACCCTCTAAAACAGGCATGCTCAACCTGTGGCCCTCCAGATGTTACAAAACTACAACTCCCAGCATGCCTGAACAGCCTACAGCTATCAGCCTGCAGCAGGGCATTGTGGGAGTTGTAGTTTTACAACAGCTGGAGGGCAGCAGGTTGAGCATGCCTGCTCTAAAACATTAGGGGTGAAGGTCTGCTGGTGAGCTAACCCTGTAAAAGATTGTAGGTGAGGGCCTGCTTGTGAGCTGACCCTCTAAAAGGTTGTAGGTGAGCTGACCTTGTAAAAGATTGTAGGTGATGGCCTGCTGGTGAGCTGACCCTCTAAAAAATTATATGCGAGGGACTGTAGGTGAGCTGACCCTGTAAAAAATTATATGTGAGGGCCTATAGGTGATCTGACCCTGTAAAACATTACATGCGAGGGCCGGTAGGGGAACTGACCCTGTAAAAGATTGTAGGTAAGGGCTTGCTGGTGAGTTGACTTTTAAAAAATTATATGCAAGGGCCTGCAGGTGAGCTGACCCTGTAAAAAATTATATGTGAGGACCTACAGGTGAGCTGACCCTATAAAAGATTGTAGGTTAGGGCCTGCTGGTGAGCTGACCCTCTAAAATTTATATGCAAGGGCCTGCAGGCGAGCTGACTCTATAAAAAATTTTATGCGAGGGTCTGTAGGTGAGCTGACCCTGTAAAACTTTATATGTGAGGGCCTACCGGTGAGCTGACCCTGTAAAGCATTATATGCGAGTGCCTTGGCTACTGAGACTGGACTTGGGGGAGAGAGGGTAGTGTTTATTAGACTGGAAGCATTATCTGCTACAATCCAACCGACCACCTGGTCGCACTGGTCTGAATTCAAGAGTGGTGTCCTGCGCCACCCTGCTAACTGGGACATGAAGCTAGGTATCATGGATGATTGTTTTTCTTGTGCTCTGGCAGCAGGCACAGTTTAAATGCGGCCAGGGCAACGGCCTCTGGTGTAAACCATCAGCATCACGGCCACTTCCCCGTCCCTTACTGCTCGCCTTCTTCATTTTAAATGTTACATATGCTTGAAAGTATGTCCCATGTACAGTAGCGTAGGATTTGGAAGTGTATGCGCAGAAAAATTTAAAAAGATATTTGGGATGTGGAAACGTCCCACAGGAGATATCCCACAGATAATGTCAATGCTGTCACCAGCGGCTAATAAAAAATTACAGGGAATGTCAAAGGTATTTGGGATGAGGAAACGTTATACAGGAGAGGTACCACAGGTAATGTCACTGTCCGCAGCGTCTACGGAAAAAGTACACTGTATGTCAAAGATAAAAAATGTATGCGCACACGTTACACTGCAGATTTGGCACTGGTAATGTCACTGTCAGAAGCGAACTCTTCTATTGAAAAAGTACACTGTATGTCATAGATACATTTTTTAAGCACACACGTTGCACTTTACATATGGCACTGGTAATGTCACTGTCAGAAGCGGACAACATTTATTAAAAAAGTACACTGTATGTCACAGATACATTTTTTTAAGCCTACACGTTACACTTTAGATGTGGCACTGGTAATGTCACTGACAGAAGCGGACACTGTCAATTGAAAAAGTACACTGTGTGTCAGATACATTCTTTAACTGCACACGTTACACTGGAGATGTCCCCCTGTTAATGTCACTGTCAGAAGCAGACACAGTAAATTGACAAAGCATACTATGTCACAGATAAAAAAAAATTAAATGCTCATGGTACACTGGAGATTTCCCCCTAGTAATGTCACTGTCAAAAGCGGACACCATTACACTTTTGATGTGGCACTGGTAATGTCACTGTCAGAAGCAGACAACGTCTATTGAAAAAGTACACTGTATGTCACAGATAAATTTTTCAGCGCACATGGTGCACTGGAGATGTCGCACTGGTAATGTCACTGTCAGAAGCGGACACTGTCTATTGAAAAAGTATACTGTATTTCACAGAAAAAAAAATGTCAGCGCACACGTTACACTTCAGATGTGGCACTGGTAATGTCACTGTCAGAAGCGGACACCGTCTATTGACAAAGTACACTGTATGTCACAGATACATTTTTTAAACGCACACGTTACACTTTAGATCTTGCACTGGTAATGTCACTGTCAGAAGTGCACACTGTCTATTGAAAAAGTACACTGTATGTCACAGATAAATTTTTTAACCACCCACATTACACTGGATATGTCCCCCTAGTAATGTCACTGTCAGAAGGGGACACCGTCTATTGAAAAAGTATACTGTATGTCAATGATACATTTTTTCAGCGCACACGGTACACTGGAGATGTTGCACTGGCAAAGTCACTGTCAGAAGCGGACACTGTCTATTTAAAAAGTACACTGTATGTCACAGATACATTTTTCAGCGCACACGTTAGACTTTAGATGTGGCACTGGTAACGTCACTGTCAGAAGCGTACACCGTCTATTGAAAAAGTACACTGTATGAAGTACACTGTATGTCACAGATAAATTGTTTCAGCGCACACGTTACACTGGAGACGTACCCCTGTCAGAAGCGGACCCCGTCTATTGACAAAGTACACTGTATGTCACAGATACATTTTTTCAGCGCACATGGTACACTGGAGATGTCACACTGGTAATGTCACTGTCAGAAGCAGACAATGTCTATTGAAAAAGTACACTGTATGTCACAGATACATTTTTCAGCGCACATGGTGCACTGGAGATGTTGCACTGGTAATGTCACTGTCAGAAGCGGACACTGTCTATTGAAAAAGTATACTGTATTTCACAGAAAAAAAAATGTCAGCGCACACGTTACACTTCAGATGTGGCACTGGTAATGTCACTGTGAGAAGCTTGACACTGTCTATTGAAAAATTACACTGTATATTACTGACAAATTTTTTCAGCGCACAAGTTACATTGCAGATGTGGTACCGCTAATCTCACTGTCAGCAGCGGACACCGTCCACGGAAAAAGTTCATTGGATGTCACAGATATTTTTGGGATGCGCACACTTTACACAGGAGATGTAGCTCAGCTAATTTAACTGTCTGCAGCGGACACGATCTACGGAAAAAGTACTCTGGATGTCACAGATATTTTTAGGATGTGCACACTATACACCGGAGATGTGGAACAGATGATTTAACTGTCTGCAGCGGACACCATCTACGGAAAAGGAACACTGGATGTCACTGATATTTTTTGGGATGCGCACATTTTACATAGGAGATGTGGCGCAGATAATTTACCTGTCCGTAGCAGCCTATTAGATGCTATTTAGCGCAGGATGTGCTAAAAATATATATTGCTGCTGCCACACACAATAGTCCTTAAAAGGACTTTGGGTCTGTAAAGTTTTAGCAATTTAGGTTGCGCTACAAATATATATTGCTGCTGTCACACAAAATAGTCCTTAAAAGGAGTTTTGCGTCTCTGAAAAGTTTTTCTAATAAAAATAGTCCAATTTCACTCCTTACACTGTCTGTCCCTTCCTATGCACAGCTCTCCCTGACTAACACTGAGCCGAACACGCGCCATCAGGCCAGCCAATCACTGTAATGTCAGTAGCCAACATGGCTACGGCATTACAGTGAAGGCACTACTTACCTTCACGTTTATTGGCTGCTTAGCAGCCAAGAAACGTTCGGTTAGGAGACCGCCATGTGCCAAGCATAACAATGCTCGAGCTGAACTGGTGTTTGGCCGCGCATGCTCGCTCAACACTAATCGTGACCGATAACCACACTCACCTAGCTCACGACAGTGTGGACTACCTCACATTTCTATAAATGAATGAGGCATGGATCTCGGAGGAATTCAACACCTGGGACGACCACGTTTAATTGAATTTCCTTTGCTAGCCCACACATATCCGCCATGGTCCTTGTCCTATGTATATACAGCAGCATAAAAGGCCTTTTCTGTCAGGTGAATGCCTAATTTTTGGGGCCTGTACTCCAGTGGCCAACAGTAAAATTTTTAGCTGGTCCCTACCTAATGTACCTCCAGCAACATAATCATAAGTTCTTTTCTGTCAGGTGAATGCCTAATTTTTGGGGCCTATACTCCAGTGGCCTACAGTAAAATTTTAATCCAGTGACCGCCTAATGTACCACCAGCCACATAATTGCAAGTTCTTTTCTTTCAGGTAAATGCCTAATTTTTGGGGCCTGTACTCCCATGGCCTAAGAAACAATTTTTCTAGGCTCCAGCAGGACACATTTTTGAGAGTTTCCCTTTAAGACGCATAAAAATGGCCCCTGTTTAAAATACATATTTTTTGTGTGAATTTTTGCCAATGATCCCCCTCTGGTATGTAACTGTCCATGTTGTGCGACTATTTGTGCACTTCTAGTAAGTACGGTATTTGGTGGCTGCAAATATGACCTGAAGGTGTTTCAGGTTCACCTGCCATTAAAGTCAATAGGGCCCTTAGCGAACGCGTGGTTCGCGAACATTTGATCGCGAACGCGCGTTCGCAAACTGTCCCAGCCAATGTTCATCTATCACTAGTTATTTGCACTAAAAGTGTTTAGTGTCATATTTCAGTACTACAAAAGAAATATATACACAGTTCACTTTTGCAGTTATTTGCGCTAAAAGCGTTCACTGGCCTTTTCAGTACAAAAAGATAAATAAATGCGCAGTTCACTTTTGAAGTTATTTGTGCCAAAATCGTTTACTGGCCTTTTCAGTACAAAAAGAGAAATAAGTGCGCAGTTCACTTTTGCAGTTATTTGTGCCAAAATCGTTTAGTGTCGTATTTCAGTACTACAAGAGAAATATATACGTAGTTCACTTTTGCAGTTATTGAGCTAAAAGCATTTAGTGTCCTATTTCAGTACAAAAAGAGAAATATATGCACAGTTCACTTTTGTAGTTATTTGTGCTAAAAGCGTTTAGTGATGCATTTCAGTACTACAAGAGAAATATATACGCAGCTTACTTTTGCAGTTATTTGGCTAAAAGCATTTAGTGTCCTATTTCAGTAGAAAAAGATAAATATATATGCAGTTCACTTTGCAGTTATTTGAGCTAAAAGCGTTTAGTGTAATATTTTAGTACTACAAGAGAAATATATACACAGTTCACTTTTGCAGTTATTTGCGCTAAAAGCGCTTAGTGTCCTGTTTCAGTACTACAAGAGAAATATATACACAGTTCGCTTTTGCAGCTATTTGCTCTAAAAAACGTTTGCTGGCCTATTTCAGTACAAAAAGATATATATATATATTGTAAGAGGGTGCAAGGTGTTGTATTTGATAGCAGGTACGTGTCACCGAGGTTGCTGGCCTCGGTGAGGTGAGAGCCGGGTTTTTGTCTGCAGCAGCTAGTGCTGCTCTGTTAAATAGCATGGCTGCAAAGCCGATCCGGGCCGGCTCTTACTGGGAGCAGCTAAAGAGTAGGGTGGGTGGCTGCTCCCCACGGTCCAGTCCATGTTTTGGGCTGGGTATAAAACGCAGCCAGCAGCTGTGTCTGAGGGTGTGATTATCCTGGAGCCTGCAAACAGGGCTGAGGAATTCTCTGTCCTGGAGAAAGGAGCTCAGCAAGGTGGTGTTTCCCTGCGACCTGAAGGTGGAATCGCCTGCGGCTGAGCCGACTGCTAGGTGTGAACCCGCACCTAATCCACCCAAGGTGACTGGACCCTGTGTTGGCCTGTTTTTGTTTTGCCACAGTATTTCCGTTGTGTGTGAACTGTCACCAAGAGACTGCTTTTCATTTATGGCGTGCAAGTGTGAATAAAACACTGTTTGATGCACCATCTGGACTCCTTGTTTTGCCTCTAAACTGCACCCGCACCGCTGTCTACCAGAGCGACTCCCCACATTTGGTGTCGGATGCGGGCATGCGCAGTGAGGCTGGCGTGAACGCCGAACTTTGTTTGCTGAGCAAAAGTGTATGTCCTATATTAGGCCGGCAAAGTTGCAGCCTGTGATTTCTGGCAACATGGAGGCTGCTGTGAAAGCCCTCATAGAGGCTAACGTGCAGCAGCGGGAGACCAACCAGTTATTGCTGCAACATGTGATGGCGTTACAGGTGGCAGGAGCGTCCCACCACGTCCATGATGCCCGGAAGCGGTCCGTGCGGCGATCCCAAAGATGACCCCCGCAGACGACGTGGAGACATACCTAGCCGTCTTTGAGAAGGTCGCCGTGAGGGAAAAGTTACCCCGTGACCAGTGGGCCGAGGTGGTTGCTCCGTTCCTGGCAGCCGGACCCCAGCAAGTTTTTTTTGATTTGGCAGATGTCCAGGCAGCTGACTACCCGACCGTGAAAGGTGAGATTCTAGCAAGACTGGGGGTGAATGTTTTGGTCCGGCCCAGCGGGTGCATCAGTGGGAATTTAACCCGGCTGAACCCGCCAGACTACAATACTATGACCTGCTACATTGGTTGCAAAAATGGCTGCAGCCAGACATACTGACTCCCACTGCTATGCTCGACCGTCTGTTAGCAGATGTATTCTGGAGGTCTTTGCCATACCCTCTCCAGCACTGGATCGGCCAGGTATCCCCCACCAATGCCCTTGAGATGGTCGACCTGGTGGAGCGATATGAGGCCACCAGAAACCTGCAGGGGGGTTCTTTTGGGAGGAGGCCAGTCAAACCCCGGAAACCTTCACCCCAGTCCCGGCGGCCGGCCAAACCCGCCCGGGATGTACCCCTTGCAGATCCCTCCCCAGTAGTCTGCTGGCGGTGTCACGAGCCTGGCCACGTGAGGGCCGACTGTCCACAGTGGGGGGAACCCATGGAGACTAATTATGGGTACCGGGCTTCCCTGTATGCCCGGAGACTGTGTGCGACCGGCACCCCGAGACAATAGACAATCGACATCTGTGCCAGGTGCAAATCGGGGATAACCTGGCAGTGGCGCTGTTGGACTCAGGGAGCCTGGTAACCCTGGTAAGTGCTGCCCTGGTACAGCCCACCCAGTATACGGGCCGGAAAGTTGGTGTGGTGTGTATACACGGAGACTTAAAGGACTATCCCACGGCTGTAATGTCTCTGTCCACGCGGCCGGCACCTGGACTTGTGAAGTGGCGATCTCCACAAAGCTGCCCTATGAACTAATAATTGGGAGAGACTTCCCTGGTTTTCCGTCACTGTGGCCTGAGATGAACGTGACTAATAGCCCTGAGACAGGGGTAACCCTAGCAGAGTGGCCTGATACCCCTGGAAGGCCAGAACCCTGGGAGCCCGAGTCTGAAGGGCCAGCGGTAGGGGTGACCACTGCTGCAGCGGTAGTGGGGAGACAACCCCACTGAGTGTAATGGTGGGAGACACGGAGGACTTGCCACCGGGGCCTGAGTTGGCAGACCTCAATGTCTCCGGGGAAAATTTTGGGACCGCACAACACCGGGACCAAACCCTAACCAGGGCCTGGGAGAATGTGCTGGAAATTGATGGTAAACCCCAGAAACCAGGGGCTGAATTAATGTTCCCACGATTTATTGTTCTGCAGGATATGTTGTATCGGGTGAACCAAATCCGAGGTGAACCTGTTGAACAGTTAGTGGTGCCCACAGCGTATCGCAAGCTTGTCATGGAGCTTGCCCACCAACATGTTCTTGGGGACACCTGGGGTGGCAGAAAACCCAGGACCGCATACTGCAGCGGTTTTATTGGCCCAGTGTGTTCAAGGAGGTAGAGAATTATTGTAAGTCCTGTCCGACCTGTCAGATAACTAGCCCCCAGCCACATTTCCGTAGTCCTCTGGTACCTCTGCCAATTATTGAAGTACCGTTCGAGCGAATCGCTATGGATTTAATTGGGCCTGTACCAAAGTCTGCCAGGGGCCACCAACACATTCTGGTAGTTCTCGACTATGCCACTCGGTATCCGGAGGCGGTGCCTCTGCGACATACCTCAGCTAAGCTCATTGCCAAAGAGTTAATGGAGATGTTTTCCCGTGTGGGCCTGCCAAAAGAGGTTCTGACAAACCAAGGGACCCCTTTTATGTCCAAAGTAATGAGGGAACTGTGTAAATTGTTGCATATAAAGCAGCTACGGACGTCCGTTTACCATCCGCAAACAGACGGTCTTGTTGAGAGGTTTAACCAAACTCTAAAAAATATGTTAAAGAGGGTGGTGTCTAGAGATGGGAAGGACTGGGACCTGCTTCTGCCCTATCTCATGTTCGCAGTGCGAGAGGTACCCCAGGCCTGTACTGGGTTCTCGCCCTTCGAACTGCTTTATGGCAGACACCCTCGGGGCCTGTTGGATATCGCCAAGGAAGCATGGGAACAACAGCCTGTCCCCCACAAAAGTGTCATTGAGTATGTCACCCAGATGCAGGAACGGATAGAAAGGGTGTTGCCGCTGGTCCGGGAGCATATGGAGGCAGCACAACAAGCCCAGAGTAGGGTGTATAATCGTCAGGCTCGGGTACGGGGCTTCAATCCGGGAGATCGAGTGTTGGTTCTGGTACCCACCCTTGACAGCAAATTCCTAGCTAGGTGGCAGGGCCCCTATGAGGTGATCGAGAAGGTAGGGAAGTAAATTACAAAGTACACCAGCCAGGCGGCGCAAGCCGGAGCAGGTGTACCACGTGAATTTACTTAAGCCTTGGAAAGATAGGGACACGGCCGACGACCACAGCCCCGGCCAGGGCTTCTAGGTGAAAAGGGTCCAGCCCCACAGTTCGAGGCCTGTGAAGCAGTAACCACGGTAAAAATTGCAGACAGCCTGTCTTCCAAACAAGTTCAGGAAGTCAGGGAGTTCATCAGTCGGAACACGGATGTGTTCTCGGACCTCCCTGGCCGCACGTCTCTCATCCAACATGACATCGTCACTGAGCCTCAGGCCAAGATCCGGTTAAAACCATACCGGGTACCCGAGGCTCGGCGACGGGCCATCGCGGAGGAAGTACAGTTAATGTTGAAGCTCGATGTCATTGAGGAGTCGAAGAGTGAGTGGGCCAGTCCCATAGTCCTAATACCCAAGCCGGATGGGACGTTGCGGTTCTGCAACGATTTTCGCAAGTTAAATGAAGTGTCCAAGTTTGATGCGTATCCCATGCCCGGGTAGACGAGCTTGTTGAGAGTTTAGGGCAAGCCCGTTATTTTTCTGTGCTAGACCTCACCAAAGGCTACTGGCAGGTACCCTTAACGGAGTCGGCTAAGGAAAAACCGCATTTGTTACCCACGCAGGGCCTGTATCACTACAAGGTGTTACCCTTTGGCCTGCATGGCGCCCCGCCACTTTCCAAAGGTTAATGGACATAGTGCTGCGACCACATCGTCGGTACGCCTCGGCCTACTTAGATGATGTAGTCATCCACAGCACCGACTGGGAAAGCCATTTACCCAAGGTGCAGGCGGTAGTGGATGCCCTGAGGAAAGCCGGACTGACCGCTAACCCAAAGAAGTGCTCCATAGGGTTAGAGGAGACAAAATATCTGGGATATGTAATTGGGCGGGAGTCATCAAACCTCAGGTAACCAAGGTAGAGGCCATTCGTAACTGGCCCCGACCGGTCACCACCAGGCAGGTAAAGTCGTTCCTGGGGATTGTAGGTTACTACATGAGGTTTGTGCCCCACTTTGCCACAATAGCAGCGCCGTTGACAGACCTGTTGAAGGGGCGAAAGTCTGGGAGGGTTAGCTGGAGTGAGAAGGCGGAGGAGGCTTTCGCCGCGTTGAAGTCGGCCCTGTGTGGGTCCTCGGTTTTGGTGACACCCGACTTCAACAAGGAGTTTGTCGTACAGACCGACGCCTCGGAGGTAGGCCTCGGTGCGGTACTGTCTCAGGAGGTCAACGGGAAGAACATCCCGTTGTCTTCCTGAGCCGTAAGCTCAATCCCGCCGAGTCCAGATATAGTATAGTGGAGAGGGAGTGCCTGGCTATCAAGTGGGCACTCGAGTCTCTCCGCTACTACTTGTTAGGGAGGAGGTTCCGTCTGGTGACCGACCATTCCCCCTCAAATGGATGAGTCAGGCCAAGGAGAGGAATGCTCGGGTCACCAGGTGGTTCCTATCTCTTCAGAATTTCAAATTCTCCGTGGAACACAGGGCAGGCCGCTTGCAGGGCAACGCAGATGCCCTGTCCCGCGTCCACTGCCTCACGTGTGTTCACCCCTCAGGGTTGAACAAAGGGGGTGTGTAAGAGGGTGCAAGGTGTTGTATTTGATAGCAGGTGCGTGTCACCGAGGTTGCTGGCCTCGGTGAGGTGAGAGCCGGGTTTTTGTCTGCAGCAGCTAGTGCTGCTCTGTTAAATAGCATGGCTGCAAAGCCGATCCGGGCCGGCTCTTACTGGGAGCAGCTAAAGAGTAGGGTGGGTGGCTGCTCCCCACGGTCCAGTCCATGTTTTGGGCTGGGTATAAAACGCAGCCAGCAGCTGTGTCTGAGAGTGTGATTATCCTGGAGCCTGCAAACAGGGCTGAGGAATTCTCTGTCCTGGAGGAAGGAGCTCAGCAAGGTGGTGTTTCCCTGCGACCTGAAGGTGGAATCGCCTGCGGCTGAGCCGACTGCTAGGTGTGAACCCGCACCTAATCCACCCAAGGTGACTGGACCCTGTGTTGGCCTGTTTTTGTTTTGCCACAGTATTTCCGTTGTGTGTGAACTGTCACCAAGAGACTGCTTTTCATTTATGGCGTGCAAGTGTGAATAAAACACTGTTTGATGCACCATCTGGACTCCTTGTTTTGCCTCTAAACTGCACCCGCACCGCTGTCTACCAGAGCGACTCCCCACAATATATATATATATATATATATATATATATACAGTTCACTTTTGCAGTTATTTGCGCTAAAAGCGTTTAGTGTCGTATTTCAGTACTACAAGAGAAATATACAACACAGTTCACTTTTGCAGTTATTTGCGCTAAAAGCGTTTAGTGTCCTATTTCAGTGCAAAAAGAGAAATATGTACGGAGTTCACTTTTGCAGTTATTTGCGCTAAAAGTGTTTACTGGCCTATTTTAGTACAAAAAGAGAAATAAATACGCATTTCACTTTTGCAGTTATATGTGGTGAAAGAGTTCAGTGGACTATGTCTGTACAAAAAGAAAAATATATTTGGCGCTTTTAGGGGTGTTTACATTTCATTTTTATTTATTCAGTTTAGCTAACAGTATGTCAGACAGAGAAGTGTCAGGCCCTGCACAGGGGAGTGGCAGAGGCCTAAATGTTCGCACAGTCTCTGCTCGCACAGTCTCTCCAGCATGTGCAAGGTGGAGTTCCACCTGGTGGGCACGTTGCATATGAGGTCACAGCAGAGTAAGGGGCCGTGGCAGCAGGGGTCACTTTGAGAGGCCTGAGCTCCCAGTGTCAGCTAGCGGTCATGTCCAGCAACCCAGCGGTTCTTGATGGGTTGACTCGATCTTCGACTTTATCGCAAGTGACAGCAGCGCCAGCAGCCTGAGTCTAGAGTCGTTGATGAGCAGTAGAGATGTCCCGAACTATTCGCCGGCGAACAGTTCCTGATGAACATCGCATGTTCGCGTTCTCCGCGGCGGGCGAACATATGCGATGTTCGATTCACCCCCTATACGTCATCATTGAGCAAACTTTGACCCTGTACCTCACAGTGAGCAGACACATTCCGGCCAATCAGCATACCGTCCCTCCCAGACCCTCCCACCTCCTATCAATAAGCAAGGACAGCATCCATCTTAGATTCATTCTGAAGCTGCAGTGTTCTGTGTCCACTCTGTGTCCACTCTAGTCCTCAAAGACTCATCGGCCTCTTTCACACGAGCATGTCCGGATTCACACTTCCGTAGTCTGTTGCGGATCCACAACACACCATGCCGGCACTCCCCATAGAGATGCCTATTCTTGTCCGCAGGCTGCGGACAAGAATAGGACATGCTCTATCTTTTGAGGAGCTGTGGCCGGATGTTTTGGGGCCGAAACCCGGAAGTTCGGGGCCGCGGCTCCGCAAATGCGGAAGCGTAGAGCATATAGTGTGCTCTCTGCATCACGTCCGGCCCCATTCACAGTGAATGGGTCCGCATCTATTCCGCAGAATTGCAGAATGGATGGGGACAAAAATTGCAGATGTGTGAATGGGGCCTTAGGTGAAAACTGTGCGATTTCACAGGCAAAGCCATTCAGTTTTGCCTGCGATTGCGTTCAGTTGTTCAGTTTTTTCCGTGCGGGTGCAATGCGTTTTGATGAGTTTTTCACGCGCGTGATAAAAAACTGAAGGTTTACAAACAGCATCTCCTAGCAACCATCAGTGAAAAACGCAACGCACACGCACTTGCTTGCGGATGCAATGCACTTTTCACGCAGTCCCATTCACTTCTATTGGGCTAGGGCTGCGTGAAAAACGCAGAATATAGAACATGCTGTGATTTTTAACGCAACGCACAAGTGATGCGTGAACAAAAAACGGGTCAGGATTCAGTGCGGATGCTATGCGTTCACGTCACGGATTGCACCCGCGCGGAAAACGCGCTCGTGTGAAAGGGGCGATCTGCTGTAAGGACAGCGTCATGACAGCACCCCAAAAAGCCCTTTTTAGGGCTGGTACATCAGTCTGCTTTTATTTATTTGTTTCTATATATAAAAAAATATATAAATATATATATATATATCTATATATATATATATATATATATATATATATATATATATACACATACATTGCAGTTGCCTGTCCGTGTGTGAGAGGCCGCAGGCCCACAGACTGTGCTGTGTGCACACCACTCATATAGGCTGGCACAGTACCTTGCAGATAAAAAAGTCATTTAATTTTTATCCTTTAATATAATTGCAGTTGCCTGCCAGTGTGTGTTAGGCCCACAGACTGTCCTGTGCCCACTGCCCACCACTCATATAGGGTGTCACAGTACATTGCACGGCCAGTGGCGTATCTATCACGAGGCAAACAAGGCATTTGCCTAGGGCGGCACTTCCAATGGGGCGGCAAAATGCCCTGTTTGCCTCAGTGATAGAAATCTTTTTTGGCTGGCCGCGCTGTAGGGGTGCGCCGGGACCGCTCCTCCCTGCAGAGCGCCGCCTCCTCCCAGCCCAGCGCCCTTGTAGGTAATTATTATTCACTTCACTTGCCTGAGAAGAGAAGCGCCGGAAGACTCACACAGGCGCACTGGCAGGCGCATGCGCACTTCAATGCCTCTGCCAGTGCGCCTGTGTGAGTCTTCCGGCGCTTCTCTCTCAGGCAAGTGAAGTGAATAATATTACCTACAACGGCGCTGGGCTGGGAGGAGGCGGCGCTGAGGCGGTGATGTTGTGGTGTGGTCCGGACGACTGTGCTCTTTGGTAGCTGTACCCCTCGGGGCTCTCCTGCAGAAATCAGGCAGCGCAGCTGGATCTCGCAGGTACTGGGGTTTTTACTGGGGTAGCAATGCCTGGTTGTGCTGTGGAACTACAAGTCTCAGCGAGCTCTAGAGCTTCTGATGACGTCTGAGGTGATGGGACTTGTAGGAAGCTACTTGGGGGCTCCCTGTAAGTTACGGGGTAGGTAGGGAATCTATTAATGACACTGGGGGGAATCTGTGGATGACACTGGATGGGGGGAATCTGTGGATGACACTGGATGGGGGAATCTGTGGATGACACTGGATGGGGGGAATCTGTGGATGACACTGGATGGGGGGAATCTGTGGATGACACTGGATGGGGGAAATCTGTGGATGACACTGAGAAGGGGGAATCTGTGGATGCACTGGATGGGGGGCTGTGGATGACACTGAGAGGGGGAATCTGTGGATGACACTGGATGGGGGGAATCTGTGGATGACACTGAGGGGGGAATCTGTGGATGACACTGAGGGGGGAATCTGTGGATGACACTGAGAAGGGGAGGAATCTGTGGATGACACTGAGAAGGGGGGAATCTGTGGATGACACTGAGAGGGGGATCTGTGGATGACACAGAGGGGGATCTGTGGATGACACTGGATGGGGAGGATCTGTTGATGACACTTAAGGGGGATCTGTGGATGGCACTTAAGGGGGATCTGTGGATGGCACTTAAGGGGGATCTGTGGATGGCACTTAAGGGGAGGGATCTGTGGATGGCACTTAAGGGGGTCTCTGGATGACACTTAAGGGGATGGATCTGTGGATGGCACTTAAAGGGGGATCTGTGGATGGCACTTAAGGGGGATCTGTGGATGGCACTTAAGGGGAGGGATCTGTGGATGGCACTTAAGGGGATCTGTGGATGGCACTTAAGGGGGTCTGTGGATGGCACTTCAGGGGAGGGATCTGTGGATGGCACTTCAGGGGGGTCTGTGGATGGCACTTAAGGGGGGGATCTGTGGATGGCACTTAAGGGGGGTTTGTGGATGGCACTTAAGGGGGGAGTGGATCTGTGGATGACACTTAGTGGGATCTAGGGAGGGTTGTGAGGTCCTGGAAGGGTGTTTGGCTGTCGTTATTCAATTTTAAATACAGGAAAGGTTGGAGACTAAAAGAAAGAGCGGGGTTTACAGAGGAAGGGGTTTGGCCTTGAAAGGAAGGGGCGGTTCAAATTTATATTAGGGGGGTGCCCGAGTTTAGTCTCGCCTAGGGCAGCACAAAACCAAGATACACCACTGTGCACGGCGCACCCGCAGTGACACAAAATTCAAATGAAGCGGACCGAGCATGGGTCTTTTTCCTTCTCCCAGTTCCAAAAATCTATTCACTACACCGGCCCTGGCCCTGATAAGGGACAAAACAGAGATTAAACTGATAGGAATAGTACTTAGTTAACACTAGTTGCATTGGTGGCAAATTCCATTGCAAGTGCCCAAAATTAGAAGGAAACGGACAGAGCAAGCTTTGTTCTCTATCTTCCCATGCAAGCATTCAATTAAATACACGTCACCTAATAGGGGACTTAACAAAGATTAAAATGGTAAGAATACTAGTTCACACTATTTGTATTGGTGGCAAAGTACATTGCGCGGCACACGCGCAGTGCCCCAAATTGGAAGTAAGATGACCGACCAATCATCTTTTTCTATCTCCCGGTTCCTAAAATCTATTCGATACATGTCCCCTGATAGGGGACGTAACAGGGATTAAACTGATAGGAATAGTACTAGTTAACATACCACTCATATAGGGTGGCACAGTACATCTCCCGGTTCCTAAAATCTATTCCGTACACCGACCCCTGATAGGGGACAAAACAGAGATTAAACTGTATACAAGTGATTCTAGGTATCTGCTGGCTCACTTGGTATACTATGTCCCAAATATGGTGCACAAACCCCAAAAGTATGACTCACCCTGTCATACGGAGATAAATGAGAAAAAGAAAAATGTTTTGGGAGGCACACAATCAATAGGAGTACTCAGATAGATTGGGTTAAAAATGTCCTATTTTTTACTTTATTCAATACAAAATAATATAAAATAAAATATAGAATATATGATCGCAGAGTAAAGTTGTATATGCGGTATATGGAGTAAATTAGTCTGTCCTGACAGAGACTATTGATTGTTGTGTATGTCTCAATAAACAAGTAGCGTCTCTGTTGTGTAGCTGTTTGTAAATACTGTGGATATAAAAGTGCAAATGTGCCAAAAAGAGATGTATACAATAGATGTAAAAAGTGTGGGAAAAAAAAAAAAGAAAGGGATTAAAGAGATTAAACTGTAAGAACAGATTTTTTTAATTTAACAAAAAGAGGACAGCCTCTGCGGAGCTGGGTATTTTTTGGCCGCGTTACTGAACGCTCATGCACAATGGCTGTAGGCTCATGCGTCCTTTTGCGGAGGTGACAAACCTGGTCAGTCAAACCCAAGGCAACATCATTGACCTCATCTCATATGTGTTTTTTCTGGAGCATGCCCTGCGAAGAGTGCTGGATCAGGCCGTAGATGAGCATGAAGAGGAAGAGTTGCGGTCACCATCACCACCAGAAGCAGCCTTGTCGTCGTTGATTGATGGACCTGCGGCAAGGCAGAGAGAGGAGTCTGAAGAAGAGGAGTCGGAGGAGGAAGGTGGCTATGAGGAGGTGGAAGACCAACCACAGTAGGCGTCCTAGGGTGCTTGTTGTCACCTTTCGGGGACCCTTGGTGTTGTATGTGGCTGGGTGCAGGAAGAGACCTTCAATGACGTCAGTGAGGACAAGGAACGGGACATGGCTAGCTTGGTATCCAACCTTGTGCAAATGGGGAGTTTGCGGTTGTGCAAATGGACTGTTTGCGGTGCGTTAAACGTGGAGTGTGGTCTGTCAGAGTTTGGTCTGTCACTGTGAACCGGGCGTAACCCTTACACTACCTGATCGATACAACATCATGCCTGATCGTATACACACACTGGATGTTTTAAAGCACGTTATTCCAAACAATTTATGAATGTTAGGTGATTTATGCCCTTTATGGATTAAAACCCGACTCTGCGTCAACTACGTAATTTTCCATGGGAGTTTTGCCATGGACCCCCCTCCGGCATGCCACACTCCAGGTGTTAGTCCCCTTGAAACAACTTTTCCATCACTATTGTTGCCAGAAAGAGTCCCAGTGGGTTTCGGAAGTTTGTGTTCGCTGTTTTTTTTTTTATTTTATGTTCGCAACATTTCTAATGAGCAGCTTTCTTCACCCGCATAGTGAGGAAACTACTCACCAGCAGGTAGACCTAGAGCAGAACCTGAAACAACAGGTGGTGACATACTTGTAGTGCACCCTGCCAGCCGTTATTGAAGATCCGCTGGACTACTGGGCAGCCATACTACATACTTTTTCGACAAAAAAACACTATTTTCAGGCCTTGCAGCATCAGCACGTGTGATATTACAGGCTTATATACTCCTGTCAAATTCAGTTGTTAAAAAAACAGTCGTTTGGGCACAAAAAATTTAGTTGGCAGCCTTTGATGCAGATGTCATTGTGAGATACACCCTTAATACATTTTGGTTACATTCAGAGATTTTAAAGGCCCTGTGAGATCCTCCTTATAGATACAGGGGTTTGAATTAGGAATTTAAAATACAGCCATTTGAAATACAGCCATTTTGTGCAAAGATATATTTACTTCAGGCCTACACTGATTCAAGGTGTGTGTGATCCCCCTATACATACAGGGGTTTGATTTAGCCATTTAAAATACAGCCATTTGAAATACAGCCTTTTTGTGCAAAGATATATTTACTTCAGGCCTACAGTGGTTCAGACCGTGTGAGATACATACACACATGGGTTTGAATTAGGCATTTGAAATACAGCCATTTGAAATACAGCTATTTTGTGCAAAGATATATTTACTTCAGGCCTACACTGATTCAGGACGTGTGTGATACCCCCTATACATACAAGGGGTTTGAATTAGGCATTTGAAATACAGCCATTTTGTGCAAAGATATACTGTATTTACTTTAGGCCTACACTGATTCAGGGCGTGTGTGATCCCCCCTTTACATACAAGGGTTTGATTCAGCCATTTAAAATACAGCCATTTTAAATGCAGCCATATAGTGCAAAGATATATTTACTTCAGACCTACACTGATTCAGGGCGTGTGTGATCCCCCTATACATACAGGGGTTTGAATTACGCATTTGAAATAAAGCCATTTAAAATGCATCAATTTTGTGCAAAGATATATTTACTTTAGGCCTACAGTGGTTCAGACCGTGTGAGATACATACACACATGGGTTTGAATTAGGCATTTGAAATACAGTCATTTGAAATACAGCTTTTTTGTGCAAAGATATATTTACTTCAGGCCTACAGTGGTTCAGACCGTGTGAGATACATACACACATGGGTTTGAATTAGGCATTTGAAATACAGCCATTTGAAATACAGCTATTTTGTGCAAAGATATATTTACTTCAGGCCTACACTGATTCAGGACGTGTGTGATACCCCCTATACATACAAGGGGTTTGAATTAGGCATTTGAAATACAGCCATTTTGTGCAAAGATATACTGTATTTACTTTAGGCCTACACTGATTCAGGGCGTGTGTGATCCCCCTATACATACAGGGGTTTGAATTAGGCATTTGAAATAAAGCCATTTAAAATGCATCAATTTTGTGCAAAGATATATTTACTTTAGGCCTACACTGATTCAGGGCGTGTGTTATCCTCCCTATACATACAGGGGCTTTATTTAGCCATTTAAAATACAGCCATTTTAAATACAGCCATTTAGTGCAAATATATATTTACTTCAGGCCTACACTGATTCATGGCGTGTGTGATCCCCCCTATACATACAGGGGTTTGAATTAGGCATTTGAAATAAAGCCATTTGAAATGCAGCCATTTTGTGCAAAGAAATCTTTAATTGAGGCCTAGTCTGGTTCAGGCCGTGTGAGATACACTCTTTACATACTATCGTTCTTTTCTACTATTTATTAAACACCCATTTAGGGCAAGATCCTGAATTCAAAAAAACATGAGGAGAGCGTCAAATAAGGGACATGGCCCAGGGCGTGGTGCTGCTGGTCGAGCTCCTGTTGCAGGTAGAGGACGTGGTCGATCTGTGCCAGCTACATGCACAAGTGAAACCCCTTCCTCAGGTGCGAGTAGGTGACAAAACCTGCAGCGGTACTTGGTCAGGCCTAATGCTGCTCTACAAATGGTGAGGCCTGAACAAGTACAGGCGATAGTAGATTGGGTTGCTGTCTCCCTCCCAGTCACATTGTCTCCCTCCCAGTCTCCTGCTGAAAGACCACAGTCCATCAGTCTTTTACCTCACCCCCTTGCAAATCAGCCAAGCAGTCTGAGCCCCAAGTCATGCAGCAGTCTCTTCTGCTTTTTGATGATTCTGTTAGCAGGGTTTCCCAGGGCCATCCACCTAGCCCTGCCCCAGAAGTGGAAGAGATTGAGTGCACCGATGCTCAGCCACTTATTTTTCAAGATAAGTACATGGGAGGACCATCGCAGCACGTCTCGGATGATGACGAAACACAGGTGCCAAATGCTGGGGCTTTCGAAAGTGTGAAGACCGACAAGCAAGTCAGGGGTTAAGACTGGGTGGAAGATGATGTGGAGGATGATGAGGTTCTTGACCCCACATGGAATCAAGGTCATGCAAGTGACCGATGTAGTTCGGAGGAAGAGGCAGTGGTCGCACAGAGCCACCAGCACAGCAGAAGAGGAAGCAGGGTGCAAAAGTGGAGCGCCGTCCTCTAGACAGTATGCCTCCTACTGCCCACCGCAGCAAGGGACAGAGCACACCAAAGCCAGCTCCAAGGAGTTCCATGGCATGGCAGTTCTTCAGACAATGTACTGACGACAAGACACGACAAGGTATAAACATTCTCAACCTGAGCACAACCTGCATGACCAGGCATTTAAGTGCAAAGCACGAGCTGCAGTGGAGTAGACACCTCAAAAACCAGGAAAGGTCTCTGGCTCCTCCTGCTTGCTCTTCTGCTGCAGTCGCGACCTCTTCATCCACCTCTGGAGGGACAGTGCCACCTGGCACCCCACAAACAGAGGATCAGCCAGCAACACCAACACCTGGGTTACCAAGCATCTCCACAATGTCCCACGAAGCATTCAGCTCCCCATATACCAAATTCTGGAGAGGAAGAGGAAGTACCCCCCTACCCACCCGCGATCCCTAGCCCTGAATGCCAGCATTTCTAAATTACTTGCCTTTGAAATGCTGTCATTCCGTCTGGTGGGAACGGATAGTTTTAAAGGCCTTATGGTGGTGGCTGTCCCACAGTACGTCATGCCCAGCCGCCACTACTTTTCAAGGCGAGCCATCCCTTCCCTTCACAACCAAGTAGGGGACAAAATCAGGTGTGCACTGCGCAACGCCATCTGTGGCAAGGTGCACCTGACTACAGATATGTGGACCAGTAAGCACAGTCAGGGCCATTATATCTCCATAACAGCACACTGGGTAAATGCAGTGGCGGCTGGGCCTGAGGCGGATAGCAGTTAGGCACATGTCCTTCCACCACCGAGGATTGCAGGGCGCTTCAGTTTGCCTCCTGTTGCTTCCTCCTCCTACTCTGCTTCCTCATCCTCTACCAGCTCCTCATCCGGTCAGCGTAACACCTTCACCACCAACTTCAGCACAGCCAAGGGTAAACGACAGCAGGCAGTTTTAAATCGGTTTAGGGGACAAACCCCACACTGCGCTGGAGCTATGGACGGGCCTTGAACAACAGACCGATGAGTGTTTTTTGCCAGTCAGCCTCAAGCCCGGCCTGGTGGTGTGCGATAATGGGCGAAATCTCGTAGCAGCTCTGGGACTAGCTGGTTTGACGCACATCCCTTGCCTGGTGCATGTGCTGAATTTGGTGGTGCAGAGATTCCTTAAAAATTACCCCGACATGTCAGAGCTGCTGCATAAAGTGCGGGCCGTCTGTGCGAGCTTTCGGCGTTCTAATCCTGCTGCTGCACGCCTGTCAGCGCTGCAGCATAACTTCGGCCTTGCCGCTCACCGCCTCATATGCGACGTGCCCACAAGGTGGATCTCCACCTTGCACATGCTGGCCAGACTGTGCGAGCAACAGCAGGCGATAGTGGAGTTTCAGCTGCAGCACGCACGGGTGAGTCGCTCGGCGGAACAGCACTACTTCCCCACCAATGACTGGGTCTCTATGCAAGACCTGTGTTCCTTGTTGCGCTGTTTCGAGTACTCCACCAACAACGCCAGTGCCGATAACGCCGTTCTCAGCGTTACTATCCCACTTCTATGCCTCCTTGAAAAAACGCTCATGGCGATGATGGAAGAGGATGTGGCACAGGAGGAGGAGGAGGAAGAGGGGTAATTTCGTAGAGTTTTCGGCCGCTCATTCCCAAGTGGCTCCGAGGGTGGGTTCCTGCACACACAAACTCAAGGTACACAATTGTCCAGCCAGGGCACAGTTCTGGAGGATGACAAGGTGGAGGATGAGGAGATGGAGGGAGGAGGAGGAACCATGTTCACAGCAGGGTGGCACCCAGATCAGTTCATGGCCATCACTGGTGCGTGGATGGGGTGATACAGAGGACACAGACAATACACCTCCCACAGAGGACAGCTTTTCGTTGCTTCTGGGCAGCCTTGCACACATGAGCGATTACATGCTGCAGTGTATCCGCAACGACCGCAGAGTTGCCCACATTCTAACTTGTGCTGATTACTGGGTGGCCACGCTGCTGGATCCCCGTTACATGGATAATGTACCATCCTTAATTCCGTCACTGGAGCGTGATCGTAAGATGCGCGAGTACAAGCGCACGCTGGTAGACGCACTGCTGATGGTATTCCCACCTGACAGCAGGGGCACAGTGGACGCACAAAGCGAAGACAGAGGACAAGAAAGAAGTCGCCAACGCAGCTGAGGCACCGCCAGAACCCCTTAGAAGGCAGGGTTAGCATGGCCGACATGTGGGAAAGCTTTGTCAGCACGCCACAACAACCAGCACCACCAGCTGATATGGAACGTCTTAGCAGGAGGCAGCATTTCACCAACATGGTGGAGCAGTATGTGTGCACACGCCTACACGTACTAAATGATGGGTCTGCCTCCTTCAACTTCTGGGTCTCCAAATTGGGCACATGGCCTGAGCTTGCCCTTTACGCCTTGGTGGTGCTGGCCTGCCCTGCAGTCAGTGTATTATCTGAACGTGTGTTTAGCACTGCAGGGGGCGTCATAACAGACAAGCACAGCCACCTGTCCAGAGCCAGTGTGGACAAGCTCACGTTCATTAAAATGAACCAGGCATGGATCCCTCAGGACTCGTCTGTACCTTGTGCAGAATAGACATGTATACCGGCACTAACCAGCCATAGTTATGCTGCAGCTCAATTGCCCATGTTTGTATTTTGGATATTTCACACTCTTTTGGAGTGTACCTTAATTTTACAAAATTAAATTAAAACCAAAACCTGTGTTGGCTATCTCATCCTCCTCCACCGCCGCTTCCACCTACTCTGCTGTATTCGCTGCCTCCTCAAACTCCTACTCCATATGGAAATCTAAACTTTTGTTGTGTATAGTACCACTGCTATACCTATTAGACCGGTAAAATAAATTAAAAAAATTATCTGTTACATTTTCTGGTGAAATTAACCACGATTTGGGTGTGTAGTACCCTGCAACTTTTGGAAGAGGGGTTAGGTGGTCATTTGGACCTATCGTAACCTTTGCAACCTCTCAGACTAGTAATAGGTAAAATTTAATCTTTATTAGTCACTCTATTAAAAATACATTAACTACTTGGGAACATGCAACTTCTGGGTCTCCAAATTGGGCACATGGCCCGAGCTTGTCCTTTACCCCTTGGAGGTGCTGGCCTGCCCTGCAGCAAGTGTATTATCCAAACGTGTGTTTAGCATGACTGGAGGTGGTTATCACAGGTTAAATTTCCCAATGTTTTGGGGTGTACTCTAATTTTAAAAATAAAATTTAAAACCAAAAAGCAGTGTAGGCTACCTCCTCCTCTTCCACCGCCGCTTCCACCTACACTGCCACATCCAACGCCTCCTCAACCTCCTACTCCATATGGACCTCGTCCTCCTAGATCAAGATTATTATTTTTTATTTTTACCTATTTTATGTTATTTAAAGTAATTTCCCTATCCATATTTGTTTGCAGAGCACTTGCCATGCTCTTATCAACATTTTGCTGGCATTTGCAGCCCTCTAGCCCTTTCCATGACATTTTTACAGCCATTTTAGTGCTCAAAAGTTCAGGTCCCCATTGACTTCAATGGGGTTCGGGTTCAGGGTCAAGTTTGGGTCCCGAACTAGAACTTTTTTACGAAGTTCGGCCAAACCCGTCGAACCAGAACATCCAGGTGTCCGCTCAACTCTATCTGTGGTCTCCACATGCTTCTGCCACCTCCACACTATGTCACCTTGCCATTCTGTGATCTCCTCATGCTGCTTCCACCTCACCACTATGTAAGAGGCCCACTCTGTGGCCTCCTGATGCTGTTGCCACCTCCCCACATCTTGTCACTCTTTCCACTATTTGCCGTTCAGCGGTGTGTGGTAAAGCCCTTTTTCCGTGTATTAGTGGCAAATAGAGGTGGCTGAACTCCGCTGCTCTGCATCTCTTGTGAAGTCAATGTCTCTAACTATGCCCCTCTCTCGATTTACAGCAAATACATTATTTTAATGTAGAGATCCAGGAATTATGTTTGAGGTATGCAGTGTATGCAAGCTATGTGCGACCCCTCTCATCACTCTCACAATCTTGTCTGAACTCAATTTATTGTTGTCTTGAATACAGCCGAAGCTTTGGCCAGTATAAAAGGGAACCATCAGGTATACCACTGGATCAAACTTGCAAAAAAAAACAAGTAAAGAAATTGCATAATCCCAGATTCCTCTTTCTGTTGTAACCAAGCTCTGTGATATTTTGACGCCCTGACAGTCACTTGTTCTTCTGTATCCACACCTACAGAATAGCCCTTGAGTAAAACTTTTTTGTTCTGGATTTGTGTGCATACCAGTGGGTGGCGTGAGAAAGTGAAGGCTGAAGAGGCGTCACCTGGTTATGTTGCTGGTGTGGCTGGGCAGGAACCACATTTACCCAGTGGGCCAAAAAGTACATATATTGTTCTTGACCATAGTTACATCTACTGACCAATTTTCCCAAAAAAGCCAATTTCACATAAAACATTTCACCATATTCATGAACTGGAAGTGTATTTGGTGTCTGCAGCAACAAGCAAGTTAAAAGCATTAGCGACAAAAATTTATATACTTAAAAGTCTTAGGCGTGAAAAAATTACATGACATCACGTTTCACACACTGCACGCTTACATGATGATGGCCTTATCAGAGCGCGCTGCAGCTGCACTGGTGGGAACTGTCTGGAAGTCGGTAAAAGAGGAGCGTGTGTGTGCTGCGGAGTGCGGGCGCAGCACCACACGTCCATAAGAGCGGTGCACCAATACAAATGAATACACTATGCACTAACCCTGCACAAAAATTCACACCAGCCCGCATCTATATGCGGTATTGCTTACTGGACACTACGGGTACTTCTCTGCAGCACAAAAACAGCACAAGCACCGCATCTCGCTCTTCCAGCACGGACCTACTTCCTCCGCTAAGTCCTGTCGACTTCAGATTACTCTGCCTCAGGTGCCAGTGTTTTTTTTTTAAACTGACAGCCTATAACCCTCTGTTGAAAAGCCTTTAGCGGCATATATACGTGTTAAACGAAAAATATACTCGGCGTCCACGCCTGTGTGTTTCAGGCCCTGCAAGTGCACAGTGTCACCAGTGCAACTCATATCTGGTGACACAGTAGATTACAATAAAAAAAAAATTAAAAAAAAATTTTGACTGTAAAATAATAGCAGTCAGTTGCCTGCATGCATGTGTGTTTCAGGACCTGCAAGTGCACAGTGTCACCAGCTCAACACATATCTGATGTCACAGTAGATTACATTTAAAAAAACAACAATTTTGACTGTAATATAATAGCAGTCAGTTGCCTGCACGCGTGTGTGTTTCAGGCCCTGCAAGTGCACAGTGTCACCAGCGCAACTCATATCTGGTGTCACAGTAGATTACATTTAACAAAAAAAAATAATTTGAACTGTAATATAATAGCAATCAGTTTCCTGCATGTGTGTGTGTTTCAGGCCCTGCAAGTGCACAGTGTCACCAGTGCAACTCATATCTGGTGTCACAGTAGATTACATTTAAAAAAAAAAATAATAATTTGACTGTAAAATAATAGCAGTCGTGTACTGTGTCACCAGTGCAACTTATTTCTGGTGTCACAGTAGATTACATTTAAAAAAACAACAACAATTTTGACTGTAAAATACTAGCAGTCAGTTGCCTGCACGAGTGTGTGTTTCAGGCCCTGCAAGTTCATAGTGTCACCAGTGCAACTCATATCTGGTGTCACAGTAGATTACATTTAAAAAAAACAAACATATTTGACTGCAATATAATAGCAGTCAGTTGCCTGCACGCGTGTGTGTTTCAGGCCTTGCAAGTGCACAGTGTCACCAGTGCAACTCGTATCTGGTGTCACAGTAGATTACATTTAAAAAAACAACAACAATTTTGACTGTAATATAATAGCAGTCAGTTGCCTGCACGCGTGTGCATTTCAGGCCCTGCAAGTGCACAGTGTCACCAGTGCAACTCATATCTGGTGTCACAGTAGATTACATTTAAAAAACAACAACAATTTTGATTGTAGTATAATAGCAGTCAGTTGCCTGCAACCGTGTGTATTTCAGGCCCTGCAAGTGCACAGTGTCACCAGTGCAACTCATATGTGGTGTCACAGTAGATTACATTTAAAAAAAAAAATATATATATATATATTTTGACTGTAATAGATTGAATAGCAGTTAGTTGTCTGCAAGCGTGTGTGTCAGGCCTACAGCGTCTACTCTGCTAACGTCTGCCAGTGCACAGTGCCACTCATATCTGGTGTCACAGTAGCTTGCACGCATAGTAAAACTAAACTAATCTAAAAAAAATGACAGGCAGAGGCAGGGCACCCCGCAGGGGCTGTCATGGTCATGGTGCTGTGATTCCCTTTGGCCCTAGAATAATGCCCAGTGTCAACACATGAGTACAAGCGGCACACAAACTCAAAGCCACCATGCTCCTCCTGGTCCAGCATCTTCAGCCACATCAACCACTGCTGTCCTCCTTGCCCCCTCTCAACCATCCGCCACTCTGTCTTTCGCCTTGAGCAGTTCCTGCTCATCTGCCCACAGTCAGATGTCTGTCAAGGACATGTTTGAGCGTAAGAAGCCAATATCACAGAGTTACCCCCTTGCCCGGGGTCCGACAGCTGGCTTGTCAGAACTCTTAGCCCGCCAGCTTTTACCATACAAGCTGGTGGAGTCCGAGGCCTTCAAAAAATTTGTAGCTATTGGGACACCGCAGTGGAAGGTACCCAGCCGAATTTTTTTTCAAAAAAGGCAATCCCCAACCTGTACTCTTTTGTGGAAAAGGAAGTCATGGCATGTCTGGCATACAGTGTTTGGCCAAGGGTCCATCTGACCACTGATACCTTGTCGGCAAAGCACGGTCAGGGCAGGTATATCACGTACACTGCGCAGGCTTACAGGACGTCCTCAAACAGGTCAGGAAGGTGTGGGGCCATTTCAGGCGTTCCTACACGGCCATGACGCACTTTTCTGACATTCAGATGCAAAACAACATGCCAGTGAGGTGCTTGATTTGCAACAGCCCGACACATTGGAATTCAACACTTCTAATGTTCGACCGCCTGCTCCAACAAGAAAAAGCTGTCAACGAGTATTTGTATGACCGGGCTAGGACAGCCTCTGTGGAGCTGGGTATTTTTTTGCCACACTACTGGACGCTCATGCGCAATGTCTGTATGCTCATGCATTCTTTTGAGGAGGTGACAAGACTAATCAGTCGCACCGAAGGCACCATTAGCGACCTCATTACATTTGTTTTCTTCCTGGAGCGTGCCCTGCGAAGAGTGCTGGATCAGTCCGTAGATGAGCGTGAAGAGGAAGAGTTGTGGTCACCATCACCACCAGAAACAGCCTTATCATTGCTTGCTGGACCTGCAGCAATGCTGGAAGAGGAGTCTGAGGAAGAGGAGTCAGAGGAGGAATGTGGCTTTGAGGAGGAGGAAGACCAACCACAGCAGGCATCCCAGGGTGCTCGTTGTTTTCACCTATCTGGGACCCTTGGTTTTGTACGTGGCTGGGGGAAGAACAGACCTTCAATGACATCAGTGAGGATGAGGAACGGGAGATGAGTAGCTCGGCATCCAACCTTATGCAAATGGGGTCTTTCATGCTGTCATGCCTGTTGAGGGACCCTTGTATAAAAAGGCTGAAGGAGAACGACCTGTAATCGGTGGCTATGCTACTAGACCCCCGGTATAAGCAGAAAGTGGCAGAAATGTTACCGAATTACCGGAAGTCGGAAAGGATGCAGCAGTTCCAAAACAAGTTAATAAGTTTGCTTTACACAGCGTATAAGGGTGATGTCAGAGCACAACAGGAGTCTAACAGGGGAAGAGGTGAAAGTAATCCTCCTCCTACCACGACCACGCCGGCAAGGACAGGACACTTTACAGACGTGTTGTTGATGGAGGACATGCAGAGCATTTTAAGTCCTACGCATCGCCACAGCCCTTCGGGGTCCACCCTCAGAGAACGACTCGACCGACAGGTAGCAGACTACCTCGCCTTAACTGCAGATATCAACACTCTGAGGAGCGATGAACCCCTTGACTACTGGTTATGCAGGCTTGACCTGTGGCCTGAGCTATCCCAATTTGCGATAGAACTTCTGGCCTGCCCCGCTTCAAGTGTCCTGTCAGAAAGAACCTTCAGCGCAGCAGGAGATATTACTAGATATTAGATATTAGGAAATAGTACTAGTTAACACACCACTCACATAGGGTTGCACAGTACGGCGCACGCACAGTGCCCCAAATCGGATGTAAGAGGAACGACCAAGCTTCTTTTTCCATCTCCCGGTTCCTAAAATCTATTCGATACACGTTCCCTAATAGGGGACGTAATAGGGATTAAACTGATAAGAATAGTACTAAGTAACACACCACTCATCTAGGGTTGCACAGTACATTGCACGGCGCACGCGCAGAGCCCCAGATTGAAAGTAACAGGACCGACCAAGCATCTTTTTCCATCTCCCGGTTCCTAAAATCTATTTGATGCACGTCCCCTGATAGGGGACGTAACAGGGATTAAACTGATAAAAATAGTACTACTGATTACTGAACACACCACTCATATAGGGTGGCACAGTACATTGCGCGAGGAAGAGACCTTCAATGACGTCAGTGAGGACAAGGAACGGGACATGGCTAGCTTGGTTTCCAACCTTGTGCAAATGGGGAGTTTGGCGTTTGTGCAAATGGACTGTTTGCGGTTGTTTGTGGTGCGTTAAACGGGGAGTTTGGTCTGTCAGAGTTTGGTCTGTCACTGTGAACCGGGCGTAACCCTTACACTACCTGATCGATACAACATCATACCTGATCGTATACACAAACTGGATGTTTTAAAGCACGTTATTCCAAACAATTTATGACTGCTAGGTGATTTATGCCCTTTATGAATTAAAACCCGGCTCTGCGTCCACTACCTAATTTTCCATGGGAGTTTTGCCATGGATTCCCCTCCGGAATGCCACAGTCCAGGTGTTAGTCCCCTTGAAACAACTTTTCCATCACTACTGTGGCCAGAAAGAGTCCCTGTGGGTTTTAAAATTCGCCTGCCTATTGAATTTTATGGCGATTCGCCCGTTCACGAACATCTGCGGAAGCTCACGTTCGCCGTTCGCGAATGGAAAATTTTATGTTCGCGACATCTCTACTGCCCATATAAGTGAAATATGCAGTGATTCTAAGAGCGACCCCTGTCATCTGCATGTCATACTGACTCACAGTATTTTTTCACTACCACAGAAGACTCCCTATGCGTTTTACTGCAAGGCACAGTGTTCTGCACCCCTATAAAGGCTCTCTGTAGCCCAGAAATTGCAGTTTTTTAATGTAATTCACCGCAAATAAATTCGGATCGAAGCGAAACTTTTTTTAAAAATTGTCAAACCAGCCGAATCAATTTTTGGAGAAATTCGCTCATCTCTAGCGATGACCTTTTTTTTTTTTTTTAACATTTACAGTATCTCACAAAAGTGAGTACCCCCCTACATTTTTGTAAATATTTTATTATATCTTTTCATGGGACAATACTGGAGATATGACGCTTTGATACAATGTAAAGTAGTCAGTGTACAGCTTATATAACAGTGTAAATTTGGTGTGCCCTCAAAATAACTCAACACACAGCCATTAATGTCTAAACCGCTGGCAACAAAAGTGAGTACACCCCTAAGTGAAAATGTCCAATTTGTGTCCAAAGTGTCAATATTTTGTTTGGCCACCATTATTTTCCAGCCCTGCCTCTACTCTCTTAGGCATGGAGGTCACTAGAGTTTCACAGGTTGCCACTGGAGTCCTCTTCCACTCCTCTATGACAACATCACAGAGCTGGTGGATGTTAGAGACCTTGTGCTCCTCCACCTTCCATTTGAGGATGCCCTACAGATGCTCAATAGGGTTTAGGTCTGGAGACATGCTTCACCAGTCCAGCACCTTTAACCTCAGTTTCTTTAGAAAGGCAGTGGTCATCTTGGAGGTATGTTTGGGGTTGTTATTATGTTGGAATACTGCCATGCGGCCCAGTTTTCGAAGGAAAGGGATCATGCTCTGCTTTAGTATGTCACAGTACATGTTGGCATTCATTGTTCCCTCAGTGAACTATAGCTCCTTACAAGTGGCAGCACTCATACAGCCCCAAACCATGACACTCCCAATGCCATGCTCGACTGTAGGCAAGATACACTTGTCTTTGAACTCCTCACCTGGTTGCAAACACACATGCTTGACACTATCTGAACCAAATAAGTTTATATTGGTCTCATCAGACCACATGACATGGTTCCAGTAATCCATGTCCTTAGTGTTCTTGTCTTCAGCAAACCTGTTGCAGGATTTCTTGTGCATCATCTTTGGAATAGGCTTCCATCTGGGATGACAACCATGCAGAATAATTTGATGCAGTGTGCGGCGTATGGTCGGAGCTCTGACAGGCTGACCCCCCACCCCTTTAACCTCTGGAGCAATTCTGGCAGCACTCATACGTCAATTTTGGAAAGACAACCTCTAAACATGACGATGAGCACGTGCACTCAACTTCTTTGGTCGACCATGGCGAGGTCTGTTCTGAGTAAAACCTGTTTTGTTAAACAGCTGTATGGTCTTGGCCACCATGCTGCAGCTCAGTTTCACGGTGTTGGCAATCTTCTTATAGCCTCAGCCATCTTTATGTAGAGCAAAAAAATCTTTTTTTAAGATCCTCAGAGAGTTCTTTGCCATGAGTAGTGTTGAGCGAACAGTTCGAGCATCGTTCGGGTTCGTACTGAATTTTGGGGTGTCCGGGACCCGAACCCGGACATTTTCAAAAAAGTTCGGGTTCGGGTCCGTTGTGCGTCGATTTCTTCACGCTTTCTGAATGGCTGCACAGCAGCCAATCAGCTAGCGTTTTACTTCTTGCCCTAAGAGCCCATCACAGCCATGCCTACTAATGGCATGGCTGTGATTGGCCAAGTGCAGCATGTGACCCAGCCTCTATTTAACGTAGCGCCGCACGTCACACTGCTCTGATTAGTGTAGGGAGAGGACGCAGCTTCTGTCAGGGCGAGATTAGGCAGGTTAAAGTCAGCAACAGCACCTAATGAACGGATCGATCTACAGCTGAGAATCATTGACCTTCTGCTAGTTACTTGCTCGCTGGTTTTTAGGCTGCACAGAGCGTTTTTCTGTCACTTATTTTTTGGGTTGATCGGCGGCCATTTTGTGACTTGTGGGGCAACAGAATAAGCTGCCACCAAGTCCATCAATCCATCAATACTAGTTTTTTTTTGCTATATCCTACATCAGGGGCTTGGCTGGGCTAATTGTCACCCCTAGAAACTCAGGATAGCAATTTCTATATTTTATTAAGGGGTTAAATACAATTTCCCAAATACCAATCCACTAAATCTGGTGTTCCAGCTTTGGCTAGACAAGTATAATACTGTCTACTGTCTGGCAAAGGATAGATTATTTTCTGGGGTGAAATTCAATTGCCAAAATAGCAATACCATAAATCAGTGGTTTTAGCTGTGGCTCGCAAAATAGAATAGTGTCTGCAAAAACACATATTTTGTTCTGGGGTGAAATTAATCTGGCAAAATAGCAATACCCTGATTCTGGTGTCCCAGCAGTTGCAGGCCACAATTCATAGTGTCTGCCACAACACATATTTTGTTCTGGGGAGAAATTAATCTGGCAAAATAGCAATACCCTGATTCTGGTGTCCCAGCAGTTGCAGGCCAGATTTCATAGTGTCTGCCAAAACACATATTTTGTTCTGGGGTGAAATTAATCTGGCAAAATAGCAATACCCTGATTCTGGTGTCCCAGCAGTTGCAGGCCAGATTTCATAGTGTCTGCCAAAACACATATTTTGTTCTGGGGTAAAATTAATTCCTAAAATAGCAATACCATAAATCAGTGGTTTCAGCTGTGGCTGGCAAAATAGAATAGTGTCCGCCAAAACATATATTTTGTTCTGGGGTGAAATTAATCTGGCAAAATAGCAATACCCTGATTCTGGTGTCCCAGCAGTTGCAGGCCAGATTTCATAGTGTCCGTCAAAACATATATTTTTTTCTGGGGTGAAATGAATCTGGCAAAATAGCAATACCCTGATTCTGGTGTCCCAGCAGTTGCAGGCCAGATTTCATAGTGTCTGCCAAAACACATATTTTGTTCTGGGGAGAAATTAATCTGGCAAAATAGCAATACCCTGATTCTGGTGTCCCAGCAGTTGCAGGCCAGATTTCATAGTGTCTGCCAAAACACATATTTTGTTCTGGGGTGAAATTAATCTGGCAAAATAGCAATACCCTGAATCTGGTGTCCCAGCAGTTGCAGGCCAGATTTCATAGTGTCCGCTAAAACATATATTTTGTTCTGGGGTGAAATTCAATTCCTAAAATAGCAATACCATAAATCAGTGGTTTCAGCTGTGGCTGGCAAAATAGAATAGTGTCTGCCAAAACATATATTTTGTTCTGGGGTGAAATTAATCTGGCAAAATAGCAATACCCTGATTCTGGTGTCCCAGCAGTTGCAGGCCAGATTTCATAGTGTCCGTCAAAACATATATTTTGTTCTGGGGTGAAATTCAATTGCCAAAATAGAAATACCCTAAATCTGGTGTCCCAGCTGTTGCAGGCCAGGATTCATAGTGTCTGCCAAAACACATATTTTGTTCTGGGGTGAAATTAATTTAGCAAAATAGCTATACCCTGAATCTGGTGTCCCAGCAGTTGCAGGCCAGATTTCATAGTGTCCGCTAAAACATATCTTTTGTTCTGGAGTGAAATTAATCTGGCAAAATAGCAATACCCTGATTCTGGTGTCCCAGCAGTTGCAGGCCAGATTTCATAGTGTCTGCCAAAACACATATTTTGTTCTGGGGTGAAATGAATCTGGCAAAATAGCAATACCCTGATTCTGGTGTCCCAGCAGTTGCAGGCCAGATTTCATAGTGTCCGTCAAAACATATATTTTGTTCTGGGGTGAAATTCAATTGCCAAAATAGCAATACCCTGAATCTTTTGTCCCAGCTGTTGCAGGCCAAGTGTAAATCTGTCCATAAAAGGATACCTTTCATCCAGGGCCTAAATACTACCCCTAAAAGAGATATTCCCCTAAATCAGTGGTTACTGCTGTGCCTGGATTAGTGTAATACGCTACATAAACAAATAGGCATATAATGTTAGGTGCCTGTAAAAAAAGGCCTAAATTTGAAATCAATACATTGGGCCAAATATTTTTTTCCTTATTGTGGTGCTTGGTGAACGGTAACAATGAGGAAAACATCTAGTAAGGGACGCGGACGCGTGTCGTGGTGGTGTTAGTGTACCCTCTGGTTCTGGGAGAGGACGTGGCCATTCTGCCACAGCCACACGTCCTAGTGAACCAACTACCTCAGGTTCCAGTACCCGCCAGAATTTACAGCGATATTTGGTTGGGCCCAATGCCGTTCTAAGGATGGTAAGGCCTGAGCAGGTACAGGCGCTAGCCAATTGGGTGGCCGACAGTGGATCCAACATGTTCACAACATTATCTCCCACCCAGTCTTCTGCAGAAAGCGCACAGGTGGCACCTGAAAACCAAGCCCATCAGTCTGTCACATCACCCCCATGCATATCAGGAAACTGTCAGAGACTCAAGTTATGCAGCAGTCTCTTATGCTGTTTGAAGACTCTGCTGGCAGGGTTTCCCAAGGAAATCCACCCAGCCCTTCCCCAGTGGTGGAAGACATAGAATGCACTGATGCACAACCACTGATGTTTCCTGATGATGAGGACATGGGAATACCACCTCATCGGAGTCCGTACGTCTCTGATGATGACGAAACACAGGTGCCAACTGCTGCGTCTTTCTGTAGTGTGCTGACCGAACAGGAGGTCAGGGAGGAAGACTGTGTGGAAGACGATGCAGGGGACGATGAGGTCCTAGAGCCCACATGGAATGAAGGTCGTGCCACTGACATTCATAGTTCAGAGGAAGAGGCAGTGGTGAGACCGTGCCAACAGCGTAGCAAAAGATGGAGCAGGGGGCAAAAGCAGACCAGCCGCCGCCAAGAGAGTTCGCCTGCTACTGGACACCGCCACCAGGGACCGAGCACCCCAAAGGAAGCTTCAAGGAGTTCCCTGGCATGGCACTTCTTTAAACAATGTGCTGACGACAAGACCCAAGTGGTTTGCACGCTGTGCCATCAGATCCTGAAGCGAGGCATTAACGTTCTGAACCTTAGCACAACCTGCATGACCAGGCATCTACATGCAAAGCATGAACTGCATTGGAGTGAACACCTTAAAAGCAAGGAACTCACTCTGGCTCCCACTGCTCCCTCTTCTGCTGCTGCCTCGGCCTCTTCCTCCGCCTCGGGAGGAATGTTGGCACCTGCCGCCCACCAAACAGAGGATGTGCCCGGCCTGGTGGTGTGCGATAATGGGTGAAATCTCGTCGCAGCTCTGGGACTAGCCGGTTTGACGCACATCCCTTGCCTGGCTCATGTGCTGAATTTGGTGGTGCAGAAGTTCATTCACAACTACCCCAACATGTCAGAGCTGCTGCATAAAGTGAGGGACGTCTGTGCGCGCTTCCGGCGTTCACATCCTCCCGCTGCTCGCCTTTCTGCACTACAGCGGAACTTCGGCCTTCCCGCTCACCGACTCATATGCGACGTACCCACCAGGTGGAACTCCACCTTGCACATGCTGGAGAGACTGTGCGAGCAGCAGCAGGCCATAGTGGAGTTTCAGCTGCAGCACGCACCCGTCAGTCGCACTGCGGAACAGCACCACTTCACCACCAATGATTGGGCCTCCATGCGAGACCTGTGTGCCCTGTTGCTCTGTTTCGAGTACTCCACCAACATGGCCAGTGGCAATGACACCATTATCAGCGTTACAATACCACTTCTATGTCTCCTTGAGAAAACGATTAGGGCGATGATGGAAGAAAAGGTGGCCCAGGAGGAGGAGGAGGAGGATGAGTGTTCATTTTTAGCACTTTCAGGCCAGTCTGTAAGAAGTGGCTCAGAGGGAGTTTTTTTGCAACAGCAGAGGCCAGGTACAAATGTGGCCAGCCAGGGCCCACTGCGGGAGGACGAGGAGGATGAGGAGGAGGTGGAGGAGGATGAGGATGAAGCAGGTTCACAGCGGGGTGGCACCCGACACAGCTCAGGCCCATCACTGGTGCGTGGCTGGGGGGATACGGAGGACGATGACGATACGCCTCCCACAGAGGACAGCTTGTCCTTACCTCTGGGGAGCCTGGCACACATGAGCAACTACATGCTGCAGTGCCTGCGCAACGACAGCAGAGTTGCGCACATTTTAACGTGTGCGGACTACTGGGTTGCCACCCTGCTAGATCCCCGGTACAAGTAATGTGCCCACCTTACTTCCTGCACTGGAGCGTGATAGGAAGATGCGCGAGTACAAGCGTATGCTGGTAGAGGCGCTCCTGAGAGCATTCCCAAATGTCACAGGAGAACAGGTGGAAGCCCAAGGCAAAGGCAGAGGAGGAGCAAGAGGTTGCCAACGCAGCTGCGTCACGGCCAGCTCCTCTGAGGGCAGGGTTAGCATGGCAGAAATGTGGAAAAGTTTTGTCTCCACGCCACAGCTAACTACACCACCACCTGATACGGAACGTGTTAGCAGGAGGCAGCATTTCACTAACAAGGTTGAACAGTACGTCTGCACACCCCTCCACGTACTGACTGATGGTTCGGCCCCATTCAACTTCTGGGTCTCCAAATTGGCCAGAGTTAGCATTTTATGCCTTGGAGGTGCTGGCCTGCCCGGCGGCCAGCGTTTTGTCTGAACGTGTATTCAGCACGGCAGGGGGCGTCATTACTGACAAATGCAGCCGCCTGTCCACAGCCAACGTGGACTAGCTGACGTTCGTAAAAATGAACCAGGCATGGATCCCACAGGACCTGTGCCTCCCTTGTGCAGAATAGACATTTATAACTGCCTCCCCCTCAACCATGTATTCTTGTACTCCGGGGCACTTCATTATTGAATCCTCATTTTTTTAACTTTACCATAATCTTGCGGTGCAACCCAAAGTTGAATGAACCTCTCCTCTGGGTGGTGGGGACGAAATAACTGAGAGTGGCCTTCTCCGGTGGTCGTTGATATGACGCATGATTCCTTGCTGTGGGACCTCTCTCCTCTGACTGGGTGCTGGGGCCTAAATAACTGAAAATGGCCTTCTCCAGTGGTGGGTGATATGACGCATGATTCCTTGCTGTGGGACCTCTCTCCTCTGTCTGGGTGCTGGGCCGAAATAACTGAGAGTGGCCTACTCTGGTGGTGGGTGATATGACACATGATTCCTTGCTGTGGGACCTGTATCCTCTGACTGGGTGCTGGGGCCTAAATAACTGAAAATGGCCTTCTCCAGTGGTGGGTGATATGACGCATGATTCCTTGCTGTGGGACCTCTCTCCTCTGACTGGGTGCTGGGGCCTAAATAACTGAGAGTGGCCTTCTCCGGTGGTGGTTGATATGACACATTATTCCTTGCTGTGGGACCTGTATCCTCTGACTGGGTGCTGGAGCCTAAATAACTGAAAATTGCCTTCTCCAGTGGTGGGTGATATGACGCATGATTCCTTGCTGTGGGACCTCTCTCCTCTATCTGGGTGCTGGGGCCGAAATCACTGAAAGTGGCCTTCTCCAGTGGTGGGTGATATGACGCATGATTCCTTGCTGTGGGACCTGTATCCTCTGACTGGGTGCTGGGGCCTAAATAACTGAAAATGGCCTTCTCCAGTGGTGGGTGATATGACGCATGATTCCTTGCTGTGGGACCTCTCTCCTCTGACTGGGTGCTGCGGCCTAAATAACTGAAAATGGCCTTCTCCAGTGGTGGGTGATATGACGCATGATTCCTTGCTGTGGGACCTCTCTCCTCTATCTGGGTGCTGGGGCCGAAATAACTGAAAGTGGCCTTCTCCAGTGTTGAGTGATATGACGCATGATTCCTTGCAGTGGGACCTGTCTCCAATTGATATTGGTTAAATTTTATTTATTTTATTTTAATTAATTTCCCTATCCACATTTGTTTGCAGGGGATTTACCTACATTTTGCTGCCTTTGGCAGCCCTCTAGCCCGTTCCTGGACTATTTTACAGCCTTTTTAGTGCCTACAAGTTCGGGTCCCCATTGACTTCAATGGGGTTCGGGTTCGGCATAAAGTTCGGGTCGAGTTCGGATCCCGAACCCGAACATTTTCGGGAAGTTCGGCCGAACTTCTCGAACCCGAACATCCAGGTGTTCGCTCATCTCTAGCCATGAGCTGCCAAGTTGAACTTCCAATGACCAGTATGAGGGAGTGTGGGAGCGATGACACTAAATTTAATACACCTGCTCCCCATTCACACTTGAGTAAAACTAACAAGTCACAGTACACTGGGGAGGTAAAATGGCTAATTGCACACAATTTGGCCATTTTTACTTAGGGGTGTACTCTCTTTTGTTGCCAGCGGTTTAGATATTAATGGCTGTGTGTTTAGTTATTTTGAGGACACACCAAATTTACATTGTTATAAAAGCTGCACACTGACTACTTTACATTGTATCAAATTTTCATATCTTCAGTGTTGTCCTATGAAAAGATATAATAAAATATTTACAAAAATGTGATGGGGTGTACTCACTTTTGTATTTTTGCTAATTTTGTCTACTTTTTGGAGATTTTATTTAGAACCTCGTAAACTTCAAAGGCTCCATCTTACCCCTTTGTTTTGCAATAGCTGTAAGTCATGGGAGGTTTAACTCTAGCTGTTTGTACTTGTCAGGAATAAATGTTGTAGTGTAATAATATGAATTGAAAGTTCTTTCATTTATCCTCTGTATTATTATGTGGCAGTATCTGCTCCCAGTCTATGCCCTGAAATGCTGCCCTCAAACTGGGGAAATTGGCCTTTTTAAAATTGAGTGATTTTGCTCTCCCTGCCAGTGTTTTCTTTTTATAGTTCAGCAGGATTATATTGTGATCACTATTACCTAGTGTTTCTCAAACAGTAACATTTCAAACAAGCTCTGCATCATTAGAAATTGCCAGATCTAACAGATCAACGCCCCTAGTGTGATCTTCTACAAATTGGTTTATAAAGTGGTCCTGTAGCAAGTTGAGGAATTTCCTTCCTTTTGTAGTTGAGGCAGAACCATAACCCCAGTCAATATCTGGGAAGTTAAAATCTCCCATTATAACGACTGTACCAGACTGATAGCCAGCTCTATTTGGTTATACAGCTGAACTTCTATCTCCTCTGTGATGTTAGGGGTTCTATAGATTACACCAAATATTTTTTTTCTGTGTTTGTATCCCTTTGTAATTCTACCTATAAGGTTTCAACATCATCATCCACAATTGCCTCTTTCACTAGACTTTCACTCTAGACTTTTGGAATTTGTGAACATACCGTACATTTTAAATTACTATTTATTTCTCACATTCAGTTCCCGTTAAGTGAATATCTGGGATTTTTGGGGTACTTTGGTTGATATTGTTGGTATGTAACAGGTCCATGTTACCATCAGCTCTATTTTTCATTGGTGTACAATTCTGCCCAGTCACCATTCTACTTTCCAATAGGCTATAGTGTCTCCCTAGGGCTTATACCCTCCTTCTCTACACTTGGCTGCGGTATCACAGCAGGACCTCACAAACTACTGCACGCGGTAAGTAAAACTGAATAAATATAATAGATACCACACACTCCTTTCCCTAAACCAGTAAGATGCCCCTACCGAAAGGACAGGGTACTGTCTAAAACACATTGGAAGGAAGTTTCGTACTTGCAACTATCCATAGTTTGTATAGTGACGTCACTATTCGCTCCTTGAGAGCGCGAGGTACAACTTATATGCACGGTATCACGCCACCATCTGGGGCGTGATCTGCATCTTGGATACCAGACCCATACCCAGCTTGATCCCCATACTGCATAGAGAGGAAAATAGACGCCGCAGAACAAGAACCACTAGTAAGGTAAGTTATGTTACAATTTGTAAGTGGCTGCAATCTACTTTCAGCAAGGGCATCTTACTGGTTTAGGGAAAGGAGTGTGTGGTATCTTTCATATTTTTTCAGTTTTACCTCCCTACTTTCCTCACTAACTCCAGCCCCCACTAAATACCTACTATCCTCTCCTACAGTATATCCCACTGCTTTTGTTTTAAGATAATGAAATTAGTTAATAAATTTGAGTTAAGATTTTGTGTTAACCCTGCTACATCTGTAATATTATGCACAGACACCTTGGACATCCTGGACCACTGGTTTACTAGTGGTGCTATTGTAAATAAATGAAACTAGATAACTTTCACTACAAGGAAATCAAGGATTCCATGAAAAATTCTGTAACGCTAACAACTTGGCCTAAAAACTAAAATGGTTGTATATTGTTATATTGTTATAAAATGACCTCTAGGCAGCTTTGCTCAGTGTAAGGTTCCCTAACAGTCTATTATTTGAGCATTTGATCAGGTACAGCTGCTTTCTTTTTCAAATTATTTTTATTAATTTTATAATAAGAATATAACATTTATCAATTCTCAGTAAACATGTGTCAAAGATACACGAGTGTCAGATACAATAGTACAGCAGTAGTATCAATCAGCATACAAAGGAGCCATGGATCGTAATATTCAGTAATGGCAACAGTTTAGAGGACGAGACATAGAAAGCCATCATAATAAATAGTGGGCCAATAAAACCATGTGTGGCTAAGAGCCATCAAATTGGAGATGTAAAGCCAATACAGCTATACCGTCCTTTTGAGGTGAGCTGAAACTCCTGAAATCTATAACATAGTGTAGGGAGGAGAACACGTGACGAGACAGGACAGACAAAAACAGGAGGAGGGGAGGAAAGGAGGGGGAAGGGGATGACGAGTGAAGCCGTTCGGCATGCATCATGATCATAATAGCCAGACGTCAGTAGCGGCAGCGTATTGTCGGAAGGTCATCCAGGGGGCCCATGTTAGACTGAAGGTGTTATGTGTCTTGGTTTCCCAACTAGATAGCTCCTCCAAACTATATAGTAAATCTACTTTATCGATCCATTGATTGAATGTGGGCGGGTATGGCTCTTTCCATAAAGTGGGTATCAGTATACGGGCTGCCGCAAGTAGGTGCCTCAACAGTTTCACAGTGTGTCTTGAGAGTCTACCGGGAAAGAGCTGAAATAAGCAGATCTCCGGAGTAAGTGGCAGGTGCGTCTTCAGTAACGTATTGATCTGAGACATGATACGTGTCCAGTAGGGTATTATACGGGGGCATGTCAGTAAGTCCCTAAATGCTGGTCACACCTCCAACAATTCGGGTTGTAGCCCGGGTTATATTTGTGCAGTAAAGTGGGGGTCAGGTGCCATCTAGTCAGGATCTTATATCCACTCTTGCATCCTCACACACCGCGAGGTCCGTTTTGGGGCTGTGAGAAGCAATTTAATCTCTGCATCAGTAAACTTACAGGAAATATCTGTCTCCCATGCTGTAATAAAAGAGTGTCTCAATTGTTCTGTTGGTGATGATAGTAGTTTGCTATATGTCGAGACTATTTTTTTGGGAGGTTGATTTGAGCCAGGGAAGTCTCAAAGTGTAATGACTGGAATATGGTATGAGGAGGGGCACTCAATCATTTAGGTATATGGAAATATTTATTAGAAAGCCATAATATACATAAATTCATAAGCAATAAAATATAAATATATAATAATAAAACAAAAAACAAAAAAACAAAAAACAGCAGCAAAAAACAGCAAATCGGACCCCACTGTTGGGGATCAAATACACTGTATGGGTGTTTGTGGCACCTGAAATATTCCAAATTGTCTTTAATAAGTCAGGTAACGTGAAAAAAATGTCCCGATATTTAAAAACTAGTAGTAGAGACCCTCCGCTATGCGGTTTCTGTTGCAGGCTCCTCCTGCTGATCACTTCTCCTGCTGGACAAGACAACAGAAATAGCTGTATACTCCCAAAGTGCGATCGTGCCTTATATTCGAGCCTCATGCATCTCCCATTTTCACAAGAGACAGCATATCCAAAAACGAGTCCCCAATAATATGGAGCTTAAAGCATTACTTTACCCGTCCTGCGTAGTAACTTCCACACTGTCCGGTGTCCCGGCAGTTCGGTCAGAGTTGCAGCGTCCCGCGTGACCGGGAAGGGTGAAGAGATGAAAAGATAGCCGGAAGCTCCCACAGTTGGCGGCTCTGGGTCCTAGTGCTCTAATGTTCTCCGGGGTTGCTGGTATGTACCTCCGTGACAGTTTGAGCTTCTGTATATACAGCTTGGAATTTTTTCCTTTCTTACTTTGTTGGTGATCAAGGACTCACTAATTAACACCAGACGCTTTTCGGGGACTCCCCCTTCTTCAGTGGTTACATCAGTGAGTCCCATTGAGTCCTTTTATTCCTTTCTTGATCACTACAAAAAAACCGGACTGGAACCGCAGATATATGAACGGGTTCTTTACCTTGATTTCAGTTGCCACATTTTAGTATATTTTAGTGAAGTACAACATAGATACATAAAGAATGAGAAAAACTTTATAAAAAGCTTTATAAAAAATTTTTTATAAAAAATCTCTTTAAAAACTTTGGACAACATACTTTATAAAAAAACATACTTTAAAAAAAACATCCCATGTTTATTTGTGCTGGAACTTGATCTTGATCCCTATTTTAATATTGTTAACAGAAATGGAGCTGATCTTTTTCTCCCGATGTAAAAAATGTGTTTGTTCAACCATAAGAAATATATATAATAATAAAAAATAAAATAAAAATACAAATAAAAATAAAAATAAAAAATAAAAAATGAATAAAATTAGTGGTCTTCTATTTCTTTCCTAGGACAGTATTATGCAGAGGATATTTTCTAGATTACTTCTCAAGGTGGGAAACTTTAACAATATGTAGAGATGGGGAAACCATTGGGGAGAGGGGGAGAGATCAGTGTGCTGATAAAACAGCCAGACACTGATTTCTGATCCTCAACCCCAATGGCATCCCATTTTATAGGAACGCGAACAATTCTAGTTCGGCATTAAGCCCCTTTGGGAGTAATGTATCGAATTCAAAAAAAATTCTGGATTCATGTCTGGACATTTGCATCACCAAGTTGCCCCCTCTCCATGGACGTCTAACCTTTTCTAGTGCTGTGTATATTAATGTGGACGGATCACTGTTGTGAATTTCTTTAAAATGTTTTGAGACCGAGTGCAGCTCGTATCCTTTTTTAATATTATTGACATGTTCTGCTATTCTGATCTTCAAAGGTCTCTTGGTCCGCCCTATATATTGTTTCTTACACCCGCATTGTAACAAATAGATCACTTCTTTAGAATCACATGTTAGTAGTTCATTTATTTTCATAGAGAAGTCATTTTGTGTTGCTTTTATTTCAGTGGTCTTTTTGGGGAAAGATGTTATCCTACAGTTTGTGCATTTGCCACATCTAACAAATCCCTTTGACGTCAGCCAGCTGGTTGTGTTTTTATATTTTCTAATTTTGACTGTTGGTGCCACTTTTGATGCTAGGCTGGGAGCTCTTGTGTATGTGATACTTGGAGTTTTGTTGAGTAGAGGGCCTATTGTTTTATCTTCCAAAAGGAAGTGCCAGTATTGTTTTAAAATGTTCTCAATCTGGCGATGTTGTACATGGTAGGGTAGTACTATACGCATGGTCTCGTCTTGCGCTTTTAGTTCTTTTTCCTTGAAAAAATCAGTTCAATTCATATTTCTCACTTTTTGCAGAGATTTTTCTACAATTTTCTCTGGATAGTCCTGTTTTAGAAATTGTTTTTTTAGTGTTTCTGCTTCTTTTTCAAAGGATTCATTGTCCGTGCAATTATGTTTTATACGTCGAAATTGGCTTGTAGGTATATTTAAAAGCCATTGGGGGAAATGGCAACTTGAATATCGAATATAGCTATTTCGGGCCACTGGTTTAAAATAGGTATTACAGTAAAATTTGCCCTCTTTTAGTGTTATATTAAGATCCAAAAACTGTACCTGATGTCGACTGATAGTGGGAGTGAACTTCAGATTTCTGTCATTTATATTAATATCAGACAGGAATCTCGTTAATGCATCCATGTCTTCCTGCCATATAAACAGTACATCATCAATGTACCGGCGCCAGAGCACCAGACTCGTCCCAAGGAGTGGTGTGATGATGTCAGATTCCCACTCCGCCAAAAAAAGGTTGGCATAACTTGGGGCGAATCTGGTGCCCATGGCGGTCCCGGTACACTGTAAATAAAAATCTTCCTCATAATAAAAATAATTATGTGACAAAATAAAATGGACTCCCTCGATCAAAAATTCACTTCGGTTGGCATGCATGCCACTTTTCATCATCTGTTTTTCCAGGGCCCTTTACATGTTTAATAATTGTATATAATGAGTGGCCATCTAGAGTGCCAATAATCCAATTATTTTTTACCTCCAATGCCTCAAGTGTTTTTATTATGTCCGTTGAATCTTTAATGTATGACGGGGTACTTTTTACTAGCGGTTGTAGCCATGTGTCTATATATTGGGACAAATTTGTTGTTATTGAACCAATACCCGACACTATCGGCCTACCAGGTGGGCTAGTTAAACTTTTGTGGATCTTAGGTATAACATAAAACATTGGAATTCTCTTACCTGTACCTAAAATGAATTTAGTTTCCCTCTGTAATAGTAGTTTAGCATACTCTCCCCATTTACAGTAATTGATCAATTCTTTATAAAATTCCTCAGTTGGATCTCCCCTCAGTTTCTTATAAGTTGTAGTGTCATTCAATTGTTTAAGACATTCCTCATTATAAGCTGTCGTATCGAGTATAACTATAGCCCCCCCCCCTATCAGCTGGTCTTATAGTAATTTCCTCAATTTCCTGCAGTTGTTTTATTGCCTCTCTCTCTTTTCTCGTCAAATTATAGACATTTTTCTTAATTTTAATTTGTCTTAGGTCATTTATGACATTCGACATAAAGGTAGTCATCTGTGTGCTTGTCTCCTGTTTAGGATATTTTCACGATTTCAGTTTAAGATCTGTATAAGTGTATGGTGAATTTGTGGATTCTTCCACAGTCATATAAGTTATGGGATTTTTTTGGTAGTATTTTTTTAGGCATAACTTCCTAATAAATTTTTCCACTCCTATGTAGGTCGCAAATTTATCCATAGTTTTGTTTGGGGCAAACTTTAGTCCTTTGTTTAATAGTTCACATTGTGTGGGTGTGAGTGATACCTTACTTAGATTTATTATATTTAACGTGTCCTTTGGTGATTGTGATGATTTCTTTTTGTGTTTATTTCTAATTGAGTGTCTCCCTCTCTCTCTCTCCCCCTCTCCCCAATGGTTTCCCCATCTCTACATATTGTTAAAGTTTCCCACCTTGAGAAGTAATCTAGAAAATATCCTCTGCATAATACTGTCCTAGGAAAGAAATAGAAGACCACTAATTTTATTCATTTTTTATTTTTTATTTTTATTTTTATTTGTATTTTTATTTTATTTTTTATTATTATATATATTTCTTATGGTTGAACAAACACATTTTTTACATCGGGAGAAAAAGATCAGCTCCATTTCTGTTAACAATATTAAAATAGGGATCAAGATCAAGTTCCAGCACAAATAAACATGGGATGTTTTTTTTAAAGTATGTTTTTTTATAAAGTATGTTGTCCAAAGTTTTTAAAGAGATTTTTTATAAAAAAAAATTTATAAAGTTTTTTATAAAGTTTTTCTCATTCTTTATGTATCTATGTTGTACTTCACTAAAATATACTAAAATGTGGCAACTGAAATCAAGGTAAAGAACCCGTTCATATATCTGCGGTTCCAGTCCGGTTTTTTTGTAGTGATCAAGAAAGGAATAAAAGGACTCAATGGGACTCACTGATGTAACCACTGAAGAAGGGGGAGTCCCCAAAATGCGTCTGGTGTTAATTAGTGAGTCCTTGATCACCAACAAAGTAAGAAAGGAAAAAATTCCAAGCTGTATATACAGAAGCTCAAACTGTCACGGAGGTACATACCAGCAACCCCGGAGAACATTAGAGCACTAGGACCCAGAGCCGCCAACTGTGGGAGCTTCCGGCTATCTTTTCATCTCTTCACCCTTCCCGGTCACGCGGGACGCTGCAACTCTGACCGAACTGCCGGGACGCCGGACAGTGTGGAAGTTACTACGCAGGACGGGTAAAGTAATGCTTTAAGCTCCATATTATTGGGGACTCGTTTTTGGATATGCTGTCTCTTGTGAAAATGGGAGATGCATGAGGCTCGAATATAAGGCACGATCGCACTTTGGGAGTATACAGCTATTTCTGTTGTCTTGTCCAGCCAGTGCTCCATTCAAACATAGAAAAAACATTGCTGCCTTAGAACAATCTGCACTATAAAGACACCCAACAGCATTAACTATCAAGTGATCAGCAGGAGGAGCCTGCAACAGAAACCGCATAGCGGAGGGTCTCTACTACTAGTTTTTAAATATCGGGACATTTTTTTCACGTTACCTGACTTATTAAAGACAATTTGGAATATTTCAGGTGCCACAAACACCCATACAGTGTATTTGATCCCCAACAGTGGGGTCCGATTTGCTGTTTTTTGCTGCTGTTTTTTGTTTTTTTGTTTTTTGTTTTATTATTATATATTTATATTTTATTGCTTATGAATTTATGTATATTATGGCTTTCTAATAAATATTTCCATATACCTAAATGATTGAGTGCCCCTCCTCATACCATATTCCAGTCATTATTCTTTTATTGTGCCTGAGGGCGGCACTTGGAGGAGTGCACCTATTCCAATAGATATAGTTGGTGAGCCGTTGCTACCAATTGTTTTAAAGTCTCAAAGTGTGTCATAGAGCGTTGAAGATCAGCATGTTTGAGGAGTAGCTTGAAGGAATGAGTGAATTTATTATATATCATAGGTGGTATCAGGGAGCATTTGAGGTATTCCGTCAAACATTCCCTCGTGGGAATTATACCTGCGAGTAAGAGTGAGTCAATCTTCGAGTCATTAAGGCTAATGTCTTTGGGGATAGAGGAATTATAGTTGTAGTCAGTGGCTAGTATAAGGTCTCTAACCTGTATTAGAGGTGAAGGGTAGGGGGCACATCTCGATCGTACGTTTTTATGATTCCAGATTTTGCAAGTTTCGTCTGTAAGAGCATTGAAAACTCTAGATTAGGGGGGGGGGCATCTTGTCTGAAAAAACAAGTTGCCGAAGCGGGAATTGGAGGATATCTTCTTCTATAAAAACCCACAGTTTATGCGGGGGCCTCCTCATCCAGTCAAGTATGCAATTTAAATGCATTGCTTGTACAAATGATTGGGGGGCCGGCATATCAATTCCGCCATATTTTTGAAGCAGTTGAAGGATAGAGTATTTAACCCTAGGTTTTTTTAGCGTTCCATATGTAGCAGGAAAGAATTCTATTTAACCGAGTGTAGAAGCTGGCTGGGATATGGATCGGGAGGGCTTGTAACAGGTAAGTCACTTTGGGCCAGATTAGACATTTTGCTATATTTTTTCTCCCAAACTAGGAGATATATGGTGTGGGCCATTCATCAAGAAATTTTTAGATATCTTTCAGGGTGGTCGCAGGTTGGGGGGGAGAGGGGAGAAAGGGAGGGGTGGCTAGAGACACTGGGGAAAAACAACAAAATTCAATCAGCATCAACAGTAACTTGATAGATGATGTGAGATCATACTTTATGGAGATCATAGTAAACCGGTTACACTCAAACGTGAGTGCCGCATCTAGGAACTGTAACAGGTAGCGCCTTACAGAAAACAAAACCAATATTATCGATAATAATAACATCATTAATAACCTTATGGCCCAAGGGTGGGCCCAACTTCTCAAGTCAGGTCTTCGAATTGAGTAGAAAGGAAGGAAAGAATAGGAAAAAGAAAGGGGGGGTAGAATGGGGGGGGGGCACATTAGAGCAGGAGGAATGGCGTATAAAAGGGAATGGGTAGAGAAAAAAGAAGAGAAAGGGGGGGAGGAGATAGAAGGGAAGAGGAAGGGTGGGGGAGGGGGAGGTATTAGTGCAGAGGGAAGAAGGGAGAGAAATAGATAATGTAGGTCATTGCTAGCAAGCATATAAGGGAATTATAAATTACTGTCCGATAGCTAGGACGCAGGAGTGCGTGAGCAGGTCATCTGGACTAGAGTAAGGCATCATCAGGGATGATGTTTTTCGGCGCTAATTTGCCGGATTTCTTTTGAGTTTAGCAACCCGGCCGGAGGCGACTTCTTCCCATGGCGTAGGAGGAGGGATCAGTGGAAGGTTATCCAAGTCTTTCACCACTTCCCAGTCAGGAATCTGTAAATCCTGGAGATCCAGGGCTTTATATACTCCAGGCATATCAGCAGTAGAGCGGACTGTGAACCTCTTCCCGCCGAATGTAAATCCCAGGCCGCAGGCCTCGTGCGTCCCGGTCTGAACTTCGGGATGAAGTTGGACCGGACCGGGTTTCTTATGGTCCCGGTGTCTTCAGAGAAACTCCCGGTGATCTTTTGAGGAGTCTCAATGTCGGAAAATATCCAATCTGTAAATAGGTGAAATCCATTCCTGACCCATAAAATCAATCTGAGTTTTGTGAATTAATTACATGGTAATAACTAAGGTCGTTTGGGAATTTTGTTGATTTTTATATCTGACACCTGCAATTTTGCCCATTACAGTTTTAGTTATAAATCTATATTGAACAATTTTATTTTATTTTTTACATTAGTTTTTATTAAGAGAGTTTAGAAACTACAATCAAAGATTATGTTTGCAATAAAATGGCATGAAAGGAAAAAGCATATGCACATCATTTATACATAGACATGCGAGGTAACAATAGTACGGGGCGGTGGGCGGTGGACTGACACAGTCCTTTCTGAAAAGCATCATATAAAATACGTAGAGTTACAGAGAGAAACTTGATGGAGGTAATGTACAATGGGGACATCCCAACCATAAATTCTATTTGTGGAGAAAGGTTTTTCTGGAATTCAATGAGGAGGCCCAGGTGCCTTCATACCAACAGTTGTCGTTAATGTCTCCAATAATTCTTTGGAGTGAGGGAAGTTCTTGGTTCTTCCAGCAAAGGGAATTTGGTGCCTGATGACAATGCAAAAATGCATTATAATTGAACGTATATTGCTTTGAAATAGGCTGATATATCTACAGAGAGTAGAGCTAATTCTGGTTTGGGAGCAATATTGATTTTGTCATTGGATCTAACCTATTTGTTTTAAGTAGGTGATATCCCTTAGTAATACCTTTATCGGATCTTTTTGAGAATGAAAGCAAACTTTTTAAATCTGAGGAGGTCACAGAGGATACATAGGTCTTTGGGGATAGTAAGAGATGGCGAATTTGTAGGAACTTATACAAGTCCTTATTGGGAAAGTCATATTTGTTTTTCAAAAAAGCAAATTCTACAAAAAATCCACCATGCCAGAATTTGGATAGGAAGATTAATCTGAAATCTTGCCACAGACAGGTTAGGAATTGGAATTTCACATATCATAAGAGATGTATTATGAAATGGAGTTGGCAAGAGTTTTTCAACTCTAGTAAAGGAATTCCATATATTTGCTATAGCTTGTAGACAAATGTGAGGGGTTTTGAGAGTGGTATTAAATAATGATTGCGTATTTAAGTATAGGGAAATGCTATGTTCTCCTAAAGACAATTTTCAAGGGCAACCCATTTTTTTTTAGGTATAATTGGAAAGAAGATAACGCTATTGTTCTAATATGATAGCCTTATAATAATGGTAGAGAAATAGAAAGTTTTGACCTCCTTTCCCTAAAGATAAACAGATAATTTAAGAGCTAACTCTCGGTTTCTTTTCCCCCCATAGTTGGTGCAAGATAAGGGATTGTAGTTTATTAATATAGGAAATGGGAAGAAGGGTGGGAATGTTGCGCAGAGTATATATAGTTTTAGGTAGAATCACATTTTTATAGCAGCCAATTTGCCAAGCCAAGAATGAGATTAGAGATTGAGTTTAGAGCAACATTGATACAAAATAATAATATTTGGGTGACCAATTAAAACTTAACGTTTATTCTTATTCAGGTTTAAGATAAATGCCCAAAGGTGTGTGACAATACTACAATAAAGAAAACCAACAGTGAGCCAGTAGTGCGGCTCGATGTCTTTGGCACATATTCAGGTATTATGCGCCACAAAGGTAAAACCACAAGGTGTGTCAGAGGATAGGATAGGATGAGAGACAGTTGCACTGGGTCTCTTGCCCTGTCGATCCCTAACTACCTAACCACAAGACACCTTGAGGAACTTCTCTATAGCACTCTTACAGACAGGACAGTGATTGCCCAGCTTCATCAAGATGAAAGGAGAAGGGAAAAGAGTGATAGGGATATAGACACAGGATCAATGATGTGCCATGCGTCTACTGTGCAAAGGAAACTGTCCCAACGCATTTCATCGGCTCACGCCGAGTCATCAGGGGGCCAATAGATAAATATCCACAAGTGAGTGACCACATTGGTAATAATGATCAGACACACTGATAAAAGTACTACTCAGCTCTCCTGTAGTTGCATCAGAGGGTAGGCTAGGTGGTTTCAAAGTGGTCCAGCGTATGGCGGTCCATTTCCCAGGCTACCCGCGTATGGCAGCAGCAACCAGGATCAAGCTGGCTGCGCTTTAAATAGCGCACCAATTTGGACGGAGTCACACCCCTCCGTATCACGTGACTAGTCACGTGGGGTTGGTGACGTAAGTAGCCAGTAATGGCACACCAGCCCACAATACCACATGAGTGGCGGCAAGTACCGCCCTTCCATAGCACGTGACCAGTCACACGAGCGGATGGTTGAGGTAGGAGGGACATAATACAGCGTCCCTCCCCATCAACATACTCCCATAGTATAGAACTCTGTATATATATTTATATAAACATCTAACTGCAATTTCTTATTTTTGAACTAAAAAAAGGAAAAATTGGCAAAAAATCAACACTAATGTAGAAAAAAAAAGCACTAAAAATAATCCCCAGGTGCTGATCAAGCAGGTATGCACTGAACGGCACTTGGCGGTCACAGCGCGCATGCAGAAAAAGTGGTGCAGAGATGGAGAATGGTAAAAATAAATGGGCAGGAAGGAGCAGGGACAGAGGGTGGTTTAGGGATCTGGAGCAGCTGTAAATAAAAAAAAAATCAGAGCAAGTATTCCAAATGTTCTTCTTTCTTCTTTTTTTTCTTTTCAGCAGGAAGGGGGTTCAAAATCGCAGTGGTGGTGCACCACAAGTCCCAGCAAGCCAACAGCAGCACAGAAAGGCACAGAACCTCTCTTCATGCAGTCACCAGCTAGAATGCCCCTATTAAAACTTAACCTTTACTTAGTCATATATAAAACCCCTATTTCCCCATTACACAAAAAATTTATGAAGTTGATGAATCTAGGAAAATATCCGAAGTCATACGATACAATTCATACGCCAAGTCTATTATTCATAATAAATCATGGTCTATGTAAAGAAGAGATTCATCAACTTTGTTAATTTTTTGTGTAATGGGGAAATAGGGGTTTTATATATGACTAAGTAAAGGTTAAGTTTTAATAGGGGCATTTGCTTGCTGGATATTGTACTCATTGATAAGCCCTTAATACTAATATATATATATATATATATATATATATATATATATATATATATATATATATATATATATATCTGGATTCAATTTGATTTAAGTGTGACATGGCCAGTTTTTTGACTGGGACACTATATACAGACACTCTGATTAATGAGGCAAGGGATGTATTCTCAGACAGAGATATCCCTGGATTAGGCACTGCACCAAGTATTAAACAAGCATTCCGGGAACTATATGATAGATACAAGGAGAATATTAAATCATGGTGGGAAATCAAAGACAATTGAAAATTATCTTGAACACAAAATTGTACCAAATGAGTTGAGACATCAGGTCAAACCAGCAGCTCGTATCTCCTCCCCAAACCTGCTAGTCAAGTGGGAAGAAGAACTGACGAACAGTTCCTTAAAGTTGATGAGGATTCTGTTGGAAGAGGAGAAAATACTATTTGATAGTACATCAGTAGAACTACAGGAACAGATAGAGGTGGCCCTTAAATTCAAGGAGGTCACTGACTTTGGCAAACATGAAGCATCATTGCAAACATCTGTTGAAAGACATCAGAGCTTTATCAAGGAACGTAAACACCGCCAATTTGTCCGTGACCTCACTGAATTTCGTGAAAATAGAGCGTACCAGCTAAATACGTTAACCTCAGTAGTGTCAGAAATGTCGGCATCGGACTTGGATTCCTCCGACACTGAGACACGTACCTACTCACAATTTAGGGGCCCTTCTGGGACAAACCGTAGAGGTAGAAGATGGCTAAGAGGGAGGGGCAGGAGCCGTGGGCCCATGAGGGGTACAGGATATGTATCATATACATCCTCACCATCACCATTGGCTTCATCAATGACACCCAAAGACTCACAACACACTCAACAACTCCCATCATCTTCATCTTTTTTAGAGAAGAGCCAAACGGCATATCACCTTCGAGATCGAGGGAGGACAGACAAGATCTAAACAATTATCTACAGATCATTAATTTGACTACTCGTACTCTTAATCCAGTGGAGATAGGGGTTCTTAAGCGGGGCCTATCCTTTGTACCAACTAGTAATTTTGATTTATTTTCTTGGACAAAGGATCTGAGTCTCTTCGGTCGCAAACTCAGATGGCATAAATTTTTAAAACATAATAACAGGGAAACCTGTGAAAGGCTAGGCTTATCTGAGTGTGACTACGCAGACTTTCAAATATTACTGGAGTTAGGTGAGGAGGGTAGACGTGCCCCTGGGACTGGTCCCTTCACAACTCTTAAACCGAAAAGTAAGAAAATGCCCCCACCACTGGATTACCACTGTATCGATATTTTTCTTCAAATGATATTAGCTGATTTGGAACTAATAGCGGACACCAGACCAAAAAACTATATGTCTCACCAAGAAATACAAGCTTTACGTACACTTGAAAGTGATCAAACAATTGTGATAAAACCCTCTGATAAAGGGGGAAACCTGGTTATTCTGGACCATACTCAATACAAACGTATGTGCTTGAATATACTTGATGATAGGGATGGATATAGAATACTACCCAGTAACCCAATCGACGAATACACGATAGAACTTAAAAAAAAAATCTGGAATCCGGTTTGATGAATAAGATCATAAGTGTATCTGAATATGATTTTCTTTTACCTAAGTTTCCTAATGTAGCTACATTCTATGGACTTCCTAAAGTACATAAAGGCATTGACCCCATTAAGGGTAGACCCATTATCTCTGGGGTGTGCTCTCTCACCCAGAATTTGGGTATCTACATCGACAAGGTGTTGAGGGAGTTCGTCGTGTCCCTCCCTACATACACGAGGGACACGATGGACTTCCTTAACAAAATTGATGCCCTGTGTATAGACTCGGACTGCTGGCTGGCGAGCGTGAACGTTGAGTCACTTTATAGCTCGATCCCTCATGGGGGAGGATTGGCTGCGGTAGAATACTTTTTAAGATCTAGGGGCACTCAATTTAAGGCACACAACAGCTTCATTACTGAGCTTCTTCGATTCGTCTTGACTCATAATTATTTTTTATTCAATGGGCGTTTCTTCCACCAGCTCAGGGGGACAGCGATGGGGAGCCCTTGTGCTCCCACATATGCTAATCTCTTCCTGGGCTGGTGGGAGGACACCCATGTCTTTCCAGACCAGGAGATGTGGTGGTCCAGTAAGATTATTTTCTGGACCCGCTATATTGATGACATCTTCCTGGTCTGGAAGGGCGGAGCTGACGAGTTTACTGGCTTCATTGATGACATTAATTGTAATGAGGTGGGCCTTCGTTTTACCTATGAAATTAATCATTCCATCATCACCTTTTTGGACGTATTGGTCACAAAGGTAGATGATAGATTAACTACCAGTGTATTCAGAAAGTCAACCGCAACAAACTCTCTCCTTCACTGGGAGAGTCATCACCCTATCCCCCTGAAGCGGGGAATACCCAGGGGCCAGTATCTCAATTACTTGTCCCTAAATCAAGGATGGATTCAGAACCAATCAAACGGATAATAGGGACCTTTGACTCCAGTAATGAACAAGTAAGGGCTATTTTGGATAGATACTGGCCTATACTAAAAATGGACACAGACCTAGTAGATGTCATTGGAGCACACCTGGGGATAACTTATAGACAAGGTCGTAGTCTCAGAGATCGTCTTGTCCATAGCCACTATACGCCACCAGATAGAGCTGGCACTTGGCTGGATCGTAAGCCACTTGGGGTATACAAATGTGGATCCTGTAAGGCATGTGACTTTGTCACCCCGACTAAGGTGGTTACTTGTTCCGTGACGAAACAACAATATAAAGTAAAGGACTTCTTTTTTTGTCGCAGTAAAGGGGTGATATATCTTTGTCAGTGCCCCTGTCCCCGTGACTATATTGGCAAAACAAAACGGGAAGTGAGAAGAAGAATCTTGGAACACGTAAATGATGTGACCAATAAAAGAACCACACCAGTGGCGACACATATGAATGAATTTCATGGGGGAAATCCACGTTTACTACAATTTTCTATTCTTGAAGGGGTCCCTATGTCGGTGAGAGGTGGTGACTAGGACCGTAAGATCTTGCAAAAAGAGTGTATGTGGATACATAGATTTAAGTCCCAGTCACCACTTGGACTAAACGAGAGATTAGAATTCTCGTGTTTTCTCTGAATTGTCCTATATGTTCTTCCTTGCAATGCTTGTTCAGGGATCTCTTGTATCTTTATGCTTGCCAGTCTGTATATTTTTCTGGGATTTTCCCTAACTGGCCGGAGGTGCATGAAGCACCCAAAAGGAGACTAATTTTTCACAAGTGTATTTCTTGTTGTCTTATTTTATTTTTGTTCAACTCTTTGTTTATTTCAATACTAGTTCAGGGCTACTAATAATTACAGATTTTAAATTTGGTTTGGTCCCCTCTGATTGCCATTATAGACAGATGGACTAAATTCCTAATATCAATGCTGGTCTTATAACCTCTAATTTACTGTGAAATCCTAAGTGAATATTGGGGATGTAAGCCCAGACTGAACTACCTGCTTAGTATTAGCAATAAAATATTTTGATTACCCGATTGGAGCGTTTTGCATGTTGACAAGTAGTCGACAGCATCACGTGACCGCAATCTGCGTTCCATCCACAGGGAGCTTGCGATCCATTGACAGGAAGTCAATGTAATCACATGACTGTAACATGCGCTCCACCAGATGTGACTGCGTTACATTTACAGGAAATGAAACTGGCGTGCAGTGGCACAGACGTGCGTTCCATCTACAGGAAGTGACGTTGGTGTGTATTCCACTTGCCGGATGTGAAGTGGAAATAATAGCGGCGTGCGTCTCATCCACAGGAAACATGACCATAATCAGCAGGATTGCTCCCTGGGTAAAATCACACTGTGGCCACATGACATCTGTCATTGGGGGAAACTGATTGGATCCCTCCTAGTGTGGGCGTTACAAAATTGGCAATCAGGATAGGAGACCTTAAAAGGAGGGGCTGGACTAATCTGTTTTGTGCCAGAGGAGGGAACCTGAGCAGAAGGACTCATATGTGAGTAACTATACTACACGTGGAATTAGGCAATTGATCAAGGGATGTATGGCCATGTAATCGTATGCACTTTTTTAGGTTATCATTCCTGCCTGATTACTGCGGAGTTATAATGGGGATATCCATGTATGTTGCCTGATAATCTGACCATAGTAGGTTGATACATCTCTGTTTGGGTCTGTCATCACATATATAACACCAAAGTAGTTATTTGAATATAGGCTTGTGTTTTTCAGGCCATGATTGAGTAAATATGGAATGAAACCCTGACTGAAACCCTGATCCTATCCGCATCATTAGCGCTGATTTGCGTAATACCTCCTCTGGACACATCTGACATATCAGGTTTTATTTAAACCATTTATCATACCTACTAACTATATCTAATGCCTCCTGATGAACCTCACTAACGTGGGGGGAAACGCGTTGAGGATTATGAGGATTGCAATAGATCTTTTAGTGTCAAAATTTATGTGAATAAACGCACCCTTAGTGAATACGCCTTAGCAGGTTGTTTTTATAAGCAACGACCACTGGATCATTGATATCACGCTATCTGGTCATGTGACTGATGACATGATGACATGGTGGCCAGTAATTTATTGTGTGTTCGGTCGATTTTTTTTCATTGAGCACTGAGTGTCTATGTACAGTATGTGTAACACTATTCAAAACCCCTGTCAGGGAGAGATATCAGGGGCAGTATACTTTAGGCACGAGGACAGAGAGTCCCCACCATCAGGGGCCGTCTCTGGGCATAGGTTTATAAAAGGGTTTGCGTTAGGGAAAGGATATCACATTTTTCTTTTCTTTTCCTTTTTTTTTGTTTCAGTTATCATATAAATGTGACATATCATAGGCACTAAGAGAGTGACATTTTTGTCTTCTTTACATAGACCATGATTTATTATGAATAATAGACTTCATTAATTTTTTGTGTAATGGGGAAATAGAGCATTGTTCCAGCCAATAGCAGCGCTGACAGGGGACCCAAAACACTGACCTCAGAAGAGACAGGTGCTGACTAATTCAGCACCTGTCACCTCCACATGTCCAGTCCCTCCCCCAGTCCCTCCCTTGGTACTTTATGGGCTCTGTCAAAGACTAGGAGCTCATGAACACGACCACTTTTTCTTTCCGCTTCCATTCCGTTTTTTGTGAGGCCCATATGCGGGACCATTCACTTCAATGGGGCTGTAGAAAATACTGTGGATAATAGATAAGGAGGATATATTAAATTATCCACAGAAGTACCCGCAGAAGCACAAGCTTGATAAAGCGATAAAACACGGCACGGCACTACAGTGCAGATACTCCACATGCAGCAGCTACTGTGCGTGCGGACTATGTTTAACTGAAGGGCTCCCGATACCAGAGTGTGGAAGATAATTACAAATTTTTCACTACGCAGAGAGCCACCCTAGACCTCAAGACCCTGGTAAGACTGTTCAAATTTGCTATTGCTCAGCGATCGCTTAATTGATTTTAAGCGGGACGCCGCTACCTTAAGTGTCGGAGTGGGACGCTATTCGAGACACACTATCCAACTGACTTTACTGGCAACTAGTTTTACAACAAGAGACTATCCTTTACAGTTTTACTGCATTCATTTTTTGCACTTTTGTGAGTTTTTACCTTGAGGCTCATCTATAATTGGGCTTGCTTTTGTATTTGGGTTTGGTCTGTCAACCATACATTATTATTTTATATTATCTTATTTTTATTCAATAAATATCTACTGGTTTAATCCTTCTATATGCTCCTTGATATCAGAGAGCGCCACACTATTTTTCTACCAGATATAGACCTTCTTTCCAGATCTTCTATTCAGACCTCTGGTGGAGTTGGAATTGCTGTGGGTGTTGGAACTGGAGCTGTTCGATCTCCGTTCGAGTTCCCTCCTGTTGTTGTCTCCTGTGTGTTGTCTCTCTTTAGGGATTATTTGTGGTTGTTTGTCTTGTTTGTTCTTTCCCTGTTGTTACCCTAGGTGTCAGTGGTGAGAACTAGTGCTCCCACCACCCTATTCACTACTTAGAGATTATTTCAGGGTAAGCCAGGACCAAGGCACGTGATCGACGTACGGCTTAGCAGCCCGTCTAGAGATGTCAGGGCAACCAAGTGCCAGTGCTAGGTGAGTTAGGGGTCACCACTCCTGCCTCTCCCTAGTAAAAGGGTACTGTCCTTCCCTCCCCTCTGTTACCTGCCAGACGTGATACAGCTGCGACGCCTGACTGGCGGGAGTCGGCGCCATCTTGGGAAGACACTACTACAGGGGCGAAGAAGGCCGTAAGTTTAGCCAGACTTGTTGCTTTTTTCTTCCCTCTAGTCATCGCGCTGCTGACGGTAGCTCTTCAAGAGGGCTCAGGAGATGTTGTAGGTCAGATTATAGGCAGTCTATTACCCTTTCCTTTGTGCCGTTAGTGACTGTGGCACAGAGCTCAGCTTCACACGTCCTCCTCTCCAGACATCCGGCCACACAATTCTAATACAATTTAACAGAGGCATCTAGGATCCAAAATCTTGTGTTCATGGTTGGTTATTAAACTTATAGTTGTAATTTAATATTATCTATGTGTGAATACTAGAGCATTATAATGCATTTATTTAGTAGTCACCAATGCCTCTGTGTTCATCTCGGCACCTGTCCTAATGAGGATGGGGTAGCTGTTTTGGTATGAACTACACCTAAACCGGACCACTACACCAGATCCCAAATTTGTAAAGTTTTCAAATCTAGTTGCACTTTATATGCATCTTTTAAAAGCATAGAGCACTAGACAGTTGAAAAACACTAGATGGTTTGACGGCATTCCTATCTTCATTTTGACATCCTTAAGAATGACAGAGGGAGAAAGAGAGAGTAAGTGAAAGAAAGAGCTTTCAGGCAACTGGGGCATTTTCAATTTGAGTCATTTATTCTAAACTAAATCAAATCTGAATTGAATCTTAAGAAATTTTTGTATCTCTACCGCTGATGACAAGTATAAGGATTAAAAACCTTCATATTCCTACTTAACTAGGTGCTTCGTTGAATAAGAAATGTTTTTTTTATTTCTATTATTAACCACAAAGCAACATGGATAAACACTTTAAATTCTGTTAACCCAGATTTTTGTGGTTCGGTTAAGCACTATAAACTGCTTAAAGCATACCACTAAAAATAGCTAAATTTGAACACTTTGTGTACAGTCAAGTGCACAGTCAAGTGCTCTTAACTTTTTTTGTATTTCGTTTATGTGACAGGATGTAGCTTTGAGCTTTCAAAAGACTTATTTCTTGGCACCCAGTGCCATGTATTCTATCTTTCTCAGTTCTCTGGGCCAGTATATTTTGGTACAATAATGACATCAACAATAAAAGAATGCATTCATAGACTCTTCTGTTAAATAAATAGTTTAAATCGCTGAAAATAGATAATAATGGGGATAGTATTGGTGTCCTTCTACAGGAAAAGGTACAATACATTAAAAAAGGGGACCCTTAAAAATTTACTTTTAATAAAGCTAAAATTAAAATCGCCCTATATACATAAGCGGATAGAAAATGAATGATTATGGGCAGAGATATAGCCCAACTACCACTGTACACGTGACATCCACTAAATAGTCTGGATAGTGAAATGTGTAAATAACTTAGATAAGGGCAGAATCTAAGGCAATGGTGGTAACAGGGATAAGAGGCATGGGGCCGTGATAGTAGCAGCGGGGAAAGCATTCCCTGTACAGGCCCTAAGTAGACCTCAGCCCAGGGACAATCTCTGATGGTGGGATTTCCCTGTCCTCGTACCTGCCCTGTCTGGCCCTAGGAGGCCCTAGATGGTAAAAATTCCCCTGGATAGAAAATTTGTAGAAAAGATGGTAATAATACCAAATATTTATTATCAAAGGGGTATTTTTTACCATCTTTTCTACTAATTTTCTATCCAAGGGAATTTTTAACATTTTACATTTCACTATCCACACATTTCACTATCCAGATTATTTAGTGGATGTCATGTGTACAGTGGTAGTTGGGCTATATCTCTGCCCATGATTATTCATTTTCTATCCGCTTCTGTATATTAAAAGTTAATTTTTAAGGGTCACTTTTTTTCAATGTTTTGTAAATTAATAGTTTTTACTCATTTTTGAGGCTAGCAGCTTGCATTCCTCATTTCAATGGAATACAGTTGTAAAATGTCACTTTAACCTACCTTATTTTACAAATAAACAAGTAAAGGTTTATGTATAAATGGCCCACCCTTACCTTTGCAAGAATTCAATACAAACTATCCAATACAATATTGTGACATGCTAGTAAAATTCTTGACATGAAATTCACATCTTAACTACTGGGTGACCATACATGGACACATACAGGATAGACATCTCATGACAAAATATTAAAGAATGTTTATCATAAAAAAATGTGCCGCACATCTTCGGATTTGTTGAGTCAACAGGAAAGGTAAGGAGGAACACATTTGGATGCACATTGAGAGGGGCAACTGTAATTCAATGCCTCAATAGTCATATTGCACTAACCATCGCCTAATGTTCATAGCATGGTGTAAGTTTATAAATTCTGGCTCTGCCTGTATAATAATAAATAATAATACATATTTTACATTTAAAGATAATAAATAATAGTTATTTTACATTCAAAGATAATTGTATTAAAATAATTGGTGAAAACATTGGCCATTCACACACATCATTTACTACCAAATACTACCTTTTCTAGGAAATTAAATATCTGGTTTGTGAATTTGCTCATAAGATATTACATAAAGTTATGTAGTGTATAAAAATGTAAATGAAATATAATTTATATTATATGTAGGCAGGGAAGCAATTATTTATGTTGTCATATTTAGTGTTGAGCGAATCAAAGCATTCAAAGAGGATTTTGATCCGAACTTTAGTTAAAATGTCCTTGTGCTTCGGGCTGCTACACGTGTTAGAAAGTAAAAGTAAGAAGCCCAGGAACATTATATGACCCATAATGCTGTGCAGCCAGCCAATCAGCAGATAGCCATCTCCTATAAATTAAAAACCCTATAAAAAGCCTCATCCCGTGCAGTCTCCGCCTTTTCACTGTGAGCAAAGCTTGGGGAAAGACTTAACAAACGCATATAAGCTAGGGACAGTGTTTCTGAAAGCTTATAATTGTAGAATATTGGAAGGTGTAGAGACAGTGCAGGGAGATCATAGTGAGAGCATAACGAAAGCTAAGAGAGACTGCATGAACAGTGCAGGTTGAGTTTAATCCCTGTGTGCATCTTGTAGAACGGCTGAAACAATCCCAGTTAATCTTTTATCTGAACGTGTATTCAGCACGGCAGGGGGCGTCATTACTGACAAACGCAGCCGCCTGTCCGCAGCCAACGTGGACAAGCTGACGTTTATGAAAATGAACCAGGCATGGATCCCACACAGTGGCGGATTAACATAGGGGCGTTCGGGTCGGCAGCCCCGGGCCCGGCATCACTGGGGGGCCCAATGCCGACCCGAGCGCCCACATACTGCGGCGGGGCACGGGAGCGTATAGTTCCCTGCCCCGCCGCCTATCACCGCCATAGGCTTCAGGCCTAGTAGGCCTGAGGCCTATGTGGTGGTATAAGCCCGGCGTGCGCGATGACATCATCGCGCGGCGCGCGTGATGACGTCATTGTGCGCCTGTATAGTGGCGCGCGCACGCTCTGATGTACGCGCGCCTGCCACACCATTCAGCATACAGGTAAGTATTAGCTCTTTATTTTTTGTGTGTAAAGCTAACTTGGGGGAGAGGGATATTAAGGGACAGTGGGGCATTTTTCCATGGGGGCAAATTAGTGAATGAATGGCAGTTGTGGGGGCAAATTAATGAATGGCAGTTGTGGGGGCAAATTAATTAATGGATGGCAGTTGTGGGGGCAAATTAATTAATGGATGGCAGTGTGGGGGCAAATTAATGGATGGCAGTTGTGGGGGAAAATTAATTAATGGATGGCAGTGTGGGGGCAAATTAATGAATGGCAGTTGTGGGGGCAAATTAATGAATGGCAGTGTGGGGGCAAATTAATGAATGGCAGTTGTGGGGGCAAATTAATGAATGGCAGTTGTGGGGGCAAAATTAATGAATGGCAGTTGTGGGGGCAAATTAATGAATGGCAGTGTGGGGGCAAATTAATGAATGGCAGTTGTGGGGGCAAATTAATGAATGGCAGTTGTGGGGGCAAATTAATGAATGGCAGTTGTGGGGGCAAATTAATGAATGGCAGTTGTGGGGGCAAATTAATGAATGGCAGTTGTGGGGGCAAATTAATTAATGAATGGCAGTTGTGGGGGCAAATTAATTAATGGATGGCAGTTGTGGGGGCAAATTAATTAATGGATGGCAGTGTGGGGGCAAATTAATGGATGGCAGTTGTGGGGGAAAATTAATTAATGAATGGCAGTTGTGGGGGCAAATTAATTAATGGATGGCAGTTGTGGGGGCAAATTAATTAATGGATGGCAGTGTGGGGGCAAATTAATGGATGGCAGTTGTGGGGGAAAATTAATTAATGGATGGCAGTGTGGGGGCAAATTAATGGATGACCGTGTGGGGGCAAATTAATGGATGACCGTGTGGGGGCAAATTAATGGATGACAGTGTGGGGGCAAATTAATGGATGACAGTGTGGGGGCAAATTAATTAATAGATGACAGTGTGGGGCAAATTAATTAATAGATGGCAGTCTGGGGAAATTACTATATGGGGCAGTGTGGGGGAAATTACTGTATGGGGACAGTGTGAAGGGAAAATACTATATGGGGGTAGTGTGGGGTATTGGGGACACTATACAGGGATTATTACCTGGAGCACAATATAGGGTGTTATTATTACTGGGGGCACTCTAGGGGACATTATAACTGCTGTAGACACTATAGGGATTTGAGTCATTTATCAAACTGTTGTAGTAGAACTGGCTTAGTTGTTCATGCAACAGATTCCACCTTTCATTTTTGACAGCTCCTCTGGAAAATGAAAGGTGGAATCTGATTGGTTGCTATGGGCAACTAAGCCAGTTCTAATTTACACCAGTTTGATAAATGACCCCAATTATGAGAAATCTAACGTGTCTGTGTAACAAACTCTGTAGGGACGAGATGCGGCGGAGGAATTAGTCATGGCGGTCTGGGTCAAACGGAGGAGAAGAGGAAAGAGAAGAGCTACATGACAGGAGAAGTCCCTGGATGTAAGAGGTATGTGGTGCTGTATTCTCACTACTGTGACTCTGCGTCTCATCTTCTCCTCCAAGTCTTTATCATAATCATATGTATTTTAAATTTGGCACCTCAAATTTAAATTTTTCACCTGCAGTCCTATGTAACAGCCCAGATAACAGTGATAACTTTCTGTGTGCAGATAATGTACATATTCCCTGCAGTCCTAGGTAACACCCCACATAACACAATAATTCACTGTGTTATGTGGGGTGTTACATAGGACTGCAGGAAACATCTATGACATCTGTACTCAGAGAGTTATGAGATGGTGGGAGTCTGACTCCTGGCAGCCCCGCCAATCAGCTGTTAGAGGAGACCGCGATGTTCCAGTGAGCGCCGCAGCCTCTTTGCTCCTTACCAAGCACGGCGCTGTCCATGTGATAGCACTGTGCTTGGTATTGCAGCTCAGCCCCAATCACTCAGATAGGACAGAGCTGCAGATAGGCCATGTGAACGATGAATGTGATGTCATATGGCCTAGGAAGAGACTGTGACGCTTACAAAGCACCGCAGCCTCTTTATACAGAAAAAAAAACTGAAACCTAAAATGGAGTGGGGGGGGGGTCCCAAATTGGGTAGACAGCCCCGGGCCTATCATGCACTTAATCCGCCCCTGATCCCACAAGACCTGACCCTCCCTTGTGCAGAGTAGTCCTTAATAACTGCCTTAAACCATGTTGTCTTGTACTCCTGGCCACTTCTTCATTGAAAAATCAATTTTTGAAATTAGGAAGGATCTTGATGTGCAACCCAGAGTTGAATGAACCTTCCCTCTGTCTGGGTGCCGGGGCCAAAGTACATGAAAGTGTCCTTCTCCTGTGCTGGGTGATATGAATGTTATACTTGAGCTGTCTGACATGTCTCCTTTGTGTGGGTGCAGGGGGCCAAAGTCACTGAAAGCGGCCTTCTCCTGTGCTGGCTGATATAAATGCCTGAATCTCTGCTGTGGGACCTCTCTCCTCTTTCTGGGTGCAGGGGACAAAGAAACAAAAGGTGGCCTACTCCTGTGGTGGTTGACATGATGCCTGATTCTCTGCTGTGGGACCTCTCTCCTCCGTGTGGCTGCAGGGGTCAAAGTCTCTAAAAGTGCCCTTCTCCTGTGGTGGTTGATGTAAAACTGATGCTTGTGCTATCTGACCTGTCTCCTCTGTGTCGGTGCTAAGGCCTAAGTCACTGAAAGCGGCCTTCTCCTGTGCTGGCTGATATAAATGCCTGAATCTCTGCTGTGGGACCTCTCTCCTCCGTGTGGCTGCAGGGGTCAAAGTCTCTAAAAGTGCCCTTCTCCTGTGTTGGTTGATCTAAAACTGATGCTTGTGCTATCTGACCTGTCTCCTCTGTGTCGGTGCTAAGGCCTAACTCACTGAAAGTGGCCTTGTCATGTGCTGGGTGATAAAAATGTGATACAAGTGCCATCTGACATGGTTGAAGCTATCAAATTAACTAAAGGTGGCCGACTCCTGTAGTGGGTGATCAGTAAAACTGATGCTTGTGCTATCTGACCTGTCTCCTCTGTCTCGTTGCTAAGGCCTAACTCACTGAAAGTGGCCTTGTCATGTTCTGGGTGATATAAATGTGATACAAGTGCCATCTGACATGGTTGCCGGGGTCCCATTGAATGGTGGCCTACTCCTGTGGTGGGTGATCTAAATGCCTGATTCTCTGCTGTGAAAACCTCTCTCCTCCGTCTGGGTGCAGGGGTCAAAGTCTCTCAAAGTCGCCTTCTCCTGTGCTGGGTGATGTAAAACTGATGCTTGTGCCATCTGACATGGTTGCCGGGGTCCCATTAAATGGTGGCCTACTCCTGTGGTGGGTGATCTAAATGCCTGATTCTCTGCTGTGAAACCTCTCTCCTCCGTCTGGGTGCAGGGGTCAAAGTCTCTCAAAGTCGCCTTCTCCTGTGCTGGGTGATGTGAAACTGATGCTTGTGCCATCTGGACATGGTTGCCGGGGTCCCATTAAATGATGGCCTACTCCTGTGGTGGGTGATCTAAATGCCTGATTCTCTGCTGTGAAAACCTCTCTCCTCCGTCTGGGTGCAGGGGTCAAAGTCTCTAAAAGTGGCCTTCTCTTGTGCTGGGTGATGTAAAACTGATGCTTGTACCAGCTGACATGGGTGCAGGGGTCAAATTAACTAAATGGTGGCCTACTCCTGTGGTGGAAGATATGATGCCTGAATATGTGCTGTGGGGCCTCTCTCCTCTTTCTGGGTGCAGGGGTCAAAGTAACTAACAGTGGCCTTCTCCTGTGCTGGATGGTATAAATGTAATGCTTGTGCTATCTGACATGTCTCCTCTGTCTGGGTGCTAAGGCCTAAGTCACTGAAAGTGGCCTTCTCCTGTGGTGGTTGATATGATCCAGATTCTCTGCTATGGGACCTCTCTCCTTTGTCTGGATGCTGGGGTCGAAATAATAGTAAGCGACCTTCTCCATTGGTGGGTGATTTGAAGCCTGATTCTGTGCTATGGGACCTAACTCCAATTAATATTGGTTAATTTTTTTTAATTTTATGTTAAGTCATCATTTCCCTATCTACATTTGTTTGCAGGGGATTTACCTACATTTTGCTGCCTTTTGCAGCCCTCTAGCCCTTTCCGGGAGTCTTTTACAGCCTTTTTAGTGCCCAAAAGTTCGGGTCCCCATTGACTTCTATGGGGTTCGGGTTCGGGATGAAGTTCGAGTTGAGTTCGGATCACGAACCCGGACATTTTCCGGAAGTTCGGCCGAACCTCTCGAACCCGAACATCCAGGTGTTCGCTCATCTCTAGTCTTTAGTCAACTTTCCTATTTGATTGCTAGAATTAGCGAAGGTGACAAATATGGAGCTAAAACGAAGATGGAGAATATTTTGTTATCTTCGTTTTGAGAAATATGACGAATACATTCGTCATATTCATCATCTTCGCTAATTCTAGATATCAAACCCATAGGAAAGTTGCCTTAAGTTAAAATCGCAATACGCGATTATTTAAATCACATATTAATCGTGATAACTAGAATAATGACGAATATTTGATTCCGACGAATATGAGACGAATATTCTAGCGAATATTCGCGAATTTCGTCAAAATCGAATATGACACCTCCCGCTCATCACTAATCACCGTCTGCATCATGTTGAACTGCTGACACATTCGCAGTTAATCTGCTGGTTTATATATAGAATTACTGTGCCTCAGTATTAAAAGGCAGTGTTATATACCATATTTTTCACCCCATAAGACGCACTTTTCCTCCCAAAAAGTGAGGGGGAAATGCCCCTGCATCTTATGGGGCGAATACTAATCAAGCTCTTTCTTTATGGAAGCGCTGATTAGTACCGGGGCACCGGGAAGCGCTGAAAGCGCTATACTCACCTCATCCTGGTCCTCGGCTCTCTGCTTTAAAGGCTGCACACAGTGTGAGGGCGTACCCACACAGCAGACTGTTGAAGAGGATTACTGAGCTCGGGGTGAGGTGCGGAGGGATCCGGAGCAGGAAAGGTAAGTGTTTTTTATATTATTTTATTTGGGGGCTGAAGAGAGGCTGGTGGATGATGGATGCACTAGGGGCTGATGAAGGCTTCTGGGGGGCTGAAAAGAGGCTGCTGGGGGTTGAATAGAGGCTACTGGGGGTTTAAGAGAGGCACTGGGGGCTTCAGAGAGGCACTGGGGCTGAAGAGAGGCACTGGGGCTGCAGAGATGCACTGGGGGCTAATATGAGGCATATGGGGGCTGATATGAGGCATATGGGGGCTGATGAGAGGCCTTGGGTTTTGATTGGGGGTCTGATCTGAGGTCTTATTGGGATTTTATTAACATTGGGGGTCTGATTGGTGGACTGAGCTGTGGTGTAATAAAAATATTTTTTTCTTATTGTCCCCTCTAAAACCTAGGTGCGTCTTATGTGCCGGAGCATCTTATAGGGCGAAAAATACAGTATCGTCATCTGTATCTTGTTGAACTGCTGGCACATTCACAGTTAAGGGTGGGTTCGCTTCAGCGTTAAGTAATTCCATAGCAGTGTTCAGTTAAAACAGAGTTATAACAGAATATAATTAGAGTTGAGCGAACACCTGGATGTTCGGGTTCGAGAAGTTCGGCCGAACTTCCCGAAAATGTCCGGGTTCGGGATGAAGTTCGGGTCCAGTTCGGATCCCAAACCCGGACATTTTCGGGAAGTTCGGCCGAACTTCTCGAACCCGAACATCCAGGTGTTCGCTCAACTCTAATTATATTCTGTTATAACTCTGTTTTAACTGAACACTGCTATGGAATTACTTAACGCTGAAGCGAACCCACCCTTAACTGTGAATGTGCCAGCAGTTCAACAAGATACAGATGACGATACTGTATTTTTCGCCCTATAAGATGCTCCGGCACATAAGACGCACCTAGGTTTTAGAGGGGACAATAAGAAAAAAATATTTTTATTACACCACAGCTCAGTCCACCAATCAGACACCCAATGTTAAGTCAATGGGGACCTGAACTTTTGGGCACTAAAAAGGCTGTAAAATAGTCCAGGAAAAGGCTAGAGGGCTGCAAAAGGCAGCAAAATGTAGGTAAATGCCCTGCAAACAAATGTAAATAGGGAAATGAATTAAAATAATATAAAATAAATAAAAATTAACCAATATTAATTAATATTAATATTAATTGGAGAGAGGTCACATAGCAGAGAATCGGGTTTTAAGTCACCCACCAATGGAGAAGGTCACATTCTGTTATTTAAGCCCCAGCACCCAGACAGAGGAGAGAGGTCCCACAGCAAGGAATCATGCTTCATATCACCCACCACTGGAGAAGGCCACTTTCAGTTATTTAAGCCCGAGCACCCAGACAGAGGAGAGAAGCCCCACAGCAAGGAAAAAAGGCGTCATATCACCCACCACTGGAGAAGGCCACTTTCAGTTATTTAAGCCCGAGCACCCAGACAGAGGAGAGAAGTCCCACAGCAAGGAAAAAAGGCGTCATATCACCCACCACTGGAGAAGACCACTTTCAGTTATTTAAACCCGAGCACCCAGACAGAGGAGAGAAGTCCCACAGCAAGGAAAAAAGGCGTCATATCACCCACCACTGGAGAAGGTCACTTTCAGTTATTTAGGACCCAGCAACCAGACAGAGGAGAGAGTTCGCACAGCAAGGAATAAGGCGTCATATCACCCCTGTAAGAGGGTGCAAGGTACCGTGGTCGATGGCAGGTACGTGTCACCGAGGTTCCTGGCCTCGGTGAGGTAAGAGCCGGGTTTTCGTGTGTCAGCAGCAGATAGTGCTGTTTGACACCTTGTTTTTAGTTTGGCTGCAAAGCCAATCCGGGCCGGCTCTTACTGGGAGTAGGCAAAGAGTTGGGTGGGTGCCTATTCCCCACGGTCCAGGCCGGACTTTATCCGGGCCTTTAAAAAGGCAGCCTCCTCAGCAGCTGAGTGTGATTGTCCTGGAGCTGCTGTTAGGCTGTGGAATCACTTGAGTTTGGGAGTGCTGATCCATGCTGTGCTGTGTGGAGTTCTCTGGGCTGGAAGCAAGACCCCAAGCAAGGAGGAGTGCAGACGGCCTGGAAGCCGGAGGTCGATCGCCTTGCGGCTGGACTGACAGCCAGGTGCGAACCTGCACCTAAAGCCTCCCAGGTGACTGGAACCTGTTTTGGACTGTTTTGTTTTGCTGCACGTTTTCTGTTGGGTGTGAATTAACACCAAGTGACTGTTTGCTGTGTATTTGCTACAAGTGTGAATTAAACACTGTTTGCTACACTTTCTGGACTCCGTTTTGCCTCTATACTGCACCCGCACTGCTATCTACCAGAGCGACTCCCCACACCCCCCATTAGAGAAGGTCACTGAGTTATTTAGGCCCCAGCACCCAGACAGAGGAGAGAGTTCCCACAGCAAGGAATAAGGCGTCATATCACCCACCACTGGAGAAGATCACATTCAGTTATTTAGGCCCCAGCACCCAGACAGAGGAGAGAGGTCCCACAGCAAGGAATAAGGCGTCATATCACCCACCACTGGAGAAGGTCACTTTCAGTTATTTCGGCCCCAGCACCCAGACAGAGGAGAGAGGTCCCACAGCAAGGAATCATGCATCATATCACCCACCACTGGAGAGGGCCACTTTCAGTTATTTAGGCCACAGCACCCAGATAGAGGAGAGAGGTCCCACGGCAAGGAATAAGGTGTCATATCACCCAAAACTGGAGAAGGTCACTTTGAGTTATTTAGGCCCCAGCACCGAGACAGAGGAGAGAGGTCCCACAGCAAGGAATAAGGCATCATATCACCCACCACTGGGGAAGGCCAGTTTCAGTTATTTAGGCCCCAGCACCCAAACAGAGGAGAGAGGTCCCACAGCAAGGAATAAGGCGTCATATCATCCACCACTGGAGAAGGCCACTTTCAGTTATTAAGGCCACATCACCCAGACAGAGGAGAAAGGTCCCACAGCAAGGAATCATGCATCATATCACCCACCACTGGAGAAGGCCACTTTCAGTTATTTAAACCCCAGCACCCAGACAGAGGAGAGAGGTCCCACAGCAAGGAATCATGCGTCATATCACCCACCACTGGAGAGGGCCACTTTCAGTTATTTAGGGCCCAGTACCCAGACATCGGAGAGAGGTACCACAGCAAGGAATAAGGCGTCATATCACCCAAAACTGGAGAAGGTCACTTTCAGTTAATTAGGCCCCAGCACCCAGACAGAAGAGAGATAGGTCCCACAGCAAGGAATAAGGCGTCATATCACCCACCACTGGAGAAGGTCACTTTCAGTTATTTAGGACCCAGCACCAAGACAGAGGAGAGAGGTCCCACAGCAAGGAATAAGACAACATATCACCAACCACTGGAGAAGGTCACTTTGAGTTGTTTAGGCCACAGCACCCAGACAGAGGAGAGAGGTCCCACAGCAAGGAATCATGCGTCATATCACCCACCACTGGATAGCGCCACTTTCAGTTATTTAAGCCCCAGCACCCAGACAGAGGAGAGAGGTCCCACAGCAAGGAAAAAGGTGTCATATTACCCACCACTGGAGAAGGCCACTTCCAGATATTAAGCCCACGGCACCCAGACAGAGGAGAGAGGTCGCATGGCAGAGGTTCAGGCTTCATGTCACCCAACATTGTAACAGGCCACTTTCAGTTATTTAGGCCACGGCGCCCAGATTGAGGAGAGGTTCCTTCAACTTTGGGTTGCACTGCAAGATCATGGTAAAGTTAAAAAAATGAGGATTCAATAAAGAAGTGCCCCAGATTACAAGAATACATGGTTGAGGGGGAGGCAGTTATAAATGTCTACTCTGCACAAGGGAGGGACAGGTCCTGTGGGATCCATGCCTGGTTCATTTTTATGAACGTCAGCTTGTCCACGTTGGCTGTGGACAGGCGGCTGCGTTGTCAGGAATGACGCCCCCTGCCGTGCTGAATACACGTTCAGACAAAACGCTGGCCGCCGGGCAGGCCAGCACCTCCAAGGCATAAAATGCTAACTCTGGCCACGTGGACAATTTGGAGACCCGGAAGTTGAATGGGGCCGAACCATCAGTCAGTACGTGGAGGGGTGTGCAGACGTACTGTTCAACCATGTTAGTGAAATGCTGCCTCCTGCTAACACGTTCCGTATCAGGTGGTGGTGCAGTTAGCTGTGGCATGGAGACAAAACTTTTCCACATTTCTGCCATGCTAACCCTGCCCTCAGAGGAGCTGGCCATGACACAGCTGCGTTTGTGACCTCTCGCTCCTCCTCTGCCTTCGCCTTGGGCTTCCACTTGTTCCCCTGTGATATTTGGGAATGCTCTCAGGAGCGCGTCTACCAGCGTGCGATTGTACTCGCGCATCTTCCTATCACGCTCCAGTGCAGGAAGTAAGGTGGGCAACCCAGTAGTCCGCACACGTTAAAATGTGGGCAACTCTGCTGTCGTTGCGCAGGCACTGCAGCATGTAGTCACTTATGTGTGCCAGGCTGCCCAGAGGTAAGGACAAGCTGTCCTCTGTGGGAGGCGTATCGTCATCGTCCTCCGTATCCCCCCAGCCACGCACCAGTGATGGGTCTTAGCTGTGTTGGGTGCAAACCCGCTGTGAACCTGCTTCATCCTCATCCTCCTCCACCTCCTCGTCCTCCAATAGTGGGCCCTGGCTGGCCACATTTGTACCTGGCCTCTGCTGTTGCAAAAAACCTCCCTCTGAGGCACGCCAAACGACTGGCCTGAAAGTGCTAAAAATGAACACTTATCCTCCTCCTCCTTCTCCTGGGCCACCTTCTCTTCCATCTTCGCCCTAAGCTTTTTCTCAAGGAGATATAGAAGTGGTATTGTAACGCTGATAACGGCATCATTGCCACTGGCCATGTTGGTGGAGTACTCGAAACAGCGCAACAGGGTACAAAGGTCTCACATGGAGGCCCAGTCATTGGTGGTGAAGAGGTGCTGTTCCGCAGTGCGACAGACCAATGTGTGCTGCAGCTGAAACTCCACTATGGCCTGCTGCTGCTCGCACAGTCTCTCCAGCATATGCAAGGTGGAGTTCCACCTAGTGAGCACGTCGCATATGAGGTGGTGAGCGGGAAGGCCGAAGTTCCGCTGTAGCGCAGACAGGCGAGCAGCAGCAGGATGTGAATGCCGGAAGTACGCACAGACGGCGCGCACTTTATGCAGCAGCTCTGACATTTCGGGGTAGTTGTGAATGAACTTCTGCACCACCAAATTCAGCACATGCGCCAGGCAAGGGATGTGCGTCAAACCGGCTAGTCCCAGAGCTGCGACGAGATTTCGCCCATTATCGCACACCACCAGGCCAGGCTTGAGGCCCACCAGCAGCAACCACTGGTTGGTCTGTTGTTCAATACCCCGCCACAACTCCTGCGCGGTGTGGGGCCTGTCCCCCAAACATATGAGCTTCAGAACGGCCTGCTGACGTTTACCCAGGCTGTGCTGAAGTTGGTGGTGAAAGTGTGAGGCTGACTGGATGAGCAGGTAGAAGCAGAGGAGGAGGAAGCCGAGTAGGAGGAGGAGGCTACAGGAGGCAAAGAATGATGCCCTGCGATCCTTGGCGGCGGAAGGACGTGCGCCAAAGAACTCTCTGCCTGGGGCCCAGCAGCCACTATATTTACACAGTGTGCAGTTAGGGAGATATAGCGTCCCTGGCCGTGCTTACTGGTCCACGTATCTGTGGTCAGGTGGACCTTTCCACAGATGGGTTGCGCAGTGCACACTTGATTTTATCGGATACTTGGTTGTGCAGGGAAGGCACGGCTCTCTTAGAGAAGTAGTGGCGGCTGGGAACAATATACTGTGGGACACACATCGCCATCAGCTGTTGAAGCTGTCTGTGTCCACCAGCCTGAATGACAGCATTTCAAAGGCCAGTAGTTTAGAAATGCTGGCATTCAGGCCCAGGGTTTGAGGCTGGCTAGGTGGGAATTTACACTTTCTCTCCAAGGTTAGTGAGATGGAGAGCTGAACGCTGCCGTGTGACATGGTGGAGATGCTTGGTGACGCAGGTGGTGGTGTCGGTGGCACATCCTCTGTTTGGTGGACGACAGGTGCCAACATTCCTCCGGAGGCGGAGGAAGAGGCCGAGGCAGCAGCAGCAGAGGGAGCAGGGGGAGCCTGAGTGAGTTTCTTGTTTTTAAGGTGTTTACTCCACTGCATTTCATGCTTTGCATGTAGATCCCTGGTCATGCAGGTTGTGCTAAGGTTCAGAACGTTAATGCCTCGCTCCAGGCTCTGATGGCACAGCGTGCAAACCACTCAGGTCTTGTTGTCAGAACATTGTTTAAAGAAGTGCCATGCCAGGGAACTTCTTGAAGCTGCCTTTGGTGTGCTCGGTCCCTGGTGGTGGTGGCCAGTAGCATGCGAACTCTCTTGGCAGCGGCTGTTCTGCTTTTTCCCCCTGCTCCCTCTTTTGATACGCTGTTGGCTTGGTCTCACCCCTGCCTCTTCCTCTGAACTATGAATGTCAGTGGCACGACCTTCATTCCATTTGGGGTCTAGGACCTCATCATCCCCTGCATCGTCTTCCACACAGTCTTCCTCCCTGATGAAGTGGTATTCCCATGTACTCATCATCAGGAAACATAAGTGGTTGTGCATCAGTGCATTCTATGTCTTCCACCACTGGGGAAGGGCTAGGTGGATTCCCTTGAGAAGCCCTGCCAGCAGAGACTTCAAACAGCAAAAGAGACTGCTGCATAACTTGAGGCTCAGACAGTTTCCCTGATATGCATGGGGGTGATGTGACAGACTGATGGGCTTGGTTTTCAGGCGCCACCTGTGCGCTTTCTGCAGAAGACTGGGTGGTTGATAATGTGAACGTGCTGGATCCAGTGTCGGCCACCCAATTGACTAGCGCCAGTTCTTCCTCAGGCCTTACCATCCTTAGAACGGCATTGGGCCCCACCAAATATCACTGTAAATTCTGGCGGGTACTGGAAACTGAGGTAGTTGGTTCACTAGGACGTGCGGCTGTGGCAGAACGCCCACGTCCTCTCCCAGCACCAGATGGTCCATTAACAACAACACGACCATGTCCGAGTCCGCGTCCCTTACTAGATGTTTTCCTCATTGTTACTGTTCACCACAATAAGAAAAAAATGATTTGGCCCAATGTATTGAATTCAAATTCAGGCCTTTTTTTTACAGGCACCTAACACTATCTGGCTATCTATTTATGTACCGTATTACACTAATCCAGGCACATCAGTAACCACAGATTTTGGGGAATATCAATTGTAGGCCTAGAATCTAGGCCCTGGATGAAAGGTATCCTTTTACGGACAGATTTACACTTTGAGATGCATAGTAGCATGTGATATAATATATAGTATTATGCTTTCAGCACTTGTATTTTAACACTTTGTGTAATATACCCTTTAATGGAAAGAAATACACTTAGAGATGCACAATGAGTGTAATATACCCTTTAACGGACAGATTTACTCTTGGCCTGCAACAGCTGAAACACCAGATTTTGGGGATTGCTATTTTGGCAATTGAATTTCACACCAGAAAAGAAAAAAATATATCCTTTGCCGGACACTATTAAACTTGTTCAGTCACAGCTGAAACACCAAATTTACGGTATTTCTATTTTTGAAACTGAATTTCACAGTAGAAAATAATATATCCTATGACGGACACTTTTAAACTTGTCTATTCACAGCTGGAACACCAGATTTACTGTATTTCTATTTTGGCAACTGAATTTAACTCCAGATAATAATAAAACCTTTGCCGGACATTATTAAACTTGTCCAGTCACAGCTGGAACACCAGGTTTTCGGTATTTCTATTTTTGCAACTGAATTTCACCGCAGAAAATAATTTATCCTATGACGGACACTATGAAACTTGTCCAGTCACAGCTGGAACACCAGACTTACGGTATTGCTATTTTGGCAATTGAATTTTACCTCAGAAAAATATCTATCCTTTGCCGGACACTATTAAACTTGGCCAGCCACTGCTGGGACACCAGATTTACAGTATTGCTATTTTGGCTATTGAATTTCACCCCAGAACAAAATATATCATTTGCCGGACACTATTAAACTTTGCCCACCACTGCTGGGACACCAGATTTAGGGGATTGCTATTTTGGCAATTAAATTTCACCCCAGAAAAAAATTACACCCCTTTACGGACAGATTTGAACTAGGCCTGCAACAGCTAGAACACCAGATTTACTGTATTTCTATTTTTGCTACTGACTTTCACCCCAGAAAATAATATATTCTTTGACGGACACTAAGGAAATTGTCCAGTCACAGCTGGAACACCAGATTCAGGGTATTGCTATTTTGGCAATTAAATTTCACCCCAGAAAATAATATATCCTGTGACGGACACTATTAAACTTGGCCAGCCACAGCTGAAACCACTGATTTATGGTATTGCTATTTTGGCAATTAAATTTCACCCCATTAAAAAATATATCCTTTGCCGTACACTACTAAACTTGGCCAGCCACAGCTGAAACCACTGATATATGGTATTGCTATTTGGGCAATTGAATTTCACCCCAGAACAAAATCTATCCTTTGCCGGACACTATAAAACTTGTTCATTCACAGCTGAAACACCAAATTTTTGGTATTCCTATTTTTGAAACTGAATTTCACAGTTGAAAATAATATATTCTATGACGGACACTATTAAACTTGTCCAGTCACAGCTGGAACACCAGATTTACGGTATTGCTATTTTGGCAACTAAATTTCACCCCAGAAAATTATCTATCCTTTGCTGGACACTATTAAAGTTGGCCAGCCACTGCTGGGACACCATATTTATGGTATTGCTATTTTGGCAATTGAATTTCACCCCAGAACAAAATATATCGTTTGTCAGACACTATTAAACTTTGCCAGCCACTGCTGGGACACTAGATTTAAGGGATTGCCATTTTGGCAATTGAATTTCACCACAGAAAAAAATCTATCTTTGCCAAAAGCAAACAGTATTAAACTTGACTAGCCACAGCTGGAACACCAGATTTAGGGGATTGCAATTTTGGCAATTGAATTTAACCCCTTAATAAAATATAGAAATTTCTATCCTGAGTTTCTAGTGGTGACAATAAGCACAGCCAAGCCCCTGATGTAGGATATAGGGAAAAAAAAACTCGGATTGATGGATTGATGGACTTGGTGGCAGCTTGTTCTGGTGCACCACTAGACACAATATGGCCGCCGATCACCCCAGAAAAAAGTGACAGAAAAACGCTTTGTGCAGCCTAAAAACCAGTGAGCAATTGACTAGCAGAAGTTGAATGATTCTCAGCTGTCGATCGATCACTTCATTAGGTGTTTTTGCTGACTTTTCCCTGCCTAATCTCGCCCCCTCACAGCAGCTGCGTCCTATCCCTACACTAATCAGAGCATAGTGACATGCGGCACTACATGACTCCAGCTTAAATAGAGGCTGGGTCACATGCTGCACTTGGCCAATCACAGCCATGCCATTTGTAGGCCTGGCTGTGATGGCTTCTTAGGGCAAGAAGTAAAACGCTAGCTGATTGGCTGCTGTGCAAGAAATCGCCGAACAACGGACCCGAACCCGAACTCCTTTGAAAATGTTCGGGTCCGGGTCCCGACCACACCCCAAAATTCGGTACGAACCCAAACTATCCAGTACGGGTTGCTCATTCCTAATAATAGGAGATATAAATAATCTATTTGAGATATATAAATAATCTAGTAAATTTAATTGTATTATCTAGATAAGAATGGATCAATATTAATCTCCGTTTAAGGTTTTTTAGGCTATATTACTTTTTAAGTAAGGTCTCCTAAAGTGTTTAGACAATGCCCATTTGATTATAAACGGCCGGACCGCAAGTTTAGTATAGAGTTGCCCCTGACAAAGCAAGCGAGAGCGAAACCCGGGTCGGGCAGGTGGAGAAATTGTATGTTTCTTACTTGATTTTATATGCATTTGTTCACTTTTAATTTTGTAAGTATAATAAAAAGCGTGTTTACTGAAACATCTGCGGTATTTCACTATGTCCAGTTATCTTGCATAATATCCAGGATATAGAGACATTGACTGCGGTGGGAGCCTGGACTTCAAACCCAGTGACCGATGGCATTGGAAGGATACTTTCTGTATGCCTTTGAATATTCGCACTTCCATTGATGGTTTATGAGCTGCGTGGTCTTCTGTATGAAATTCAGGACTAAGTGTGAACTTGAACCTACCTCACCATAGACCTGCTGCGCTCCAAGCAAGATTGCGATTTGAGACTTTGATTTGATAGTTTTTTTAAAAGTTTCAGTATCTTATTTTTTTAAGCCTGCTCAAAAATCTGCCTTTTCAGAGTTTATCTGGTCGGTCACCGAGATAAGGCAATCAAGGTATATGCAATCTTAGATGATCAAAGCAACAGATTTTTAGCTAAATCCACCTACCTCTACACCTTCAACATCGTAGGGCCCGCTTCTCACTACTCCTTAAGGACATGTGCTGGTAATGTTGAGACGAGCAACAAGCAACTGGCTACAAGGAAGAGTCATGGATGGTCAGACCTGCTTGTCCCTGCCAACCATACTGGAATGCAATCACATTCCTGACAACAAGTCAGAGATACCTATACCAGAGGTAGCCACCCCCACCTGAGACGTATAGCTCACCTGATACCAGAACTGGACCCAAAAGCCCCAATAGTCTTACTACTTGGAAGAGACATACTACAAGTTCATAAGGTTAGGGGACAGATTAACAGTCCCCAAAACGCTCCATTCGCCCAGAGACTTGAACTAGGATGGACCATCATAGGAAATGTCTGTCTAGGAGGAGCACACAAGCTGACCTCAGTCAACAGTATGCTCACCAACACAGTTAAAAATGGATGTCCTTCCCTATTCCAGCCATGTCACAGCAGTTTCCTGATAAAAGAATTACCTCACTGCACTCCTGTGCCTTGTCCTTTCGCAGATACTTCCTGTGAAGACCACACCTGCGATGGTGAGCAAGATCACTTAGGGTGCACAGTTTTTCACAGGACAAGAGTAGACAACAGGGTCGCAATGTCCATAGAAGACAGGCTGTTCTTGGATATCATTGATCAAGGAATAGTACTAGACAAGTCAAAAAGGTGGGTCGCACCTTTACCATTTATACCCCGGAGACAACGCTTACCTTACAAAAAATAACTTGTCTACAGTCAATTTGTCTCCCTCAAACACAAAATTCAGAGGACACCAGAAATGAGAGAACATTTCTTTACCTTCATGGAAAGAATATTCCAGAAATGGCACCCTCACGCCAAGATTTTGAGGAGTTTTGGTTAGGGTTGGGCGAACCCGAACTGGCGCCACTCCACGAACACATGATTCCCAGACTGCAGCTCTGTGCTGCTGTGCTTGCAGTGGAGTTGGCTGAACTTATAATATCAGAAATGAACCTGAAAATTGAAGAAGTCGAGTTTTATATGGACAGCAAGCTAGTCCTAGGATATATTTGCAATGACACCAGACGCATTTACGTCTATGTCAGCAATTGGGTGCTAAGGATCAGGAGAACCATATTTCCTAAACATTGGCACTAAGTGCCCACACACCATAATCCTGCAGACCACTTGACTAGATTCATCGCACCAATCCACCTTAAGGACACAACATGGTGTAACGATCCTGCATTCCTGTATTGTTCAACGTCTTGGAGTACCAGAGCTGACACATTTGAATTGGTAGACCCAGATGCAGAAAAGAAATCCGACCTGAAGTATCTGTTCTACGTATGGTGACTTCGGACCACCAAGTCAAATCCCATCATTTCGACAGGTTCTCCACCTGAATGTGGCTCATTCGTGCTTTAGCCTGTGTATATTTCATATAGCTCAGTCTTATAAGTCGACATTACCTGTGAGTCAAAAGCCCTGCAAAGGTTGGCATCACTGCAAACACACCTTTAACGCTCCTAATATGGAAAGGTCCAAGAACATAATAATTCGCACTATGCAACATGAATGTTATCCTAAAGAAATAGACTACCTCAGCGAGGGCCAAGCAGTCTTAAAAGATAGCACTTTGAAAAAGCTTGATCCCACCATTGACCAAAATGGGTTGCTAAGAAAGAAGGGTTCAGTAGTGGCGTCTGTTGACTCCAGACGGGGAGTGTTCCACCCAACCGAGTTTGAGAATCATTACAGATCACGTCTGCCTCAGTTTTGGTATTTCTGTAGTGGTTAGTGTGGTCATAGCACCATCTAGCGGTGTTAAATTGTATTACACTTTGTTTTTCCTATTACAAAGACTGCTGCATTGTGGGTGGTGCAAAGCATTGTGGAAATGCAAAGCATCCTGGGAAAGAGAAGCCTCCAGTCACCAGGGCACATCAGCAGAGCTGTCCTTCTGCATATCTCCTTCTTAAAACCACCATCCTTGTAAAATAATATCTGGTGAGAGATCTACCTTTGTTTCAGAGATATTGTGTGTATGTAGAGCTGTTCAGCTAGTTATAATTGTTACTACTGTTAGCTAGACATGCAATCTTATGTGCAGTCCGCCATTTTACCATGTGCTTCAGTGTTAATGTAGTGTAATAGTACATGCTATGCTATGCTTTATACTTATACATGTTATTTGTATTCTTGTAGTTTTAAAATCAAATAATCCTCATTTTTTTTATCATTTTCAATTTGAATATCAATGCATAATATTAACGTTTCTATTGATCCTGTGATTTCCATAATTTTATGACTTTTCTTTCTTGATGCTAAAGTTTCAATGTTGAGGAGGTTTGCTTTCATTTTATTTATGCTATCGTGTGTGACCTACATGTCAAAACAATCCTACATGTTTCTACTAAACACCATTTAAACACTATATAACATTCTAAAAGATATTTGAAGGTCATGGCAGCTGCATCCAAGGCATTAAAGTAAGAATACAAGGGAAAATGTATATATATTTTTGGTATAACAAGTATTCTAGGAGATTAGGCTCTCAGGGAATTATGAGCCAGCAGTAACAGATGGCCAAGTTGATGATAAACCACTGAAGGGACCGAACAGTTGATTAGTAAGTCTGAATAACTGCTTGTATTCCCAAAAGACAAAATGGACAGTTTTATAAGCAGGTTAAACAGAATAATCCTTTCTTTTTTTGTTTTGCTTTGCTTAAAGCGTAATGCTATAACTGCCAATATAAGTCAATTTGCTTTATGCCACATATTATCGTCTGTCTGTCTGTCTATCTATCTATCTATCTATCTATCTATCTATCTATCTTTCTGTCAAGGGCAACATTTACAAAGCTTTTGTATGATTGTGTGTTAATTTGACTTTTCCCTAAATAGTCCCTAGCATGTATAGTAATTGTTACCAACTTACCTGCCCGGCTCCAGCACTGCAGTCTGGAATGCTAGGTCGTGCCTCCTGTCATGCGCTGCCCAGCCATGTCCCCTGGTAACTCAAGTGCGTCCATAGCAATAGAGTGTTTGCTTTGTTTCTCCCTGCAGCGCATGCACACTGGTGGAGATTTAGTGTTTTATTTGCTTTAGGTGTGTGGGCTATGATGCAAATTGAATGACTACTCAGCCTGCCTATGTCTGGCCTACTTAGTTCTGGTCCAATGGGGCACTGGTTTCCTGGACCTATTTGGTTTTGATCCAGGGATTTAGCACTCTATTTTATATCTCTTGCTGGCAATACATGCTTCACAGTTATAGGTTTTACTCCCTAGTAGTGTTAAGCGAACAGTTCAAGCATAGTTCGGGTTCGTACCGAATTTTGGGGTGTTCGGGACCCGGACCCGAACATTTTCAAAAAAGTTCTGGGTCGGGTTCGTTGTTCGGCGATTTCTTCCCGTTTTCTGAAGGGCTGCACAGCAGCCAATCAGCTATTATTTTACTTCTTGCCCTAAAAGCCCATCACAGCCATGCCTACTAATGGCATGGCTGTGATTGGCCAAGTGCAGCATGTGACCCAGCCTCTATTTAAGCTGGAGTCACGTAGCGCCGCACGTCACACTGCTCTGATTAGTGTAGGGAGAGGACGCAGCTGCTGTGAGGGCGAGATTAGGCAGGGAAAAGTCTGCAAAAGAACCTAAAGAAGTGATTAATCTACAGCTGTGAATGATTGAACTTCTGCTAGTTACTTGCTCAAAGGTTTTTAGGCTGCACAGAGCGTTTTTTCTGTCACTTATTTTCTGGGGTGATCGGCGGCCATTTTGTGACTTGTGGTGCACTAGAACAAGCTGCCATCAAGTCCATCAATCCATTGATACTATTTTATTTTTTTTGCTATATCCTACATCAGGGGCTTGGCTGTGCTAATTGTCACCCTAGACACTCAGGATAGCAATTTCTATATTTTATTAAGGGGTTAAATACAATTTTCAAAATACCAATCCCCTAAATCTGGTGTTCAAGCTTTGGCTAGGCAAGTATAATACTGTCTGCTGTCTGGCAAAGGATAGATTATTTTCTGTGGTGAAATTCAATTGTCAAAATAGCAATCCACGAAATCTGGTGTCCCAGCACTGGCTAGAAAACTATAATAGTGTCCGCCAAAACATATATTTTGTTCTGGGGTGAAATTCAATTGCCAAAATAGCAATACCATAAATTAGTGGTTTCAGCTGTGGCTGGCCAAGTTTCATAGTGTCCTGCAAAGGATATATTTTGTTCTGGGGTGAAATTTAATTGCCAAAATAGCAATACACTAAATCTGGTGTCCCAGCACTGGATGGCAAACTATAACAGTGTCCGCCAAAACATATATTTTGTTCTGGGGTGAAATTCAATTGCCAAAATAGCAATACCATAAATAAGTGGTTTCAGCTGTGGCTGGCCAAGTTTCATAGTGTCCTGCAAAGGATATATTTTGTTCTGGGATGAAATTCAATTGCCAAAATAGCAATACCATAAATCAGTCGTTTCAGCTCTGGCTGGTAAACTATAATAAAGTCCGGCAAAACATATATTTTGTTCTGGGGTGAAATTCATATGCCAAAATAGCAATACCATAAATCAGTGGTTTCAGCTGTGGCTGGCCAAGTTTCATAGTGTCCTGGAAATAATATATTTTGTTCTGGGGTGAAATTCAATTGCCAAAATAGCAATACCTTGAATCTGGTGTTCCAGCTGTTGCAGGCCTAGTTTAAATCTGTCCGAAACAGGGTATATTTTGTTCTGGGGTGAAATTCAATTGCCAAAATAGCAATACCATAAATCAGTGGTTTCAGCTGTGGCTGGCAAACTATAATAGTGTCCGCCAAAACATATATTTTGTTCTGGGGTGAAATTCAACTGACAAAATAGCAATCGCCTAAATCTGGTGTCCCAGAACTGGCTGATAAACTATAATAGTGTCCACCAAAACATATATTTTGTTCTGGGGTGAAATTCAATTGCCAAAATAGCAATACCATAAATCAGTGGTTAGAGCTGTGGCTGGCCAAGTTTCCTAGTGTCCTGCAAAGGAAATATTTTGTTCTGGGGTGAAATTCAATTGCCAAAATAGCAATACCATGAATCAGTGGTTTCAGGTCTAGCTGGCAAACTATAATAGTGTCCGCCAAAACATATATTTTGTTCTGGGGTGAAATTCAACTGACAAAATAGCAATCCCCTAAATCTGGTGTCCCAGAACTGGCTGATAAACTATAATAGTGTCCACCAAAACATATATTTTGTTCTGGGGTGAAATTCAATTGCCAAAATAGCAATACCATAAATCAGTGGTTTCTGCTGTGGCTGGCCAAGTTTCATAGTGTCCTGCAAAGGATATATTTTGTTCTGGGGTGAAATTCAATTGCCAAAATAGCAATACCATAAATCAGTGGTTTCAGCTGTGGCTGGCCAAGTTTCATAGTGTCCTGCAAAGGATATATTTTGTTCGGGGTGAAATTCAATTGCCAAAATAGCAATATCATAAATCAGTGGTTTCAGCTGTGGCTGGCCAAGTTTCATAGTGTCCTGCAAAGGATATATTTTGTTCTGGGGTGAAATTCAATTGCCAAAATAGCAATACCATAAATCAGTGGTTTCAGCTCTGGCTGGCCAAGTTTCCTAGTGTCCTGCAAAGGATATATTTTGTTCTGGGGTGAAATTCAATTGCCAAAATAGCAATACCATGAATCAGTGTTTTCAGCTCTGGCTGGCAAACTAAAATAGTGTCCGCCAAAAAATATATTTTGTTCTGGGGTGAAATTCAATTGCCAAAATAGCAATACCATAAATCAGTGGTTTCAGCTGTGGCTGGCCAAGTTTCCTAGTGTCCTGCAAAGGATATCTTTTGTTCTGGGGTGAAATTCCATTGCCAAAATAGCATAACCCTGAATCTGGTGTTCCAGCTGTTGCAGGCCTAGTTTAAATCTGTCCGTAACAGAGTATATTTTGTTCTGGGGTTAAATTCAATTGCCAAAATAGCATTACCATAAATCAGTGGTTTCAGCTGTGGCTGGCCAAGTTTCATAGTGTCCGGCAAAGGATATATTTTGTTCTGGGGTGAAATTCAATTGCCAAAATAGCATAACCCTGAATCTGGTGTTCCAGCTGTTGCAGGCCTAGTTTAAATCTGTCCGTAACAGGGTATATTTTGTTCTGGGGTTAAATTCAATTGCCAAACTAGCAATACCATAAATCAGTGGTTTCAGCTGTGGCTGGCCAAGTTTCATAGTGTCCTGCAAATTATATATTTTGTCTGGGGTGAAATTCAACTGCCAAAATAGCAATACCCTGAATCTGGTGTTCCAGCTGTTGCAGGCCTAGTTTAAATCTGTCCATAAAAGGATACCTTTTATCCAGGGCCTAAATACTAGCCCTAAAAGAGATATTCCCCTAAATCAGTGGTTATTGCTGTGCCTGGATTAGTGTAATACGCTACATAAATAAATAGGCAGATAGTGTTAGGTGCCTGTAAAAAAAAGGCCTGAATTTGAAATCAATACATTGGGCCAAATATTTTTTTTCTTATTGTGGTGCTTGGTGAATGGAAACAATGAGGAAAACATCTAGTAAGGGACGCGGTCGTGGTGGTGTTAGTGTACCCTCTGGTGCTGGGAGAGGACGTGGCCATTCTGCCAAAGCCACACGTCCTAGTGAACCAACTACCTCAGGTTCCAGTACCCACCAGAATTTAAGTGATATTTGGTGGGGCCCAATGCCGTTCTAAGGATGGTAAGGCCTGAGCAGGTACAGGCGCTAGTCAATTGGGTGGCCGACAGTGGATCCAGCACGTTCACAACATTATCTCCCACCCAGTCTTCTGCAGAAAGCGCACAGGTGGCGCCTGAAAACCAAGCCCATCAGTCTGTCACATAACCCCCATGCATATCAGGGAAACTGTCTGAGGCTCAAGTTATGCAGCAGACTCTTATGCTGTTTGAAGACTCTGCTGGCAGGGTTTCCCAAGGGAATCCACCTAGCCCTTCCCCAGTGGTGGAAGACATAGAATGCACTGATGCACAACCACTGATGTTTCCTGATGATGAGGACATGGGAATACCATCTCATCGCAGCCCACACGACTCTGATGATGATGAAACACAAGTGCCAACTGCTGCATCTTTCTGCAGTGTGCAGACCGAACAGGAGGTCAGGGAGGAAGACTGTGTGGAAGACGATGCAGGGGGCGATGAGGTTCCAGACCACACATGGAATGAAGGTCATGCCACTGACTTTCATAGTTCAGAGGAAGAGGCAGTGGTGAGACCAAGCCAACAGTGTAGCAAAAGAGGGAGCAGGGGGCAAAAGCAGAACAGTCGCCTCCAAGAGAGTTCGCCTGCTACTGGCCACCACCACCAGGGACCGAGCACCCCAAAGGCAGCTTCAAGGAGTTCCCTGGCATGGCACTTCTTTAAACAATGTGCTGACGACAAGACCTGAGTGTTTTGCACGCTGTGCCTTCAGAGCCTGAAGCGAGGCATTAATGTTCTGAACCTTAGCACAACCTGCATGACCAGGCATCTACATGCAAAGCATGAACTGCAGTGGAGTAAACACCTTAAAAGCAAGGAACTCACTCTGGCTCCCCCTGCTCCCTCTTCTGCTGCTGTCTCGGCCTCTTCCTCCACCTCGGGAGGAATGTTGACACCTGCCGCCCACCAAACAGAGGATGTGCCACCGACACCACCACCTGCGTCACCAAGCATCTCCACCATGTCACACGGCAGCGTTCAGCTCTCCATCTCACAAACCTTGGAGAGAAAGCGTAAATTCCCACCTAGCCACCCTCGAGCCCTGGGCCTGAATGTTAGCATTTCTAAACTACTGGCCTTTGAAATGCTGTCATTCAGGCTGGTGGGCACAGACAGCTTCAAACTGCTGATTTCCATGGCTGTCCCACAGTATGTTGTTCCCAGCCGCCACTACTTCTCCAAGACAGCTGTGCCTTCCCTGCACAACCAAGTATACGATGAAATCAAGTGTGCACTGCGCAACGCCATCTGTGGCAAGGTCCACCTAACCACAGATACGTGGACCAGTAAGCACGGCCAGGGACACTATATCTCCCTAACTGCACACTGGGTAAATGTAATGGCGGCTGGGCCGCAGGCGGAGAGTTCCTTCGCGCACATCCTTCCGCCGCCAAGGATCGCAGGGCATCATTCTTTGCCTCCTGTCGCCTCCTCCTCCTACTCGGCTTCCTCCTCCTCTGCTTCCACCAGCTCATCCAGTCAGCCACACACCTTCACCACCAACTTCAGCACAGCCCGGGGTAAACGTCAGCAGGCCATTCTGAAACTCATATGTTTGGGGGACAGGCCCCACACCGCCCAGGAGTTGTGGCGGGGTATTGAACAACAGACCGACGAGTGGTTTCTGCCGGTGGGCCTCAAGCCCGGCCTGGTGGTGTGCGACAATGGGCGAAATCTCGTCGCAGCTCTGGGACTAGCCGGTTTGACGTACATCCCTTGCCTGGCGCATGTGCTGAGTTTGGTGGTGCAGAAGTTCATTCACAACTACCCCGACATGTCAGAGCTGCAGCATAAAGTGCGGGCCGTCTGTGCGCGCTTCTGGCGTTCACATCCTGCCGCTGCTCGCCTGTCTGCGCTACAGCGGAACTTCGGCCTTCCCGCTCACCGCCTCATATGCGACGTGCCCACCAGGTGGAACTCCACCTTGCACATGCTGGAGAGACTATGCGAGCAGCAGCAGGCCACAGTGGAGTTTCAGCTGCAGCACGCACGCGTCAGTCGCACTGCGGAACAGCACCACTTCACCACCAATGATTGGGCCTCCATGCGAGACCTGTGTGCCCTGTTGCGCTGTTTCGAGTACTCCACCAACATGGCGAGTGGCGATGACACTGTTATCAGCATTACAATACTACTTCTATGTCTCCTTGAGAAAACTCTTAGGGCGATGATGGAAGAGGAGGTGGCCCAGGAGGAGGAGGAGGATGAGGGGTCATTTTTAGCACTTTCAGGCCAGTCTGTTAGAAGTGGCTCAGAGGGAGGTTTTTTGCAACAGCAGAGGCCAGGTACAAATGTGGCCAACCAGGGCCCACTACTGGAGGGCGAGGAGGATGAGGAGGAGGTGGAGGAGGATGAGGATGAAGCAGGTTCACAGCAGGGTGGCACCCAACACAGCTCAGGCCCATCACTGGTGCGTGGCTGGGGGGATACGGAGGACAATGACGATACGCCTCCCACAGAGGACAGCTTGTCCTTACCTCTGGGGAGCCTGGCACACATGAGCGACTACATGCTGCAGTGCCTGCGCAACGACAGCAGAGTTGCCCACATTTTAACGTGTGCGGACTACTGGGTTCCCACCCTGCTGGATCCCTGGTACAAAGACAATGTGCCCACCCTACTTCCTGCACTGGAGCGTGATAGGAAGATGCGCGAGTACAAGTGCACGCTGTTAGACGCGCTCCTGAGAGCATTCCCAAATGTCACAGGGGAACAGGTGGAAGCCCAAGGCGAAGGCAGAGGAGGAGCAAGAGGTCGCCAACGCAGCAGTGTCACGGCCAGCTCCTCTGAGGGCAGGGTTAGCATGGCAGAAATGTGGAAAAGTTTTGTATCCACACCACAGCTAACTGCACCACCACCTGATACGGAACGTGTTAGCAGGAGGCAGCATTTCACTAACAAGGTTGAACAGTACGTCTGCACACCCCTCCACGTACTGACTGATGGTTCGGCCCCATTCAACTTCTGGGTCTCCAAATTGTCCACGTGGCCAGAGTTAGCATTTTATGCCTTGGAGGTGCTGGCCTGCCCGGCGGCCAGCGTTTTGTCTGAACGTGTATTCAGCACAGCAGAGGGCGTCATTACTGACAAAAGCAGCCGCCTGCCCACAGCCAACGTGGACGCTCATAAAAATGAACCAGGCATGGATCCCACAGGACCTGTGTCTCCCTTGTGCAGAATAGACATTTATAACTGCCTCCACCTCAACCATTTATCCCTGTACTCTGGGGCACTTCTTTATTGAATCCTCATTTTTTTAACTTTACCATGCAACCCAAAGTTGAATGAACCTCTTCTCTGTCTGGGTACTGGGGCCGAAATAACTGAAAGTGGCCTTCTCCAGTGGTGGGTGATATGACGCTTTATTCCTTGCTGTGGGACCTCTCTCCTCTGTCTGGGTGCTGGGGGCGAAATAACTGAAAGTGGCCTTCTCCAGTGGTGGGTGATATGACGCATGATTCCTTGCTGTGGGACCTGTATCCTCGGTCTGGGTGCCGGGCCGAAATAACTGAAAGTGGCCTTCTCCAGTGGTGGGTGATATGACGCATGATTCCTTGCTGTGGGATCTCTCTCCTCTGTCTGGGTGCTGGGGCCGAAATAACTGAAAGTGGCCTTCTCCAGTGTTGGGTGATATGAGGCATGATTCCTTGCTGTGGGACCTCTATCCTCTGTCTAGGTGCTGGGGCCGAAATAACTGAAAGTGGCCTTCTCGAGTGGTGGGTGATATGACGCATGATTCCTTGCTGTGGGACCTGTATCCTCGGTCTGCATGCTAGGCCAAAATAACTGAAAGTGGCCTTCTCCAGTGGTGGGTGATATGACGCATGATTCCTTTCTGTGGGACCTCTCTCCTCTGTCTGGGTGCTGGGGCCGAAATAACTGAAAGTGGCCTTCTCCAGTGGTGGGTGATATGACGCATGATTCCTTGCTGTGGGACCTCTCTCCTCTGTCTGGGTGCTGTGGCCGAAATAACTGAAAGTGGCCTTCTTTAGTGGTGGGTGAAATGACGCATGATTCCTTGCTGTGGGACCTCTCTCCTCTGTCTGGGTGCTGGGGCCAAAATAACTGAAAGTGGCCTTCTCCAGTGTTGGGTGATATGACGCATGATTCCTTGCTGTGGGACCTCTCTCCTCTGTCTGGTTGCTGGGGCCGAAATAACTGAAAGTGGCCTTCTCCAGTGGTGGGTGATATGACGCATGATTCTCTGCTATGGGACCTCTCTCCAATTGATATTGGTTATTTTTTATTTATTTTATTTGAATTCATTTCCCTATCCACATTTGTTTGCAGGGCATTTACCTACATTTTGCTGCCTTTTGCAGTCCTCTAGCCCTATCCTGGACTATTTTACAGACTTTTTAGTGCCCAAAAGTTCGGGTTGACTTCAATGGGGTTCGGGTTCGGGATAAAGTTCGGGTCGAGTTCGGATCGGCCGAACTTCTCGAACCCGAACATCCAGGTGTTCGCTCATCTCTATTCCCTAGCTGTGCTCCCAGTTCTGTTCTGTGTGTATTGGAATGCTATTTGTTTTGACCTTGGCTGGGCTTTGACCACTCTCTGCCTTGTGATTTGGTACTGTGACTCCCTTTGTTTCTGACTTCAGCTTTGCTATTCTGATTACCCTTTGTCTTCTGAATTGGTTCTGTATTGTCCACCTAGTTCCGACCCATTCTCGTACGATTTCTCATTTGTGTGTGTGTGTTTGTATTGAACTTAGCAGTACAGGTTAACGTCGACCAGTTGTAGACTTGACACTTAGTGCTTGCACTGCATGTAGGCAGGCATAGGGGGCTGGGTTCCAGTCAGGGCTGTCTGTGTGTTTTTCCCTGCCTATCGTGCTGACATTATAACTGGCCATACATTTTTACCTGGTGACTTAGTGTTATGGACGCCATGGCAGCACTAACCACCCAGATGGAGGGTATTGCCCAGCTAGTCCAGGAATTGGCAAACAGGGTACAGCAGCCAGAGACTTATCTTTCTTTCAGTCTGGTTATCTCACTTGTAGAGCCCATGGTACAGCTCTCTGACTAGTTCTCTGGGACCTTCACAGCTATTCACAGTGTAACAATCGACCAGCAGAAAATATTACCAATGCACAGTGGGGTACAACAATTGGTACCAAGATAACCAGTTTTCTTACCTTGTTTCTGGGGCTGCAGTCCCCGTCCTCAAGTGTCATCCACCATGCTCCGGGAGCCCAAACCTTCGGCTATTAACATGCATGGAAGAAAAAACACTGAAACATGACAGGGTCAAAGCAGTTCTCAACTTTATTATGAAATTACAGGCATTCTATACCCTCATGAGAGAGGGGATTGGGGCCATATGCAGACTCCCCCAATTGGAAAATAAGATAAAATATATCTGCATACTCTCATACATTGGAAGCAACTGCAAAACATATCCATGTATGTGCACAAGCCTTGGTTTCTTTGTCCTTGCTTGCAGACAAGTCAGGGTGTTGTCTCGGGCCTTGAGGCAGGATGTGAACGCCAACTTAATAGAATGATATCCACTTCTGTAACACTACCAAAAAATTAAGTCTCAGAGCACCATCTGGTAAGCAAGCGCCTAAATTTATTGGACCATATAAAATCTTGTCTGTTATAAATCCAGTATTTTTTTTATCTCCAGCTGCCTTCATCATTCAGAATCCATGACGTTTTTCACGACTCCTTACTCAAAAGATGTATTCCTCCTACAATTCCTCCACCTAAACCTCCTAACCCCATGTTTGTCTTGAATGAGATGGAGTATGATGTAGAGACCATCCTTGACTCCAGGAAGGTTCAAGGTTCTCTCCAGTACCTGATCCATTGTAAAGGGTATGTTCCTAAGGAGAGGACATGGGTATCGACTCAGGATATCCATGTGCCTTGCGTATTATGAGGTTCCATGAAACATTTCCATTGTAGCCTGCTCCCCAGGTTGAGGGTCTGGAGGCCCCTCATAAGAGGGGATGGTAATTAGAGTTGAGCAAACACCTGGATGTTCGGGTTCGAGAAGTTCGGCCGAACTTCCCGAAAATGTTCGGGTTCGGGATCTGAACTCGTCCCGAACTTCACCCCGAACCCCATTGAAGTCAATGGGGACCCACACTTTTGGGCACTAAAAAGTCTGTAAAATATAACAGGAAAGGGCTAGAGGGCTGCAAAAGGCAGCAAAATGTAGGTAAATGCCCTGGAAACATATGTGAATAGGGAAATGACTTAAAATAAAATAAAATACAGAAAAATAATAAATAAACATTCTAAACTTGAGCCCAAGTGAGTGACAGTGGCACCTGTCACCCAGCAAACAGATGATGTGGCAGCAACGCCACCACATCTGTCATTGTCACCAAGCATCTCCACCAAATCCCATGGAAGTGTTCAGCTATCAGCTGTCCATCTTCCAAACACTAGAGAGAAAAAGAAATAGAAAGAGGAAGTACCCCCCTACCCATGACTCTGAATGCCTTATTTCAAACTTCATGGTCCTTTGAAATGCTGTCATTCTGTCTGGTGGACATTTTTCAAAACCTTATGGCGGTGGCTATCCCACAGTACGTGTATCCCAGCCGCCGCTACTTTTGCAGGTGAGCCATCCCTTCCCTGAGCAACCAAGTGGTGGACAAAATCAAGTGTGCACTGCTCAACGCTATCTGTGGCAACGTCCACATAACCAACAACACAGTGGGTAAATGTAGCGGCTGGCCCAAAGGCGGATAGCATTTTTGCGAATGTCCTTCCGCCCCCTCCTGTTACTTCCTCCTCCTACTCGGCTTTCTCCTCCTCTACCTCCTCCTCATCCACTCAGCGTAACGCCTTCCCCACCCACAGCAGCACAGCCAGGGAGAAACGACAGCAGGTTGTTTTAAAACTTTTGTGTTTGTGGGACAAACCCCACACTGCACAGGAGCTGTGAACAGGCATGGAACAACATACCGACCATTGGTTGGTGCCACTGAGCCTCCAGCCCGGCCTAGTGTTGTGCGCTAATGGGCGAAATATACTAGCAGGTCTGGGCCTAGCCGGTTTGACACACATCCCCTGCCTGCCACATGTGCTGAATTTGGGGTGCAGAAATTCCTAAACACCAGACAGTGAAAATTAATTCAGTTAATCGAATACACACAACAAACCCCTCCCCCTCCCCCTTTCACTCAAACCATTAACAAACTATTAACACATTTTCTTAAAAATATATTAAAATAACTATAATGCAGCTAAACTTACAATATAAACAAACAAAACTATATACACACCTTATCTTAAGGCCAGTGACATCCAAGTGGCTTGAAGGGTGGGTTCCTGCACCAACATAGTCCCTGGCCTGGAACACAATTGGCCAGCCAGGGCACAATTCAGGAAGATGAGGAGGATAAGTAGGATGAGGAGGGGCCGTGTTCTCAGCAGGGTGGCACCCAAGCCAGCTCACGGGCAGCTGGGTCACCATCAGCACCTCAGAAGGCTGCGTTAGCATTGGCGAAATGTGGGAAAGTTTTGTCATCACGCAACAACAACCTGCACCACCAGCAGATCTGGAACGTCTTAGCAGGAGGCAGCATTTCAGAAACATGGTGGAAGAGTACATGTACTGACTGATGGGTTTGCCCAGGGGCGTAGATACAGGGAAGCATGCGATGCACACTGTTTTGGGTCCCTGACTTAGAAGGGGCTCATCCAGGAGGAGAAGGAGGACTAAAAGACTTTGTCAGGGCCCCCTCAACAGTATTATACAATGAAATTAGATACAGTGGCAGTATAGACAGTGCAGAAAGCGGATTGAAAATAAACCCAAACAGCCTCACACCCTACACACTCAACTCCCCCCCCCCCCTTTCACACAAACCATTAACAAACTATTTACAAATTTACTTAAAAACATATTAAAATAACTATAAGTCAGCTAAACTAACTATATAAAGAAACAAAACTATATACATGCTTTATCCTTAACTTAAGGCCAACCAAATACAAGTGGCTCGGAGGGTGGGTATCTGCACCAACATAGACCCTGGCCTGGAACACAATTGTCCAGCCAGGGCACAGTTCTGGAGAATAAGGAAGAGGAGTAGGAGGAACGCTGGGGTATACAGAGGACACAGACGATATACCTCCCTCAAAGAGAATAGCTTGTCCTTGCCTCTGGGCAGCCTGGCAGACATGAGCGACTACATGCTGCAGTGCCTGCGCAATGACCGCTCAGTTACTGCCACATTCTAACTTTTGCTGATTACTGGGTGGCCACCCTGCTGCATCCCCGTTACAAGGACAACGTGCTGTGCTTAATTCCCTCACTGGAGTTTAATAGGAAGATGAGCCCGCTAGTAGACATGCTGCTGATGGCATTCACACCTGACACTGGGGACTCAGTGGAAGCACAAGGTGAAGGCAGAGGAGGAGGAGGAAGAATTTTCCAATGCAGCTGGGTCACCAGCAACACCTCAGAAGGCAGGGTTAGCATGGGCAAAATGTGGAAAAGCTTTGTCATCATGCCACAACAACCTGCACCACCAGCAGATCTCGAACATCTTAGCAGGAGGCAGCATTTCAGCAACATGGTGAAACAGTACACGTACTGACTGATGGGTCTGCCTAGGGGAATAGCTGCAGGGGAAGCAACTGCTAACAGTATTATACAATGAAATTATATGAGGTGGCAGTATAGACAGTGTAGAAAGCGAATGGAACAGCTGCTGGGCCTGGTCTGAGAGAGCGATCCTTAGTAGCCACAGGCATGGCGGCATGAAAGGAAGGGGTTTGCGCAAAAATTTGTGAGGGACGGGGGCCCCATTCAAAAATTTGCTGTGGTGCCCAATCATTTCTAGCTATGCCACTGGGTCTGCCCCATTCAACTTCTGTCATCAAATTTGGCACATGTCCTGAGGTTGCCCTTTACGCCTTGGAGGTGCTGGCCTACTCTGCAGCCACTGTATTGTCTGAACGTGTGTTTAGCATGGCTGGTGGCATTATCACAGACAAACGCAGCCACCTGTCCACAGACAATGTGGGCAAGCTTTCATTTATTAAAAAGAACCAGGCACGGATCCCATAGGACTTGTTTGTACCTTATGCAGAATAGCCAAGTATACCGGTCTCACCCAACCACTGTTATACTACCGTGAACATACACTTTGTTTTATTTTTTATATTTTCCCAATGTTTTGGGGTCTACACTAATTTATTTTAAAAAATTACAAATAAAAAAAAGTTATTGGCGACTACCTTTGGCTTCACAGCCCAAAAAGGCTTTATTTCATGCAAGAATGTAACCGCCAATTGTAAGTTCCCTGTCAGTTATGCAGTGCAGGGGTTTGTAACTGGAAAAAACGGTAATATTTCACCCAAAAATTTGAAATCTATCCTTTGCCGGACAGTATTAAACTTGGCCAGGCACAGCTGGAACCACTGATTTACGCTATTGCTATTTTGGCAATTGAATTTCACGCCAGAACAAAATCTATCCTTTGCCGGACACTATTAAACTTGGCCAGCTACTGCTGGGACACCAGATTTAGGGGATTGCTATTTTTTTTTTTTTATTTCACCCCAGAAAATAATATATCCTTTGACGGACACTTTGAAACTAGTCCAGTCACAGCTGGAACACCAGATTTACTGTATTTCTATTTTTGCAACTGAATTTTACCCCAGAAGAAAATATATCCTTTGCCGGACACTATTAAACTTGGCCAGCCACAACTGAAACCACTGATTTATGGAATTGCTATTTTGGCAGTTGAATTTAACCCCAGAAAAAAAATATATCCTTTGCCGGACACTATTAAACTTGTCCTGTCACAACTGGAACACCAGATTTACGGTATTTCTATTTTTGCAACTGAATTTCACCCCAGAAAATAACATATCCTATGACGGACACTATGAAACTTGTCCAGTCACAGCTGGAACACCAGATTTACTGTATTTCTATTTTGGCAACTGAATTTCACCCCAGAAAATAATAAATCCTTTGCCAGACATTATTAAACTTGGCCAGCCACTGCTGGGGCACCAGATTTACGGTATTGCTATTTTGGCAACTGAATTTCACCCCAGAACAAAATATATCCTTTGCCAGACACTATTAAACTTGTCCAGTCACAGCTGGAACACAAGATTGACTGTATTTATATTTTGTCAACTTAATTACACCGCAGAAAATAATAAATCCTTTGACGGACACTTTTAAACTTGGCCAGCCACTGCTGGGACGCCATATTTACGTTATTGCTATTTATGCTATTTAATTTCACCCCAGAAAACAATATATCTTTTGCCGGACACTAATAAACTTGTCCAGTCACAGCTAGAACACCAGATTTACTGTATTTCTATTCTGGCAACTGAATTTCACAGCAGAAAATAATAAATCCTTTGACGGACACTATTAAACTTGGCCAGCCACTGCTTGGACACCAGATTTACGGTATTGCTATTTTGGCAATTGAATTTCACCCCCCAAAAAAATATATCATTTGCCGTCACTATGAAACTTGGCCAGCCACAGCTGAAACCACTGATTTATGCTTTTGCTATTTTGGCATTTGAATTTCAGCCCAGAAAAAAATATATCCTTTGCCGGACACTATTAAACTTCTCCAGCCACAGCTGAAACCACTGATTTATGCTATTGCTATTTTGACAATTGAATTTCACCCCAGAAAAAAAATATATCCTTTGCCGGACACTATTAAGATTGTCCAGTCACAGCTGGACAACTAGATTTACGGTATTTCTATTTTTGTAAATGAATTTCGCTGCAGAAAATAATATATCCTATAACGGACACTCTGAAACTTGCCCAGTCACAGCTGGAACACCAGATTTACTGTATTTCTATTTTGGCAACTGAATTTCACCCCAGAACAAAATATATCCTTTGCCGGACACTATAAAACTTGTCCAGTCACAGTTGGAACACCAGATTTACTGTATTTCTATTTTGTCAACTGAATTTCACCCCAGAAAATAATAAATCCTTTGCCAGACAGCAGACAGTATTACACTTGGCCAGCCACTGCTGGGACACCAGATTTAGGGGATTGCTATTTTGGCAATTGAATTTCACCACAGAAAAAAATCTATCCTTTGCCATACAGCAGACATTATTACACTTGGCTAGCCACAGCTGAAACACCAGATTTAGGGGATTGCTATTTTGGCAATTGAATTTAACCCCTCATTAAAATATAGACATTTCTATCCTGAGTTTCTAGTGGTGACAATAAGCACAGCCAAGCCCCTGATGTAGGATATAGCAAAAAAAAAAAACCCTAGTATTTGCTTGTCTGTGTGTGTTTGTCTTGCACTTAGCAGTACAGGGAACGTAAAGTGCAAAGTTGTGATTTCTGATCTTTTGGACTACATTTTGTATTATAAATGTTCTTAGGGAAAAGGAAAAAAAGCTTTACATTAATGATATAACATGTAGAAAGTTGAGTACATTTGCAAAAAAAATGCCAAAGGATATGAAGTGCATGGTAAACTAAATTACAACACTGTGTATCAGCGTTGGGTAGATTTATTAATAAATGTGATATTAACAGTGTTAAGTTTTGTTATGAGCAATCAAATGGCATATGATTAAATTGATATTAATGATTGATACTGCAATTCGATGATTTCAACAAAGGAAGAGATGTCAAAACAAATGTGTTTTTGTTTTAAACAACAATGTGTTATGAGTATACAGACATACTAGAACTAACAGGAAGTGATATGTTATATTGTTATCATGAGTCAAATGCCATCCAGGACATTGACAAAATATTGATTGTCATTGTTTATTTAATGTTTGAAGAATTATAACCAATTGAGTATATGTTGAGTTGAGTTTAGCTTAATATACAGACAACTAGGTAAGACACAGAGTTTAGGAGCTCTATGGTTCCATTGGGCAAAGTTATTTAAAGATGTGTTGGACCAACAAAAGTAATAACGGGACATGTGTTTGTTTTGTTTAATCCATTTGATGCGGGGATGGTGCAAAGTAAATGACATTCAAGGGACTTCTAAAACTTACTCCACCCCCATCAACTGCTTAAATTGCTATAGCCTGAGTTATTTTGGACTGAGTTACATTGAGATGACTATATTTTAAAATTGATTTATGTATTTTAGAATATATGGAACTGTTCATGTTTATTTTTAATTGCATCTTCCCGAAGTTCAGGCTGTATCAGCAGAGCCAGGACTGACAAGCTCAGCAGTGCTCAGGTGCTGCCCAAGTTAATGACACCAGGTGTGGTAAAACACAGCTTTTAGTGGCCTGTCTGCCACCTAACAAGAAAAGACTTTAACCACTTGACTGCCATCCTAAAAAAGGCCTTGCTGCTCACAGTAATCACCTGCCCAAGACTTTCTGCAGTACACAAACCAACCAGCAGGGCTGATGAATTTGTAAAACAACCTACAGACCAGAGACGGGAGCTCCCAGTGTCACAGCTCCTCCCACAAACAAGGTTGTGAACTGTCCTACAACCACTTAAAGGAGGCTCTAAAACCTGCACTTAGAATTGTGATTACTAGGACTCTGGTTCTCTTTTGTTGGTTTTCAGGACTGGGGCCATGTTTAAGAAATTTTTGGACCTCCAAGGCATGAAAGGCTAGCTCTGGCCACGTGGACAATTTGGAGACCCAGAAGTTGGATGGGGCCGAACCATCAGTCAATACGTGGAGGGGTGGGCACACGTACTCTTCCACCATGTTAGTAAAATTCTGCCTCCTACTAACACGTTCCGTATCAGGTGGTGGTGCAGTTAGCTGTGTCATGGTGACAAAACTTTTTCACATCTCTGCCATGCTAACCATGCTCTCAGAGGAGCTGGTCGTGACACAGCTGCGTTGGCGACCTCAAACTCCTCCTCTGCCTTCGCCTTGGGCTTCCACTTGTTCACTTGTGACATTTGGGAATGCTCTCAGTAGCGCGTCTACCAACGTGCGCTTGTACTCGCGCATCTTCCTATCACGCTCCAGTGCAGGAAGTAAGGTGGGCACATTGTCTTTGTACCGGGGATCCAGCAGGGTGGCAACCCTGTAGTCCACACACGTTAAAATGTGGGCAACTCTGCTGTCGTTGCGCAGGCACTGCAGCATGTAGTCGCTCATGTGTGCCTGGCTGCCCAGAGGTAAGGACAAGCTGTCCTCTGTGGGAGGCGTATCGTCATCGTCCTCCGTTTCCCACCAGCCAAGCACCAGTGATGGGCCCGAGCTGCATTGGGTGCCATCCCGCTGTGAACATGATTCATCCTCATCCTCCTCCACCTCCTCCTCATCCTCCTTGTCCTCCAGTAGTGGGCCCTGGCTGGCCACATTTGTACCTGGCCTCTGCTTTTGCAAAAAACCTCCCTCTGAGGCACATCGAAGAGACTGGCATGAAAGTGTTAAAAATGACCACTCTTCCACTTCCTCCTCCTGGGCCAGCTGCTCTTCCATCATCGCCCTAAGTGTTTTCTCAAGGAGACATAGAAGTGGTATTGTAATGCTGATAACGGCGTCTTGCCACTGGCCATGTTGGTGGAATACTCGAAACAGCGCAACAGGGCACACAGGTCTCGCATGGAGGCCCAGTCATTGGTGGTGAAGTGGTGCTGTTCCGCAGTGCGACTGACCTGTGCGTGCTGCAGCTGAAACTCCACTATGGCCTGCTGCTGCTCCAGTCTCTCCAGAATGTGCAAGGTGGAGTTCCACCTAGTGGGCACGTCGCATATGAGGCGGTGAGCGGGAAGGACGAAGTTCTGCTGTAGCGCAGACAGGCGAGCAGCGGCAGGATGAGAACGCTGAAGGGTTCACAGAAGGCCCACACTTTATGCAGCAGCTCTGACATGTCGGGGTAGTTGTGAATCAACTTCTGCACCACCAAATTCAGCACATGCGCCAGGCAATTAATGTGCGTCAAACCGGCTAGTCCCAGAGCTGCGACGAGATTTCGCCCATTATCGCCCATCACCAGGCCGGGCTTGAGGCCCAACGGCAGCAACCACTGGTCGGTCTGTTGTTCAATACCCCGCCACAACTCCTGCGCGGTGTGGGGCCTGTATCCCAAACATATGAGTTTCAGAATGGCCTGCTGACATTTACCCCAGGCTGTGCTGAAGTTGGCGGAGAAGGTGTGTGGCAAACTGGATGAGCAGGTGGAAGAAGATGAGGAGGAAGCCGAGTAGGAGGAGGAGGCTACAGGAGGCAAAGAATGATGCCTTGTGATCCTTGGCGGCGGAAGGACGTGCGCCAAAGAACTCTCCGCCTTGGGCCCAGCCGCCACTAAGTTTAACCAGTGTGCAGTTTGGGAGATATATCGTCCCTGGCCATGCTTACTGGTCCACGTATCAGTGGTTAGGTGGACCTTGCCACAGATGGCGTTGCGCAGTGCACACTTGATTTTATCGGATACTTGGTTGTGCAGGGAAGGCACGACTCTCTTGGAGAAGTAGTGGCGGCTGGGAACAACATACATCGCCATCAGCTGTTTGAAGCTGTCTGTGTCCACCAGCCTGAATGACAGCATTTCAAAGGCCAGTAGTTTAGAAATGCTGGCATTCAGGCCCAGGGCTCGAGGGTGGGTAGGTGGGAATTTATGTTTTCTCTCCAAGGTTTGTGAGATGGAGAGCTGAACGCTGCCGTGAGACATGGTGGAGATGCTTGGTGACGGAGGTGGTGAAGTTGGTTGCACATCCTCTGCTTGGTGGGCAGCAAGTGCCAACATTCCTGCCGAGGCGGAGGAAGAGGCCGAGGCAGCAGCAGAAGAGGGAGCAGGGTGAGCCTGAGTGAGTTCCTTGTTTTTAAGGTGTTTACTCCACTGCAGTTCATGCTTTGCATGTAGATGCCTGGTCAAGGTTCAGAACGTTATTGCCTCACTTCAGGCTCTGATGGCACAGCGTGCAAAACACTCGGGTCTTGTCGTCAGCACATTGTTTAAAGAAGTACCATGCCAGGGAACTCTTGAAGCTGCCTTTGGGGTGCTCGGTCCCTGGTGGCGGTGGCCAGTAGCAGGCGAACTCTCTTGGCAGCAGCTGTTCTGATTTTGCCCCCTGCTCCCTCTTGTGCTACTCTGTTGGCTCGGTATCACCACTGCCTCTTCCTCTGAACTATGAAAGTCAGTGGCACGACCTTTATTCCATGTGGGGTCTAGGACCTCATCGTCCCCTGCATCGTCTTCCACACAGTCTTTCTCCCTGACCTCATGTTCGTTATGCACACTGCAAAAAGACGCAGCAGTTGGCACCTGTGTTTCGTCATCATCAGCAGAGACGTGCAGACTCTGATGAGGTGAAATTCCCATGTCCTCATCATCAGGAAACATAAGTGGTTGTGCATCAGTGCATTCTATGTCTTACACCAATGGGAAGGGCTAGGTGGATTCCCTTGGGAAACCCTGCCAGCAGAGTCTTCAAACAGCAAAAGAGACTGCTGCATAACTTGAGGCTCAGACAGTTTCCCTGATATGCATGGGGGTGATGTGACAGACTGATGGGCTTGGTTTTCAGGCCCCACCTATGCGCTTTCTGCAGAAGACTGGGTGGGAGATAATGTTGTGAACGTGCTGGATCCACTGTCGGCCACCCAATTGACTAGCGCCTTTACTTGCTCAGGCCTTACCATCCTTAGAACGGCATTGGGCCCCACCAAATATCGCTGTAAATTCTGGCGGGTACTGGAACCTGAGATAGTTGCTTCACTAGGACGTGTGGTTGTGGCAGAATGGCCACGTCCTCTCCCAGCACCAGAGGGTCCACTAACAACACCACCACCATGTCCGCGTCCCTTACTAGTTTTCCTCATTGTTACCGTTCACCACAATAAGAAAAAAATTATTTGGCCCAATGTATTGAATTCAAATTCAGGCCTTTTTACAGGCACCTAACACTATCTGGCTATCTATTTATGTACCGTATTACACTAATACAGGCACAGCAGTAACCACAGATTTAGGCGAATATCAATTGTAGGCCTAGTATTTAGGCACTGGATGAAAGGTATCTTTTTACGGACAGATTTACACTTGGAGATGCACAGTAGAGTGTGACAAAAATATATAGAATTATGCTTTCAGCATTTGTATTTAACACTTTGTGTAATATACCCCTTAACGGAAAGAAATTCACTTAGAGATGCAAAACAGTGTGTGCAAATGTAGAGAATTATGCTTTATTTTAACACTTACTGTAATATACCCTTTAACGGAAAGAAATACACTTGGAGATGCATGCTGAGTGTAATATACCCTTTTATGGACAGATTTACACTTGGCCTGCAACAGCCGGAACACCAGATTTACGGTATTTCAATTTTTGCAACTGAATTTCACCCCAGAAAATTATATATCCTTTTTACTGACACTATGAAACTTGGCCAGCCACTTGCTGGGACACCAGATTTAGGGGAATGCTTATTTGGCTATTGTATTTCACCCCAGAACAAAATATATCCTTTGCCGGACACTATTAACCACTTCAGCCCCCCTAGCTTAAACACCCTTAATGACCAGGCCACATTTTACAATTCTGCACTACGCTACTTTCACTGTTTATTGCTCCGTCATGCAACTTACCACCCAAATTAATTTTACCTCCTTTTCTTCTCACTAATAGAGCTTTCATGTGGTGGTATTTCATTGCTGCTGACATTTTTACTTTTTTTGCTATTAATCAAAAATGACTGAAATTTTTGCAAAAAAATTACATTTTTCACTTTCTGTTGTAATTTTTTTTTTTTTTAAACTACATTTCTATACAAATTTTTCTATAAATGTATTGCTCTACATGTCTTTGATAAAAAAAAAATCCAATAAGTGTATATTTATTGGTTTGGGTAAAAGTTATAGCATTTACAAACTGTGGTGCAAAAAAGTGAATTTCCGCATTTTGAAGCAGCTCTGACTTTCTGAGCACCTGTCATGTTTCTTCAGGTGCTAGAATGCCAGGATAGTATAAATACCCCCCAAATGACACCATTTTAGAAATAAGACACCCCAAAGTTTTTGCGGAGGGGCATGGTGAGTTCATGTATCATTTCATTTTTTTTTTAAAGTTAGCGGAAAATGACACTTTCTGAGGAAAAAAAATAAATAATAAAGTTTCCATTTCTGCTAACTTCTGGCAAAAAAAATAAAAAATCTCCCATGGACTCACTATGCCCCTCAGTGAATACCTTGGGGTGTCTACTTTCCGAAATGGGGTCATTTGTGGGGTGTGTTTACTGTTTTGGCATTTTGGGCGGGGCTAAATTGTGAGCATCCCTGTAAAACCTAAAGGTACTCGTTGGAATTTGGGCCCCTTTGCGCACCCAGTCTGCAAAAAAGTGACACACATGTGGTATTGCCGTACTCAGGAGAAGTAGGGCAATGTGTTTTGGGTGTATTTTTACATATACCCATGTTGGGTGAGAGAAATATCTCTGTAAACTGACAACTTTATATAAAAAAATTTAAAAAGTTGTCATTTATAGAGATATTTCTCACACCCAGCATGGGAATTATGTAAAAACACACACCTAAACACATTGCCCTACTTCTCCTGAGTACGGCGATACCACATGTGTGACACTTTTTTGCAGGCTGGTTGCGCAAAGGGGCCCAAATTCCAACGAGTACCTTTAAAATTTCACAGGGCATTTTTACGCATTTAGATTCCAGAATTCTTCTCACGCTTTAGAGACCCCTAAAATGCCAGGGCAGTATAAATACCCCACAATTGACCCCATTTTAGAAAGAAGACACCCCAAGTTATTCAGTGAGGGGTATGGTGAGTTCATGTAAAAAAAAATTTTTGGTCACAAGAATATGAGACCAAAAAATAAAAATAAAAAAAAATATATCAATTTCCGCTAACTTGTGCAATTTTTTTTTTATCTGTGAACTCGACATGCCCCTCACAGAATACCTTGGGGTGTCTTCTTTCCAAAATGGTGTCACTTGTGGGGTATTTATACTGCCCTGGCATTTTAGGGGCCCTAAAGCGTGAGAATCCAAATGCGGAAAAATGCCCTGTGAAATCCTAAAGGTACTCATTGGAATTAGGGCCCCTTTGCGCATCTTGGCTGCAAAAAAGTGTCACACATGTGGTATTGCTGTACTCAGGAGAAGTAGGGCAATGTGTTTTGGGGTGTATTTTTACATATACCCATACTGTGTGTGAGAAATATCTCTGCAAATGACAACTTTTAAAAAAAATTTATACAAAGTTGTCAATTTACAGAGATATTTCTCTCACCCAGCATGGGTATATGTAAAAATCCACCCCAAAACACATTTCCCTACTTCTTCTGAGTACGGCAATACCACATGAGTGACACTTTTTTGCAGCCAAGATGCGCAATGGGGCCCAAATTCCAATGAGTACCTTTTAGGAGAGCATTTTTTTCTTCTCACGCTTTAGGGCCCCTAAAATGCCAGGGCAGTATAAATACCCCACATGTGACACCAATTTGGAAAAAGACACTCCTAGGTATTCCGTAAGGGGCATGGCAAGTTCATATAAGATTTTTTTTTTTTGGCACAAGTTAGCGGAAATTGATTTTTTATTGTTTTTTCTCACAAAGTCTCCCTTTCCGCTAACTTGTGACAAAAAGTTCAATTTTACATGGACTCACTATGCCCCTCAGCGAATACCTTGGAGTGTCTTCTTTCCAAAATGGGGCCATTTGTGGGGTGTTTGTACTGTTCTGGCATTTTGGGTGGGGCTAAATTGTGAACAGCCATGTAAAACCTAAAGGTACTCGTTGTTGTTTGGGCCCCTTTGCGCACCCAGGCTGCAAAAAGGTGTCACTCATGTGGTATTGCCGTACTCAGGAGAAGTAGGGCAATGTGTTTTGGGGGTGTATTTTTACATATACCCATGTTGGGTGAGAGAAATATCTCTGTAAATTGACAACCTTGTATAAAAACTTTTTAAAAAGTTGTCGTTTACAGCGATATTTCTCACACCCAGCATGGGTATTTGTAAAAATACACTCCAAAACTCATTGCCCTACTTCTCCTGAGTACGGCAATACCACATTAGTGACACTTTTTTGCAGCCAAGATGCGCAAAGGGGCCCAAATTCCAACGAGTACCTTTAGGATTTCACAGGGCATTTTTACGCATTTGGATTCTCACGCTTTAGGACCCCTAAAATGCCAGGGCAGTATAAATACCACACATGTGACCTCATTTTGGAAAGAAGACACCCCAAGGTATTCCGTGAGGGGCATGGCGAGTTCACAGAAAAAAAAAAATTTGGCACAAGTTAGCGGAAATTGATATATATATATATTGTAAGAGGGTGCAAGGTGTTGTATTTGATAGCAGGTACGTGTCACCGAGGTTGCTGGCCTCGGTGAGGTGAGAGCCGGGTTTTTGTCTGCAGCAGCTAGTGCTGCTCTGTTAAATAGCATGGCTGCAAAGCCGATCCGGGCCGGCTCTTACTGGGAGCAGCTAAAGAGTAGGGTGGGTGGCTGCTCCCCACGGTCCAGTCCATGTTTTGGGCTGGGTATAAAACGCAGCCAGCAGCTGTGTCTGAGGGTGTGATTATCCTGGAGCCTGCAAACAGGGCTGAGGAATTCTCTGTCCTGGAGGAAGGAGCTCAGCAAGGTGGTGTTTCCTGCGACCTGAAGGTGGAATCGCCTGCGGCTGAGCCGACTGCTAGGTGTGAACCCGCACCTAAACCACCCAAGGTGACTGGACCCTGTGTTGGCCTGTTTTTGTTTTGCCACAGTATTTCCGTTGTGTGTGAACTGTCACCAAGAGACTGCTTTTCATTTATGGCGTGCAAGTGTGAATAAAACACTGTTTGATGCACCATCTGGACTCCTTGTTTTGCCTCTAAACTGCACCCGCACCGCTGTCTACCAGAGCGACTCCCCACATTTGGTGTCGGATGCGGGCATGCGCAGTGAGGCTGGCGTGAGCGCCGAACTTTGTTTGCTGAGCAAAAGTGTATGTCCTATATTAGGCCGGCAAAGTTGCAGCCTGTGATTTCTGGCAACATGGAGGCTGCTGTGAAAGCCCTCATAGAGGCTAACGTGCAGCAGCGGGAGACCAACCAGTTATTGCTGCAACATGTGATGGCATTACAGGCGGCAGGAGCGTCCCACCACGTCCATGATGCCCGGAAGCGGTCCGTGCGGCGATCCCAAAGATGACCCCCGCAGGCGGCGTGGAGACATACCTAGCCGTCTTTGAGAAGGTCGCCGTGAGGAAAAGTTACCCCGTGACCAGTGGGCCGAGGTGGTTGCTCCGTTCCTGGCAGCCGGACCCCAGCAAGTTTTTCGATTTGGCAGATGTCCAGGCAGCTGACTACCCGACCGTGAAAGGTGAGATTCTAGCAAGACTGGGGGTGAATGTTTTGGTCCGGGCCCAGCGGGTGCATCAGTGGGAATTTAACCCGGCTGAACCCGCCAGACCACAATACTATGACCTGCTACATCGGTTGCAAAAATGGCTGCAGCCAGACATACTGACTCCCACTGCTATGCTCGACCGTCTGTTAGCAGATGTATTCTGGAGGTCTTTGCCATACCCTCTCCAGCACTGGATCGGCCAGGTATCCCCACCAATGCCCTTGAGATGGTCGACCTGGTGGAGCGATATGAGGCCACCAGAAACCTGCAGGGGGTTCTTTTGGGAGGAGGCCAGTCAAACCCCGGAAACCTCCACCCCAGTCCCGGCGGCCGGCCAAACCCGCCCGGGATGTACCCCTTGCAGATCCCTCCCCAGTAGTCTGCTGGCGGTGTCACGAGCCTGGCCACGTAAGGGCCGACTGTCCACAGTGGGGGAACCCATGGAGACTAATTATGGGTACCGGGCTTCCCTGTATGCCCGGAGACTGTGTGCGACCGGCACCCCGAGACAATAGACAATCGACATCTGTGCCAGGTGCAAATCGGGGATAACCTGGCAGTGGCGCTGTTGGACTCAGGGAGCCTGGTAACCCTGGTAAGTGCTGCCCTGGTACAGCCCACCCAGTATACGGGCCGGAAAGTTGGTGTGGTGTGTATACACGGAGACTTAAAGGACTATCCCACGGCTGTAATGTCTCTGTCCACGGCGGCCGGCACCTGGACTTGTGAAGTGGCGATCTCCACAAAGCTGCCCTATGAACTAATAATTGGGAGAGACTTCCCTGGTTTTCCGTCACTGTGGCCTGAGATGAAAGTGACTAATAGCCCTGAGACAGGGGTAACCCTAGCAGAGTGGCCTGATACCCCTGGAAGGCCAGAACCCTGGGAGCCCGAGTCTGAAGGGCCAGCGGTAGGGGTGACCACTGCTGCAGCGGTAGTGGGGAGACAACCCCACTGAGTGTAATGGTGGGAGACACGGAGGACTTGCCACCGGGGCCTGAGTTGGCAGACCTCAATGTCTCCGGGGAAAATTTTGGGACCGCACAACACCGGGACCAAACCCTAACCAGGGCCTGGGAGAATGTGCTGGAAATTGATGGTAAACCCCAGAAACCAGGGGCTGAATTAATGTTCCCACGATTTATTGTTCTGCAGGATATGTTGTATCGGGTGAACCAAATCCGAGGTGAACCTGTTGAACAGTTGGTGGTGCCCACAGCGTATCGCAAGCTTGTCATGGAGCTTGCCCACCAACATGTTCTTGGGGGACACCTGGGGTGGCAGAAAACCCAGGACCGCATACTGCAGCGGTTTTATTGGCCCAGTGTGTTCAAGGAGGTAGAGAATTATTGTAAGTCCTGTCCGACCTGTCAGATAACTAGCCCCCAGCCACATTTCCGTAGTCCTCTGGTACCTCTGCCAATTATTGAAGTACCGTTCGAGCGAATCGCTATGGATTTAATTGGGCCTGTACCAAAGTCTGCCAGGGGCCACCAACACATTCTGGTAGTTCTCGACTATGCCACTCGGTATCCGGAGGCGGTGCCTCTGCGACATACCTCAGCTAAGCTCATTGCCAAAGAGTTAATGGAGATGTTTTCCCGTGTGGGCCTGCCAAAAGAGGTTCTGACAGACCAAGGGACCCCTTTTATGTCCAAAGTAATGAGGGAACTGTGTAAATTGTTGCGTATAAAGCAGCTACGGACGTCCGTTTACCATCCGCAAACAGACGGTCTTGTTGAGAGGTTTAACCAAACTCTAAAAAATATGTTAAAGAGGGTGGTGTCTAGAGATGGGAAGGACTGGGACCTGCTTCTGCCCTATCTCATGTTCGCAGTGCGAGAGGTACCCCAGGCCTCTACTGGGTTCTCGCCCTTCGAACTGCTTTATGGCAGACACCCTCGGGGCCTGTTGGATATCGCCAAGGAAGCATGGGAACAACAGCCTGTCCCCACAAAAGTGTCATTGAGTATGTCACCCAGATGCAGGAACGGATAGAAAGGGTGTTGCCGCTGGTCCGGGAGCATATGGAGGCAGCACAACAAGCCCAGAGTAGGGTGTATAATCGTCAGGCTCGGGTGCGGGGCTTCAATCCGGGAGATCGAGTGTTGGTTCTGGTACCCACCCTTGACAGCAAATTCCTAGCTAGGTGGCAGGGCCCCTATGAGGTGATCGAGAAGGTAGGGAAGTAAATTACAAAGTACACCAGCCAGGGCGGCGCAAGCCGGAGCAGGTGTACCACGTGAATTTACTTAAGCCTTGGAAAGATAGGGACACGGCCGACGACCACAGCCCCCGGCCAGGGCTTCTAGGTGAAAAGGGTCCAGCCCCACAGTTCGAGGCCTGTGAAGCAGTAACCACGGTAAAAATTGCAGACAGCCTGTCTTCCAAACAAGTTCAGGAAGTCAGGGAGTTCATCAGTCGGAACACGGATGTGTTCTCGGACCTCCCTGGCCGCACGTCTCTCATCCAACATGACATCGTCACTGAGCCTCAGGCCAAGATCCGGTTAAAACCATACCGGGTACCTGAGGCTCGGCGGCCGAGCCATCGCGGAGGAAGTACAGTTAATGTTGAAGCTCGATGTCATTGAGGAGTCGAAGAGTGAGTGGGCCAGTCCCATAGTCCTAATACCCAAGCCGGATGGGACGTTGCGGTTCTGCAACGATTTTCGCAAGTTAAATGAAGTGTCCAAGTTTGATGCGTATCCCATGCCCCGGGTAGACGAGCTTGTTGAGAGTTTAGGGCAAGCCCGTTATTTTCTGTGCTAGACCTCACCAAAGGGTACTGGCAGGTACCCTTAGCGAGTCGGCTAAGGAAAAACCGCATTTGTTACCCCGCAGGGCCTGTATCACTACAAGGTGTTACCCTTTGGCCTGCATGGCGCCCCGCCACTTTCCAAGGTTAATGGACATAGTGCTGCGACCACATCGTCGGTGCGCCTCGGCCTACTTAGATGATGTAGTCATCCACAGCACCGACTGGGAAAGCCATTTACCCAAGGTGCAGGCGGTAGTGGATGCCCTGAGGAAAGCCGGACTGACCGCTAACCCAAAGAAGTGCTCCATAGGGTTAGAGGAGACAAAATATCTGGGATATGTAATTGGGCGGGGAGTCATCAAACCTCAGGTAACCAAGGTAGAGGCCATTCGTAACTGGCCCCGACCGGTCACCACCAGGCAGGTAAAGTCGTTCCTGGGGATTGTAGGTTACTACATGAGGTTTGTGCCCCACTTTGCCACAATAGCAGCGCCGTTGACAGACCTGTTGAAGGGCGAAAGTCTGGGAGGGTTAGCTGGAGTGAGAAGGCGGAGGAGGCTTTCGCCGCGTTGAAGTCGGCCCTGTGTGGGTCCCCGGTTTTGGTGACACCCGACTTCAACAAGGAGTTTGTCGTACAGACCGGCGCCTCGGAGGTAGGCCTCGGTGCGGTACTGTCTCAGGAGGTCAACGGGAAGAACATCCCGTTGTCTTCCTGAGCCGTAAGCTCAATCCCGCCGAGTCCAGATATAGTATAGTGGAGAGGGAGTGCCTGGCTATCAAGTGGGCACTCGAATCTCTCCGCTACTACTTGTTAGGGAGGAGGTTCCGTCTGGTGACCGACCATTCCCCCTCAAATGGATGAGTCAGGCCAAGGAGAGGAATGCTCGGGTCACCAGGTGGTTCCTATCTCTTCAGAATTTCAAATTCTCCGTGGAACACAGGGCAGGCCGCTTGCAGGGCAACGCAGATGCCCTGTCCCGCGTCCACTGCCTCACGTGTGTTCACCCCTCAGGGTTGAACAAAGGGGGTGTGTAAGAGGGTGCAAGGTGTTGTATTTGATAGCAGGTACGTGTCACCGAGGTTGCTGGCCTCGGTGAGGTGAGAGCCGGGTTTTTGTCTGCAGCAGCTAGTGCTGCTCTGTTAAATAGCATGGCTGCAAAGCCGATCCGGGCCGGCTCTTACTGGGAGCAGCTAAAGAGTAGGGTGGGTGGCTGCTCCCCACGGTCCAGTCCATGTTTTGGGCTGGGTATAAAACGCAGCCAGCAGCTGTGTCTGGGGGTGTGATTATCCTGGAGCCTGCAAACAGGGCTGAGGAATTCTCTGTCCTGGAGGAAGGAGCTCAGCAAGGTGGTGTTTCCCTGCGACCTGAAGGTGGACTGCTAGGTGTGAACCCGCACCTAAACCACCCAAGGTGACTGGACCCTGTGTTGGCCTGTTTTTGTTTTGCCACAGTATTTCCGTTGTGTGTGAACTGTCACCAAGAGACTGCTTTTCATTTATGGCGTGCAAGTGTGAATAAAACACTGTTTGATGCACCATCTGGACTCCTTGTTTTGCCTCTAAACTGCACCCGCACCGCTGTCTACCAGAGCGACTCCCCACAATATATTTTTTTTTTTTACAAAGTCTCATATTCCACTTGTGTTGGCCAGCATTAGGAGTTTCTGCTATTCTCCTTATATTGAGCATACAGGTAATTATATTTTTTTTCCGTTCAGCCTCTGGGCTGAAAAAAAATGAATGGCAAAGATTTTTTAATTTGCATCGATCAATGTGGATGAAAAAATCTCTGCCAAAATCAGTGACTGCCATGCAGTGGGCTGGGCGCTAACTAAGTAACACGTAGCTAACTAACTGGCGGTGATAAGGGACCCTTATGCCCCATTCACACGTCCGCAATTCTGTTTGCAGAATAGAATTGCGGACCCATTCATTTCTATGGGGACAGACTTTGCCCCGCTCGGATCCGGAATTGCGGATTCGCACTTCCGGGTCTGCACTTCCGTTCCGCAAAAATATAGAACATGTCATATTCTTGTCCGCAATTGCGGACAAGAAAAGGCATTTTCTATATAGTTCTGGCAATGTGCGGATCTGCAAAATGCGGAAAGCACATTGCGGGTGTCTGTGTTTTGCGGATCCGTGGATCAACGGTTCCGTCGATCCGCAAAACACATATGGACATGTGAATGGAGCCTTACAGGGGGGTGATCAGTGACAGGGGGGTCATCAGGGAGTCTATATGGGGTTATCAGGGGTTAACAAGGGGTAAATAAGTGACATGGGGGGGGTAGTGTGGTGCTTGGTGCTACTTTACATAGCTGCCTGGTCCTCTGGTGGTCGATCCCAGCAAATGGGAAACAAAACAAAACAGCGTCTGATATACTTGTTTGATGCGATTTAATTTGCATCTACAGCCTGCCAGCGATTGAGCATCGCTGGCAAGCTGTAGTATAAGTGCTGAGACGCGATCTGCTGTGAACGCGCGCGCGTTCACAACAAAACTTGCCTTTCGCGAGATGACGCAGGGTGGCAGCCCTGCGTAAGGCGGTCGGCAGGCGGTAAACTTGTCCAGTCACAGCTGGAACACCAGATTTACGGTATTTCTATTTTTGCAACTGAATTTCACCCCAATAAAAAAAAATATAGAAATTTCTATCCTGAGTTTCTAGGGATGACAATAAGCACAGCCAAGCCCCTGATGTAGGATATAGCAAAAAAAAAAAAAAAATTGTATTGATGGATTTATGGACTTGGTGGCAGCTTGTGCTGGTGCACCACATTACACAAAATAGCCGCCGATCACCCCAGAAAAAAGTGACAAACAAACACTCTGTGCAGCCTAAAAACCAGTGAGCAATTAACTAGCAGAAGTTGAGCTGTAGATCGATCAGTTCATTAGGTGTTTTCGCTGAATTTTCCCTGCCTAATCTCGCCCTCACAGCAGCTGCGTCCTATCCCTATAGTAATCAGAGCAGAGTGACGTGCGGAGCTACGTGACTCCAGCTTAAATAGAGGCTGGGTCACATGCCGCACTTGGCCAATCACAGCCATGCCATTAGTAGGCATGGCTGTGATGGCTTCTTAGGGCAAGATGTAAAACGCTAGCTGATTGGCTGCTGTGCAGCCCTTAAGAAAGCGGGAAGAAATCGCCGAACAACGAACTCAAACTTTTTTGAAAATGTTCGGGTCCGGGTCCCGAACACCCCCAAATTTGGTACGAACCCGAACTATACAGTTCGGGTTCGTTCATCCCTATATGCGAGGGCCTGTAGGTGAGCGGACCCTGTAAAACATTTTATGCAAGGGCCTACAGTTGAGCTGACCCTGTAAAATATTATATGCAAGGGCCTGAAGGTGAGCTGACCCTGTGAAACATTATATGCGCTGGCCTGCAGGTGAGCTGACCCCGTAAAAGATTGTGGGTGAGGGCCTGCTGGAGAGCTGAGCCTGTAAAAGATTGTACGTGGGGGCCTGCTGGTGAGCTGACCCTCTAAAACATTCTATGCGAGGGCCTGCAGGTGAGCTGACCCGGTAAAACATTATATGCGAGGGCCTGAAGGTGAGCTGACCCTGTAAAACATTATATGCGAGTGCCTGCAGGTGAGCTGTCCCTGTAAAAGGTTGGAGGTGAGCGCCTGCTGGTGAACTGACCCTCTAAAAGCTTGTAGGTGAGGGCCTGCTGGTGAGCTGACACTCTAAAACTTCATATGTAAGTGCCTGCAGTTGAGATAACCCTGTAAAACATTATATGCGAGGGCCTGCAGGTGAGCTGACCCTATAAAACATTCAATTCGAGGGCCTGAAGGTGAGCTGACTCTGTAAAAGATTATATGCGACGGCATATATGCGAGGGCATCATAAGTGATGAATATGCATGTTGATATCATGGAAGAGGAGGATGGGAAAAGGAAGATTCAACCATATACCCGTTTTTGTAGTGGAAGGGGTCCATGGTAATGCAGTGTATTTAGTACATTATAAACAACACATTTAAAGTGGCTTTATGTTCATCAGTTTTCCTCTGGTGTAGTCGAGAATTCAGGGGCAATCCAGGCCTTGTTCATTTTTTTAAGAGTTAACCTGTCAGCATTTTCAGTTAACAGGCAGATTCGCTTATCTGTTATAATGCCACCAGCAGCACTAAATACCCTCTCAGACAAAACGCTGGCAGCAGGGCAGGCCAGCACCTCCAAGGTGTATAGTGCCAGTTCGTGCCACGTGTCCATTTTGGACATCCAGTAGTTGTAAGGCACTGAGGGATCATTGAGGATGCTGACACGGTGTGCTATGTACTCCTTCACCATCTTCCAAAATGTTTCCCTCCTTGTGACAGTAGGCTGTGCATCAGGGTGAGGATGCTGGCGGGGTGTTATGAAACTGTCCCAGGCTTTGGAGAATGTTGCCCTGCCTCTGTTGGAACTGCTGTGTGTTCACCTTGTCTCCCTTCCTTGGTTGTCCAAGAAACTACGGACTCTGCCGCCAGCGTTGTCAGATTGAAATTTTTGGAGCAATTTTTCAACAAGACCTTCTAGTATTGCACCGTTTTGCTCGTCCTCTTGCGCACCTAATGTCACTGTCCGCAGCGGACACCGTCTACAGAAACAGTTCACTGGATGTCACAGATATTTTTGGGATGCGCACACTTTACACAGGAGATGTGGCACAGATAATTTAACTGTCTGCAGCAGCCTATTAGACGCTATTTAGCGCAGTATGCTCAAAAAATATATATTGCTGCTGCCACACACAATAGTCCTTAAAAGGACTTTTGGGTCTCTGAAAAGTTTTTCTAATAAAACAAGTGCAATATCACTCCCTACACTGTCCCATCCTACGCACAGCTCTCCCTTACTAAGACTGAGCCAAACACGCACCATCCGATGCTATATATAGCACCCGATAACGCGTTTCGGCCAGCCAATCACTGTAATGCCAGTAACCAATATGGCTACGGCATTACAGTGAGGGCAGCACTTACCAGCAGGTTGATTGGCTGTGCAGCAGCCAAGAAACGTGCGGGGAGGAGACTCAAGCATTGTGCTCAAGCACATGTGGTATTTGACCGAATACCGCCATGTGCCGAGCATCGAGATGCCCGAGCCGAACTACTGTTCGGCCGAGCATGCTGGATCAACACTAATGATTAATTATGCAATCCCTTCATACATCAGCATGGAGAAAGTAGGGGTAAGAGACTGTGGTAGATAAAACTACAAAGACTGAGTAAAAAGACGAGTATGGCGAGAGTAGGATTCGAAAGTCACCAGAGATGATATGTTTAAGAAGATCAGAAGCAAAGAAGAATTTTCTGAAATAAACTTGTTAGTCCAACATACATAGAGTTCTTATTTGTGTTTTTTTTAGGAGCCTAGTTGTACCAGAGTGGTTTATTCTTGAATGAATAGGGTTGATGAATTATGTAGAATAGGTAACTTAACTTGTAGATACCTTTACGTAACCTACTTTGAAACTAAGGAACCATTGTGTATATATATATATATTGTGTAAGAGGGTGCAAGGTACCGTTGTCGACGGGAGGTACGTGTCACCGAGGTTCCTGGCCTCGGTGAGGTAAAAGCCGGGTTTTTGTGTGTCAGCAGCAGCTAGTGCTGCTTGACACCTTGGTATTTAGTTTGGCTGCAAAGCCAATCCGGGCCGGCTCTTACTGGGAGTAGGCAAAGAGTTGGGTGGGTGCCTATTCCCCACGGTCCAGGCCGGACTTTTCCCGGGCCTTTAAAACACAGCCAGCACCAGCAGCTGGGTGTGTGATTGTCCTGGAGCTGCTAATAGTGCTGTGGAGCTCTCTGACCTGGAAGCCTACGGTGTGGATTACCTTCCTCTGACAGGGGAGCTCAGGACTCTGTGTGCTGGGATCTGAGGGCTGTGGTTTGGAACCTGAGGCTGTAGCCGACCCGGAGGACTCAGACCCCTGTGAAAGCGAACAGGCTGCCTAAAAAAGCCTGCATATGGACTTGCTAACACCCAGGAGCTAAGGTGACTTTTCCGTTTATGAACTTTTGTGTGTGTGAACAAACACCAAGCCACCTGTTTTTGTGTGATGCTCCTTTTTGTGTGAATAAAACACGGACATTTGATTTACAAGCTTGAACGTTGCCTCTGTACTGCGCCCGCTAGTCCTATCTAGCATAGCGAATCCCCACAATATATATATATATATATATATCTATATATATATATATATATATATATATATATATAATTTTCATTGTCATTCGTTTATTGATAGCTATATGTTATATCCAATGTATTCCCTCTTTATATAAGCCTTTTAGACCAAAATGATTTCAGATGATCAAGGGTGGATTACAGTGTAAAGATGAAGTTTCTTATCATTTGAATTCCAATTTGTATATGTTCATTTAAATTTTATTTTAAGACCTATAAATGCAGGTGCAATGCAGGTTGCTGACATAGCGCTTCTGTTGTGACCAATACTGATAATGCCACTGTGCTAAGTCCATATTCTATTACATTTATATATGAATGCTCTACAGGTCCTATATAATTTTGATCAGCGTCACCGGGCTGCACCGATATTGTGTAATCACTGGCCTTTCTGAATTAGTTTATTTTACTTAGCAACAACTAGGATTCAGTAAAGAATATATGGGAAGCCTTTGCTTCCTACCAACCAGAGTCGTTAAGGGTGATTGGTAGCAGTTTCATAGCTTGCTAGTTGTGGTTCTGAAGGGTAAACATATTATTTCCTTTGAGAGTCATTCTTAAAAATTATACTACAGCAGATGATTTTTAGCATCTTGACAATAAATTTAAATGTATCAAAATGCAGTAAAGAACACACAATTGAAGTTTTACAATTGAGATTAGGAATAGTGCTAAGCAAGGAAACATGGTGGCAACAAGCATACCCAGCCACCACTGTTAGGGTTGAGCGAATCATAGATCCGAGGTAGATTTATTAAAAAAACTTTATGTGGTTTCCGTACAGCATTAAAATGTATATGCTGCGTATAGAAAAACTTTGTCTCCGTTGAAGTTGCGCGAGACTTCGGTATTCCTATCTGCAGATTTAAAAACATTTTAAAATAGAATTCTGAAGTTGGCTTCAGTACTTGCAGATGCCTCGGTACTAGTGATGATCGAGCACCAAAGCATTCCGGTGTTCGGCCCGAACACATTGCTATATTCGTGTGCTCGGCCGAGCACCCCAGTATAATGAAAGTCAATGGGAGACAACCAGGCACCCCCTGCTTTGAAGAAGGAAGGGTGTCTGGTCCATTGGAAAAGGTCAGAAAGTGACAGAAACCTCACCGAAATGGATCGGGAACAGCATGGGGACGATTTTGGGATGCATCTTGGACTCCCAGGTCGCTGCTGGGAACCATGTTGTCCTAGTTGTACGCCACTTTTACAGACTGACAAAAATACTCCCAAACCCCCTCCCCCCCCAAAAAAATAAATAAAAAATTACAGGTAAAAATGTTAGGAAACATTCTTTCCAGTATATTCAGTTGTATATAAAGTGCAAGTGCTCCACAAAATGTAGTTTTTTTTTTCAGAACTGGGGCCATGATTAAGATGGACGGCCGGAGGTATCCGTATTGCACTGCTATAGGTGAAATTTTATGACTGGCACCAGAAGGACCACACTGAAAACATTTGCCAAAAATGTTTTCATTAATCTAGGATGAAATTTGTAGCCTGGTTTAAAAACAATCCAACACACGATCCGGCGGCGTTATTCCCATTACCTGCCGAGCATTTTCCTGGAAACCAAAGTCTTTGGGTTCCGAGGGGAGTATGGTTGCAAAGCTGAAACTTAAACTAATTGACAGAAGGGCACCACCAGGAGTGGAGTTTGCGGTTTAATTTGATTCCACATGGGAAACCTCACCCGGCCCGGACACTGAAAGGATTGACAGATTGATACCTCTTTATCGATTCTGTGTGTGGTGGTGCATGGACGTTGTGAGTGGTTGGAACGATTTGTCTGGTTCATCCCGATACCCAACGAGATTCCCCCATGCTAACGAGTTACATCACCCCCGGCAGCCAGTGCAAGGACATTGCAGAGATATTATCAAAAACACTGGCCACAAATTTTTTTTGTAGAATTTAAAAAATATTTTTTGCTTGCGGTAATGTTACATTGCAGAGTTAGCGCAGGAAATGGCGGTCAGCACCGGCTACGAATTTTTTTTTATTGAAATTTAAGAATATTTTTCGATTGTAGGTGAGGGCCTGCAGGTGAGCTGACCCTCCCTGAAGAGGGAAATGAAGAGATCTTGTGCACTGATCCCCAAACTATTCAGCATCCACAGTCAGAAGAAGATGACGGTGGGGAATGGCAATTAGTGTTCCACGAGGTGGATGATGTGGAGGAGAGACAGTTGTCAATAAGTGAGGGTCTTGTTAGGTCAACAAAAGTATGGAGGATGACCAGAGTGAGGAAGTGGAAGAGGAGATGGGGGACGATGATATCACTGACCCAACCTGGAAAGGTGGCTGGCCAAGCGAGGACAGCAGGACAGAGGGGGAGGGATCCACAGCACCGCAACAGGCTGGAAGAGGCTGCGGGGTGGCAAAAGGGAGAAGGCGGGCCACACCAAACAGGCCCGCAAAATCTCCATTGCTAAGTGGTAGGTGTTCCGCAGTCTGGAGATTTTTTGAGGAAAGTGTGGACGATAAAAGAATTGTAATTTGCAAAATGTGCCATACCAAAATAAGAACTCATAAATAACCAAATAACCATAACATATTTTACATCCTATTCATAAATAACTAAAACCATAAAAATAAAAACTCAAACCCGGGAACATAATGGGAGAAGACTGGAGGCAAAATTAGTAGGGGTGTGAACACTAGCAACCTCACTACCACCAGCATGATCCACCACATGGCATCAAAGCACCCTAATAGGTGGGCCGAACCACTGGGGCCACAATCAGTGTCTGTGGGTCACACCACTTCCTCCTCTTCCACCCCTGTGTTACGTGCTGGCCAATCCTCTGTCCTAGACGCAGGCCTGCATGACTCCCGCACTGCAGCTGGGCCTTCGCAAGCACCATCAGCTAGCACACCCACTTCTGTGTCCAAGCACAGCGTACAGATGTCCTTACTCCAGGCCTTTGAACATAAGCGCAAATACCCTGCCACCCACCCACAGGCCAAAACACTAAATGCACACCTTTCAAAATTTCTGGCCCTGGAAATGTTGCCATTTAGGCATGTGGACACTCAAGCTTTCCTCAGCCTCATGGCGGCGGCCGTCCTTTGTTACTCAGTCCCCAGTCTCTCTGTGCCATTCCCGCATTACACCAGCAATTGTGTCCCGTAAAATCACCCATGCCCTGACTAACGCAGTTATTGGTCAGGTCCACATAATGAAATACACATGGACAAGTGCTTTTGGCCAGGGACGCTACATTTCCGTGAGGGCACACTGGGTGAACCTTGTTGAGGCTGGTAGCAAGTCATACCCTGGGATGGCAAGGGTGCCAAGGATTGCGGGCCCTACTTCCATCAGGGTTTTCTGCCGCCACCTACGTTAGTGGCTGCAACCCCTCTTCTCCATCTCCTCTTCCACTGCAAACTCTGAGTTCTCATCTTGCAGCAGCAGTAAACCATCAGTCAGTAGCTGGAAGCAGTGTAACATGGCAGTGGGGAAGCGGAAAGGGCCGTGCAGAAACTCATTTGCTTGGGTGACAAACAGCACACCGCCACAGAGCTGTGGCAGGCTATAAGGGACCAGGTTGGTTGTGTCTTATAATGGCCATAACTTGTTGGCAGCTATTTAGCTTGGCAAGTTCACACACATGGCAATCATACAGCATATTCGTACCATGCACAACAAACATCCTAAACTTATACATTAATATAAATATAAATAAAGACATAAAACACGAGAGTGGAGATAAACTAATGGTATGGCCTGTTTAAGAACCCATAACAATAAAAACTCAAACAATGGAACATAACAGGCCCAGCCCTCAGCCAATCACAGCCCTCACCGGGCAGAATGACTACTCTGCCCATTTACCACAGCAAAATGTCGGGAAATTGTTCCTCAAAAACCTGTCCTAATAAAAAAATTTGAATCAATTAGCAGAAAACAACCTCTGCCCAGAGGGCATGTGGATCCCTCTTTAATGTCCAGGATCTGGCCATACCATGCCTAGCCCACGTGTTCTGAAATCTCTCAAAACTTACCCCAATTTGCCTGAGCTACTAGTGAAGGTGCACCGTGTGTGTGCCCGTTTCAGAAAGTCATCTACAGCTGCCGACATTCTGGCAACGCTGCTGCAGTGCTTGTATTTGCCAGCTAATCAACTGTTATGCGACATGAGCATGCGCTGGAATTCCACATTATTATTATTATTTATTATTAAAGCGCCATTCATTCGATAGCGCTGTACATATGAAAAGGGGTATACATACATAATACAGACAATTGCACTAAGCATGAACAAGACAAGTTACAAACTGGTACAGGAGAGAGGGCCCTGCCCATGAGGGATTACAATCTACATACATTACACATGTTGTCAAGGCTTTGTGAGCAGCAGAAGGCAGCAGTGGAATATCAGCTGGAACATGGTCTTGTATGTTTGACCTCTGTGAGTTTTTTTGAGGGATAAACACAGATGGTGAGTGGCGATGATGCTATTATCAGCCTAACCATCCCACTTCTGTGTCTACTGAAATGCTGGCTGCTAACAATGAAGGTGGATGCTTTACATGTGGAAGAGGTGGAACTAGGATGAAGACATTACACAGGGTGATAGCCATGCCACCCTCAGTTCGTCTTCTCAGTGGGAATTGGATGATGAGGAGGAGGAGGAGGAAGAGCAAGAGACAGTTGCCTCCGCTACAGAGGGTAGTAACCATAGCAGGTTTATTCAATCTGTTCAGCATAGATGGGCAGGAGAGCAGGTGGAGAATAAGGAGATTGAGAGTTATCCTCCTGATGAGGACAGCAAAGTCTATTCTGTTGGGACTCTGACACACATGGCTGACTTTATGTTATGCTGCCTTTCCTGTGACCCTCGCATTCTACGCATTTTGCACAACAGCGATTACTGGTTGTTCAGTTCACCCTTCTCAACCCCTGCTACAAAAATAACTTCTCATCTCTCATTCCTGTGGTGGAGAGGACGAGCAAAATAGTGCAATACCAGAAGGACCTTCTTGAAAAATTGCTCCATAAATTTCCATCTGAGAACGCTGGTGGCAGAGTACGTAGTTCCTTGGGCAACCCAGGAGGGGAGATGAGGGGAACACACAGCAGTGCCAACAGAGCCAGGACAACACTCTCCAAGGCCTGGGACAGTTTCATGACACTCCGCCAGCACCCTCATCTTGTGAGGTGATGTGCGGCCTAGTGTCACAAGGATGGAAAAATTTGGATGATGGTGAAGGAGTAAATAGCAGACCGTGTCAGCATCCTCAGTGATCCCTCTGTGCCTTATAACTACTGGGTGTCCAAGGTGGACACGTGGCACAAACTGACACTCCAAAGCTATAACTAAATGATAAGGAACATAGAAGATATACTATATTGGACTGTAGCATTCTGGGTAAATGACCATGTGGGCACTTTGCGATAAATAAGTGGGTTTTGGGTTGAAGTTTTGGCACTCAGTCTCTAAAAGGTTCGCCATCGCCATCACTGTTTTAGAGGGTTAGCGCACCTGGAGGCCCTCTGCTACATTCTTTTACTCAGTTTCATTGCGCCCAGGGCCACGGCCTCTGTGTGGACCATCAGCATCAAGGCCATTTGCACGTCTCTTACTGGCCGCCTTCCTAATATTAAATGTTGTATATGCTTAAAAGTATGTCACACGTACAGTAGCGTAGGATTTGTAAGTGTATGTGCCAATAAATTAAAACAGGTATTTGGGATGCACACACTTTACACAGGAGATTTAGCCCTGATAATTTCACAGACAATCATACAACATCTGCGGATAAAGTACAGTATATGTCAGTGATATGTATGAAATGTACACACAGTAGATGTTGCACTAATAATTTACATTTCACCAAAATGCACTGTTTTCACACGTGGTACAGTATTTGACACTGAGAGCCACACTCTATGGACACTAGATTAGGCCCAGATTACTTAGTTTTGTGCATCAGACACTGTTTTCAGATGTGGTACAGTATTTAACACAGAAAGCCACACACTATGGAGACTAGATGTTGCTCAAATTTGTTACATTTCCCCAAAAAACATTGTTTGCAGATGGAGTACAGTATATGTCACGGATGTGGATTAAACACACACACAGATGTGGCACAAATTAGTAAAATTTCCACAAAAAACAGTTTGCGGATAAAGTACAGTATATGTCACGGGTGTGGATTAAACGCACACAAAGATGTGGCACAAATTATTTCAATTATTAGTGATGAGCGAGCACCAAAGTGTTCGGGTGTTCGGGTACTCGTTCTGAACACATAGCGATAGTCGTGCGCTCGTCCGAGCACCCGAGTATAATGAAAGTCAATGGGAGACAACAAGGCACCCCCTGAGGGGAGGGTGCCACTTCCATTAGAAAAGGTCAGAAAGTGACAGAAACACCACCAAAATAGATCTGGAACAGCATGGGGACCATGTCTGGGTGCATCTTGAACTCCAATGTCGCTGCTGGGAACCATATTGTCCCTGTTGTCTGACACTTTTACATAGCGACAAAATTACACCCAAAATTCCGGCCCCTCAAATAAAATAAAAAATTTTGAGGTAAAATTGTTAGGAAACATTCCTTCCTGTATATTCAGTTGTATTTACAGTGCAAATGCTGCCAAAAATTACAAGGAAGAAGCACTCCTATACAGCCTGTATATCACATGAAGGAGGGACTCTTTCACATGGTGTTACAATTGTTCAGGTACACTGCTGCACTCATCAAGCCTATGCACTATGTGAAAGATCTGGCAAAAATTACAAGGAATCGGCACTCCAATACACTGTTTATTACACATAAAGGAGGGCATCATACACACCCTTTAAAAAGTTATGATTGATGGCCTGCTGGTGACCCTCAAAAACATTTGGAACAAGGGCCTGCTGGTTACCCTCTAAAACATTATAGTTGAGGGCCTGAAGGTGAGCGGACCCTATAAAAAATTGTAGGGAGGGCCTGAAGGTGAGCGAACCCCATAAAACATTGCAGTGATGGCCTATAGGTGAGCAGACTGTGTAAAACATTAGAGGTGAGGGCCTAAAGCTGAAAGAACCTCATAAAACACTGCAGTTATGGCCTACAGGTGAGCAGACCGCATAAAGCGTTGGAGGTGAGGGCCTGAAGCCTAGCGAACCCCATAAAACATTGCAGTGATGGCCTACAGGTGAGCAGACCTTATAAAGCAGGCATGTCCAAAGTCCGGCCCGCGTTCCGGACTGATACGGCCCCCCAGCTAAGTTAGGCAAATAGTGATCATACGGCCCCCGGAGTAAGTTCCCGAGCACAGCTCAGGGCTCCTTTGATCTCTCACCGCTGGGCTTGGCGTCATCAGCCAGCTAACAAAGAAGGAAAGGCCAAATCTCGGGACGTCCAAGATCTCGTGAGATTTGGGCTTTGGGCTCAGGGAGAAGGAAAGCTCTAATCACGCAACGTCTGAGATCTAGTGAGATTTGGGCTCAGGAAGAAGGAAAGCCCAAATATCACGAGATCTCGGACGTCGCGAGATTTGGCCTTCTTCGTTAGCCGGCCGATGACGTCAAGTCCCGTAGTGAGAGATCAAAAGAGTACTGAGCTGTGCTTGGGGACTCACTGGAATATATATAATTATATGAGCTTCCGTTCTCCTTGCGCCGGCTGATAGAGAGATCCCAGGTCCAGAGCAGTGCTCGGGGACTCACTGGGGTGGAAGGGGGGAGCATAAGATCTATATTTGGCCTTTCCTTCTCCCTGTGCCTCCACACACACAGCCACAAGGGCGACCATAAGGGCTATTGAGCCTATTGAAGAAAAAAAAACATACTGACAGGCAGGCAGGGCTGTGAACTCAGGATAATCGTATAATAAAGCAGACAAGGAAGCATAATAGGAATCTGTGTTAGCAAGCTGTCATACCCTTCATTAACCCCTCACTGTCCATCACTGTGCTATAATTTGATTATCTGATTGTGCTCCTAGCTCTCTCTACATAACTTCTCTCCTTCTGGCCAATTTTTATAATGGTAACTACAAATAAAAAACGAAAAGTTGACAGTGAGGGATGCCGCTTCCAGGAAAAGTGGAAAGTGGAATATTTTTTCACTGAAATTACCGAATCACTGTGTTTGTCTGATATGCCAAGAGACTGTGGCTGCTTATAAGAAATTCAATGTCAAGAGACACTACCAGTCGAGACATAGCACATACGACAAGCTAACAGGGCACGACCACAGTGAAAAGTTGAAGCAACTTGAAGCTGTTTTAATGTCACAACAGCAATATTTTACAATCGCAAAATGGCCGACCTTCGCACATGTCTGGCCCTCCTCGAAAAAAGTTTGGACACCCATGTAAATATAAAGCATTGGAGGTGAAGGCCTGAAGCCTAGCAAATACCCATAAAACATTGCAGTGATGGCCTACAGGTGAGCAGACCTTAACCCCTTAAGGACACGGCCCTATTTCACCTTAAGGACCAGGCCATTTTTTGTAGATCTGACCAGTGTCAATTTATGTGGTGATAACTTTAAAACACTTTTACTTATCCTGGCCATTCTGAGATTATTTTTTCGTCACATATTGTACTTAATGCAACTGGTAAAATGGAGTAAAAAAATGTATTTTTATTTATAAAAAAATACCAAATTTACCCAAAATTTTGAAAAATTAGCAATTTTCCAAGTTTCAATTTCTCTATTTCTATAATACATAGAAATACTGCCAAAAAAGTTATGAATTTACTCTCCCCATATGTCTACTTCATGTATGGATCATTTTGGCAATGCCATTTTATTTTTTTGGGACATTACAAGGCTTAGAAGTTTAGAAGCAAATCTTGAAAATTTTCAGAAATTTTCAAAAACCCACTTTTTAGGGACCAGTTCAGCTTTGAAATCAGTTTCTGAGGCTTACATAATAGAAACCACCCAAAAATGACCACATTCTAGAAACTACACCCCCCAAGGTATTCAAACTTCTTGTGTTCCACAAGAGTTAATGGAAAAAATTTCAGAATTTCGATTTTTATGGAAAGTTTTCCATTTTAATCCATTTTTTCAAGTCACCTGGCAAGGGTTAGCAGCCAAACAAAACTCAATATTTATTGCCCTGATTCTGTAGTTTATATAAACACCCCATGTGTGGTCGTAAACTACTGTACGGGCACACGGCAGGGCATAGAGGGAAAGGAGCGCCATGTGGTTTTTGAAAGGCAGATTTTGCCGGACTAGTTTTTAGACACTATGCCCTGTTTGAAGCCCCCCTAATGCACCCCTAGAGTATAAACTCCAAAAAACTGACTCCATCTAAGAAACTACGCCCCTCAAGGTATTCAAAACTGATTTTACAAACTTTGTTAACCCTTTAGGTTTTCCACAAGAGTTGATGGCAAATGGAGATAAAATTTCAGATTTTTTATTTTAACAAAGCAAGGGTTAACAGCCAAACAAAACTCAATATTTATTGCCCTGATTCTGTAGTTTGCAGAAACACCCCATATGTGGTCATAAACTCCTGTATGGCCAAATGGCAGGGTTCAGAAGGAAAGGAACGCCATATGGTTTTTGGAAGGCAGATTTTACTAGACTGGTTTTTAGACACCATGTCCCATTTAAAGCCCCCCTGATGCAACCCCAGAATAAAAACTCCAAAAAGGTGACCCCTAGAGTTGAGCGAACACCTGGAAGATCGGGTTCGAGAGGTTCAGCCGAACTTCCGGAAAATGTCCGGGTTCGTGATCCGAACTCAACCCGAACTTCATCCTGAACCCGAACCCCATAGAAGTCAATGGGGACCCGAACTTTTGGGCACTAAAAAGGCTGTAAAAGACTCCCGGAAAGGGCTAGAGGGCTGCAAAAGGCAGCAAAATGTAGGTAAATCCCCTGCAAACAAATGTAGATAGGGAAATGATGACTTAACATAAAATAAATAAAAATTAATAAATATTAATTGGAGTTAGGTCCCATAGCACAGAATCAGGCTTCAAATCACCCACCAATGGAGAAGGTCGCTACTATTATTTCGACCCCAGCATCCAGACAAAGGAGAGAGGTCCCACAGCAGAGAATCTGGCATCATATCAACCACCACAGGAGAAGGCCACTTTCAGTGACTTAGGCCTTAGCACCCAGACAGAGGAGACATGTCAGATAGCACAAGCATTACATTTATACCATCCAGCACAGGAGAAGGCCACTTTTAGTTACTTTGACCCCTGCACCCAGAAAGAGGAGAGAGGTCCCACAGCACATATTCAGGCATCATATCACCCACCACAGGAGTAGGCCACCATTTAGTTAATTTGACCCCTGCACCCATGTCAGCTGGTACAAGCATCAGTTTTACATCACCCAGCACAAGAGAAGGCCACTTTTAGAGACTTTGACCCCTGCACCCAGACGGAGGAGAGAGGTTTTCACAGCAGAGAATCAGGCATTTAGATCACCCACCACAGGAGTAGGCCACCATTTAATGGGACCCCGGCAACCATGTCAGATGGCACAAGTATAACATTTATATCACCCAGCACAGGAGAAGGCGACTTTGAGAGACTTTGACCCCTGCACCCAGACGGAGGAGAGAGGTTTCACAGCAGAGAATCAGGCATTTAGATCACCCACCACAGGAGTAGGCCACCATTTAATGGGACCCCGGCAACCATGTCAGATGGTACAAGCATCAATTTTACATCACCCAGCACAAGAGAAGGCGACTTTGAGAGACTTTGACCCCTGCACCCAGACAGAGGAGAGAGGTTTCACAGCAGAGAATCAGGCATTTAGATCACCCACCACAGGAGTAGGCCACCATTTAATGGGACCCCGGCAACCATGTCAGATGGCACAAGCATCAGTTTTACATCACCCAGCACAGGAGAAGGCGACTTTGAGAGACTTTGACCCCTGCACCCAGACGGAGGAGAGAGGTTTTCACAGCAGAGAATAAGGCATTTAGATCACCCACCACAGGAGTAGGCCATCATTTAATGGGACCCCGGCAACCATGTCAGATCGCACAAGTATAACATTTATATCACCCAGCACAGGAGAAGGCGACTTTGAGAGACTTTGACCCCTGCACCCAGACAGAGGAGAGAGGTTTTCACAGCAGAGAATAAGGCATTTAGATCACCCACCACAGGAGTAGGCCATCATTTAATGGGACCCCGGCAACCATGTCAGATGGCACAAGTATAACATTTATATCACCCAGCACAGGAGAAGGCGACTTTGAGAGACTTTGACCCCTGCACCCAGACAGAGGAGAGAGGTTTCACAGCAGAGAATCAGACATTTAGATCACCCACCACAGGAGTAGGCCACCATTTAATGGGACCCCGGCAACCATGTCAGATGGCACAAGTATAACATTTATATCACCCAGCACATGACAAGGCCACTTTCAGTAAGTTAGGCCTTAGCAACGAGACAGAGGAGACAGGTCAGATGGCGCAAGCATCAGTTTTACAGATCACCCACCACAGGAGTAGGCCACCTTTAGTTAATTTGACCCCTGCACCCAGAAAGAGGAGAGAGGTCCCACAGCATATAATCAGGCATCATATCAACCACCTCAGGAAAAGGCCACCATTTAGTTACTTAGGCCTTAGCACTGACACAGAGGAGACAGGTCAGATAGCACAAGCATCAGTTTTACATCAACCACCACAGGAGAAGGGCACTTTTAGAGACTTTGACCCCTGCAGCCACACGGAGGAGAGAGGTCCCACAGCAGAGATTCAGGCATTTATATCAGCCAGCACAGGAGAAGGCCGCTTTCAGTGACTTAGGCCTTAGCACCGACACAGAGGAGACAGGTCAGATAGCACAAGCATCAGTTTTACATCAACAACCACAGGAGAAGGGCACTTTTAGAGACCTTGACCCCTGCAGCCACACGTAGGAGAGAGGTCCCACAGCAGAGAATCAGGCATCATGTCAACCACCACAGGAGTAGGCCACCTTTTGTTTCTTTGACCCCTGCACCCAGAAAGAGGAGAGAGGTCCCACAGCAGAGAATCAGGCATTTAGATCACCCACCACAGGAGAAGGCCGCTTTCAGTGACTTTGGCCCCCTGCACCCACACAAAGGAGACATGTCAGACAGCACAAGTATAACATTCATATCACCCAGCACAGGAGAAGGACACTTTCATGTACTTTGGCCCCGGCACCCAGACAGAGGGAAGGTTCATTCAACTTTGGGTTGCACCCCAAGATTCTAGTTAATTTCAAAAATTGATTTTTCAATGAATAAGTGGCCAGGAGTACAAGACAACATGGTTTAAGGCAGTTATTAAGGACTACTCTGCACAAGGGAGGGTCAGGTCTTGTGGGATTCATGCCTGGTTCATTTTTATAAACGTCAGCTTGTCCACGTTGGCTGCGGACAGGCGGCTGCGTTTGTCAGTAATGACGCCCCCTGTAATGACGCCCCCTGCCGTGCTGAATACACGTTCAGATAAAACGCTGGCCGCCGGGCAGGACAGCACCTCCAAGGCATAACATGCTAATTCTGGCCACGTGGACAATTTGGAAACCCAGAAGTTGAATGGGGCCGAACCATTCGTCAGTACGTGGAGTTGGGTGCAGACGTACTGTTCAACCATGTTAGTGAAATGTTGCCTCCTGCTAACACGTTCCGTATCAGGTGGTGGGGCAGTTCGCTGTGGCATGGAGACAAAACTTTTCCACATTTCTGGCATGCTAACCCTGCCCTCAGAAGAGCTGGCCGTGACACTGCTGCGTGGGCTACCTCTAGCTCCTCCTCTGCCTTGGCCTTGGCCTTCCACCTGTTCCCCTGTGACTGTTGGGAATGCTCTCAGGAGCACGTCTACCAGCGTGCGCTTGTACTCGCGCATCTTCCTATCACGCTCCAGTGCAGGAAGTAAAGTGGGCACATTGTCTTTGTACCGTGGATCCAGCAGGGTGGCCACCCAGTAGTCAGCACACGTTAAAATGTGGGCAACTCTGCTGTCGTTGCGCAGGCACTGCAGCATGTAATCGCTCATGTGTGCCAGGCTCCCCAGAGGTAAGGACAAGCTGTCCTCTGTGGGAGGCGTATCGTCATCATCCTCTGTATCCCCCCAGCCACGCACCAGGGATGTGCCTGCGCTGTGCTGGGTGCCACCCCGCTGTGAACCTGCTTCATCCTCATCCTCCTCCACCTCCTCCTCATCCTCCTCGTCCTCCAGTAGTGGTCCCTGGCTGGCCACATTTGTACCTGCCCTCTGCTGTTGCAAAAAACCTCCCTCTGAGCCACTTCTAACAGACTGGCCTGAAAGTGCTAAAAACGACCCGTCATCCTCCTCCTCCTCCTCCTGGCCCTGGCCCACCTCCTCTTCCATCATCGCCCTAGGCGTTTTCTCTAGGAGACATAGAATTGGTATTGTCACGCTGATAACAGTGTCATCGCCACTGGCCATGTTGGTGGCGTACTCGAGACAGCGCAACAGGGCACACAGGTCTCGCATGGAGGCCCAATCATTGGTGGTGAAGTGGCGCTGTTCCACATTGCGACTGACCCGTGCGTGCTGCAGCTGAAACTCCACTATGGCCTGCTGCTGCTCGCACAGTCTCTCCAGCATGTGCAAGGTGGAGTTCCACCGGGTGGGAACGTCGCATATTAGGCGGTGAGCGGGAAGGCCGAAGTTCCGCTGTAGCGCTGACAGGCGAGCAGTGGCAGGATGTGAACGCCGGAAGCGCGCACAGACGGCCCGCACTTTATGCAGCAGCTCTGACATGTCTGGGTAGTTGTGAATGAACTTTTGCACCACCAAATTCAGCACATGCGCCAGGCAAGGGATGTGCGTCAAACCGGCTAGTCCCAGAGCTGCCACGAGATTTCGCCCATTATCGCACACCACCAGGCCAGGCTTGAGGCCCACCGGCAGCAACCACTGGTCAGTCTGTTGTTCAATACCCCGCCACAACTCCTGCGCGGTGTGGGGCCTATCCCCCAAACATATGAGTTTCAGAATGGCCTGCTGACGTTCACCCCGGCTGTGCTGAAGTTGGTGGTGAAGGTGTGTGGCTGACTGGATGAGCTGGTGGAAGCAGAGGAGGAGGAAGCCGAGTAGGAGGAGGAGGCTACAGGAGGCAAAGAATGATGCCCTGTGATCCTTGGTGGCGGAAGGACGTGCGCCAAGGAACTCTCCGCCTGGGGCCCAGCCGCCACTACATTTACCCAGTGTGCAGTTAGGGAGATATAGCGTCCCTGGCCGTGCTTACTGGTCCACGTATCTGTGGTTAGGTGGACCTTGCCACAAATGGCGTTGCGCAGTACACAATTGATTTTATCGGACACTTGAATGTGCAGGGAAGGCACGGCTGTCTTGGAGAAGTATTGGCGGCTGGGAACCACATACTGGGGGACAGCCATGGCCATCAGCTGTTTGAAGCTGTCTGTGTCCACCAGCCGGAATGACAGCATTTCAAAGGCCAGTAGTTTAGAAATGCTGGCATTCAGGCCAAGGGCTCGAGGGTGACTAGGTGGGAATTTGCGCTTCCTCTCAAAGGTTTGAGAGATGGAGAGCTGAACGCTGCTGTGTGAAATAGTGGAGACGCTAGGTGACGGTGGCGGTGGTGGTGGTGGTGTCGGTGGCACATCCTCTGTTTGCTGCTCGGCAGGTGGCAACATTCCTCTCGAGGCAGAAGCTGAGGCAGCAGCGGTAGAGGGAGCAGGGGAAGCCTGAGCGGGTTCCTTGTTTTTAAGGTGTGTACTCCACTGCAGTTCATGCTTTGCATGTAGATGCCTGATCATGCAGGTGGTGCTCAGGTTAAGAACGTTAATGCCTCGCCTCAGGGTCTGATGGCACAGCGTGCAAATCACTCTGGTCTTGTCGTCAGCACATTGTTTGAAGAAGTGCCATGCCAGGGAACTCCTTGAAGATGCCTTTGGAGTGCTGGGTCCCTGTTGGCGCTGGCCAATAGCAGGCAAACTCTCTGGGCGGCGGCTGTTCTGCTTTTGCCCCCTGCACCCTCTTTGGCTTCGCTGTTGTATTGGTCTCACCACTGCCTCTTCCTCTGAACTATTTAAGTCAGCGGCACGACCTTCAGTCCATGTGGGGTCTAAGATCTCATCGTCCTCTGCATCGTCTTCCACCCAGTCTTCCTCCCTGACCTCCTCCTGTTCAGTCTGCACACTGCAATAACACGCGGCAGTGGGCACCTGTGTTTCGTCATCATCAGAGACTCGGTCACTCTGCTGTGGTGGTATTCCCATGTCCTCATCATCTGGATACATAAGTGGTTGTGCGTCAGTGCATGGAATGTTTTCCACGGCTGGGGAAGGGCTAGGTGGACGCCCCTGGAAAACCGTGGGAGCAGAGTCTTCAAACAGAATAAGAGACTGCTGCATAACTTGAGGCTCAGCCAGTTTCCCTGATATGCATGGGGGTGATGTGACAGACTGATGGGCTTTGTTTTTAGGTGCCACATGTGCGCTTTCCGCAGAAGACTGGGCGGAAGACAATGTGGTGAACGTGCTGGAAGCACTGTCGGCCACCCAATCGACTAATGCCTGTACCTGCTCAGTCCTTACCCAGGGGGGAGTTGGTTCACTACTTTGTGCGCCTGAGGCCGAACGGCCACGTCCTCTGCCAGCAACAGAGGCTCCACGGACACCACCACGAACGCGTCCTCGTCCCTTAATAGAATGTTTACTCATTGTTGCGATTCAACTCGCACCACAATAAAATATATTATTTTTTAGCCCCAAAATTCCCACACTGGAAGATATAATTCCTTTTTCCGGTATTAATTACAAGAAAACTGCTGCAAATTGGACACCAGAATTTTTAAAATGCTAGTTTTGGTACATAGCTTCCCACATGGGGAGATATAATTCCTTTTTACAGGAGTAAAAACGTGAGGCCTAGTGTTTTTGGTCTACCAAACACCAGATTGATTAAATTGGCCTTTTTTTCACCAAAATTACAACACTGGACGATATAATGCCTTTTGGCGGTATTAATTACAAGAGGACTGCTGGTATTTCAGAACACCGGAATTGTTAAAATGCTAGTTTTGCTAGATAAATTTCCCACACTGGGAGAAATATTGCCTAAGCCTTTTACAGTATTAATTACAACAGGAGTGCTTCTTCTGGTCTAACACCAGAATAATTTTATTATTACGGTGAAAGCTTTTTTAATTTATATTTCTGGCACATAAAAAAAAATATTTCTGGCTGACAGTATTGGACAAAGTAGTGGCACTGGCTAGCCTAGCTGGAACAGCACATTCATGGGATTTGCTATCCAAGTGGGTTACTTTCAGTTTCACCACTGATATATTAAATATCTTTGCAGTTAGTATGGGTGACACAAGCACAGCCAAACCCCTGATGTAGTATATCTATGAAAAAATCGACTATTACATGAGATTAATGGACGTTGTGGCAGCTTTTGCTGTAGCACCACAAGTCCCAAAATGGCCGCCGCCTATCAGCCCAGTAACATGTGCCCAGAAAACAGTCTGCCCAGCCAGAAAAAAAATTGACTTTGACTGAGCAGCTGAATCGCTGTTGTTCTGATTCACAGGTGTAGATTTTTAACTTCTTTGGAGCTTTGGTTTAGACTCTGTGGCAGCAAGTGCTGGCGCACCACAAGTCCCAAAATGGCCACCGCCGGTCAGCCCAGTTACATGTGCCAGTAAAAATCACTCTGGCCAGTCTCAACAAAATAGTGACTTTCAGTGAACAGCTCAGCTGAGTTGTTCTGATGCACAGGTATAGAAAGGTAGATCATTCAATCACTTCTTTATCCCTGCCTATCTCGCCCTCACAGAAGCTGCATCCTCTCCCTACACTAGTCAGAGCAGTGTGACGTGCGGCACTACGTGACTCCAGCTTAAATAGAGGCTGGGTCACATGCTGCACTTGGCCAATCACAGCCATGCCATTAGTAGGCATGGCTGGGATGGGCTCTTAGGGCAAGAAGTAAAACGCTAACTGATTGGCTGCTATGCAGCACTTCAGAAAGCGGGAAGAAATCGACGAACACCGGACCCGAACCCGAACTTTTTAGAAAACGCCCGGGTTCGGGTCCGTGTCACGGACACCCCAAAATTCGGTACGAACCCGAACGATGCTCGAACTGTTCGCTCAACACTACTCATTGTTAATGTTCACCAAGCACCTCAATAGAAAAAAAATATTTGGCCCAATGTTTCAGGCCTTTTTTTTACAGGCACATACCACTATCTGCCTATTTATTTATGTAGCGTATTACACTAATCCAGGCACAGCAGTAACCACTGATTTAGGGGAATATCACTTTTAGGGCTAGTATTTAGGCCCTGGATGAAAGGTATCCTTTTATGGACAGATTTAAATTAGGCCTGCAACAGCTGGAACACCAGATTCGGGGTCTTGCTATTTTGGCAATTGAATTTCACCCCAGAACAAAATATATAATTTGCAGGACACTATGAAACTTGGCCAGCCACAGCTGAAACCACTGATTTATGGTATTGCTATTTTGGCAATTTAATTTCACCCCAGAACAAAATATATGCTCTGGCGGACACTATTATAGTTTGCCAGCCACAGCTGAAACCACTGATTTATGGTATTGCTATTTTGGCAATTGAATTTCACCCCAGAACAAAATATACCCTGTTACGGATAGATTTAAACTAGGTCTGCAACAGCTGGAACACCAGATTCAGGGTATTGCTATTTTGGCAATTGAATTTCACCCCAGAACAAAATATATCCTTTGCAGGACACTATGAAACTTGGCCAGCCACAGCTGAAACCACTGATTTATGGTATTGCTATTTTGGCAATTGAATTTCACCCCAGAACAAAATATACCCTGTTACGGACAGATTTAAACTTGGCCTGCAACAGCTGGAACACCAGATTCAGGGTATTGCTATTTTGGCAATTGAATCTCACCCCAGAACAAAATATATGATTTGCAGGACACTATGAAACTTGGCCAGCCACAGCTGAAACCACTGATTTATGGTATTGCTATTTTGGCAATTGAATTTCACCCCAGAACAAAATATATGTTTTGGCGGACACTATTATAGTTTGCTAGCCAGTGCTGGGACACCAGATTTAGGGGATTGCTATTTTGACAATTGAATTTCACCACAGAAAATAATCTATCCTTTGCCAAACAGCAGACAGTATTATACTTGGCTAGCCAAAGCTGGAACACCAGATTTAGGGGATGGTATTTTGGCAATTGTATTTAACCCCTTAATAAAATATAGAAATTGCTATCCTGAGTTTCTAGGGGTGACAATTAGCACAGCCAAGCCCCTGATGTAGGATATAGCAAAAAAAAAAAAAAACTAGTATTGATGGACTTGATGGCAGCTTTTTCTGGTGCACCACAAGTCACAAAATGGCCACCGATCACCCCAGAAAATAAGTGACAGAAAAACGCTCTCTGCAGCCTAAAAACCAGTGAGCAAGTAACTAGCAGAAATTCAATCATTCACAGCTGTAGATCGATCACTTCATTAGGTGCTTTTGCAGACTTTTCCCTGCCTAATCTCACCCTCACAGCAGCTGCGTCTTCTCCCTACACTAATCAGAGCAGTGTGACGTGCGGCGCTACGTCACTCCAGCTTAAATAGAGGCTGGGTCACATGCTGCACTTGGCCAATCACAGCCATGCCATTAGTAGGCATGGCTGTGATGGGCTTTTAGGGCAAGAAGTAAAACAATAGCTGGTTCGCTGCTGTGCAGCCCTTCAGAAAGCGTGAAGAAATCGCCGAACAACGAACCCGAACCCCTGAACTTTTTTGAAAATGTTTGGGTCCGGGTCCGTGTCCCGAACACCCCAAAATTCGGTACGAACCCGAACGATGCTCGAACTGTTCGCTCAACGCTACTTCTAACTAAATTTTTTGTGCCCAAATGACTGTTTGTTTAACAACTTAATTTGACAGCACTATATAAGCCTTTAATTTCACATGTGCTGATGCTGCAAGGCCTGAAAATAGTGTTTTTTGTCAAAAAAGTGTGTTTTTCAAACCCCAGAAAATAATAGGTGTATTTCTAGCTTAAATTGCACACTGACTAATACAGATGTTGTAGATTGCCCAAAAGATCTTTTTTTGCTAACAGAATATGAATGCTGTATATATTAAACTTGAATTTAATACTTGCGGATCTGGAAAATACAGTTTTTTGAAAAAAAAGTGTGTTTTTCAAACCCCAGAAAATGATGGGTGTATTTCTGGCTAAAATTGCACACTGACTACTACAGACGTTGTAGTTTGCCCCCCAAAAATTGTGATTTTCAATGTCCCAAATGATCAGATGCAGTGCTGGTGCACTGCCCATGCATACAATGGCCGCCGCCACCCACCTAAATAACAGAATTCTAAAAGTTTGTATTTTTTGGTCAATGAGCTCAGGGCACGGTAAAATGATAGTGCCCTGCACCCACACAACTATTTCTAGGTAGAGCGCTGAGTTAGATTCTCTCCCTGAAATCACAAGTCCAGCAGCATACTCTCCCTACACTTATAACAGCAGAGTGACGTACAGCGCTATGTGACTCAAGCTTATATAGAGCCTGGGTCACATGCTGCTCTGGCCAATCACAGCCATGCCATTAGTAGGCATGGCTGTGATGGCCTCTTGGGGCAAGTTGTATGACGCTTGTTGATTGGCTGCTGTGCAGCCTTTCAAAAAGCGCCAAGAAAGCGCTGAACACCGAACCCGAACCCAAACTTTTACGGAAATGTTCGGGTTCGGGTCCGTGTCCCGAACACCCCAAAATTCGGTACGAACCCGAACTATACAGTTCGGGCTCGCTCAACCCTAACAGGCACGCAACACCTAGTGTCATCACAGAATAAAATATATTTAATTGTTCTCACAAAAAATAAAAATATGCAAATGCACATAAAATAGCACAAATTGAAATAAATTAAAATAAATTAATTAAAATAGATCACCAAGCTGTCTGGGTTAAAAGTTGTTAATTAATTTACTTATTGTCCCACAGATCGCCACACATATATATTCGCTCATTATTTTCTACCGGATTGAATACGGCGGTCTCAAACTCAAGCGATACACACCGGTCACCATGTACCGTTATACAGTATGTAGCGGTATAGATACATAGTACCATGATACTTAACATGCAGCAACTATCCGGTGCATGATTTCCACAAACTCTCACGCATTACTCTATACTTTGTAGCAATGGATCAAATCAATGTCACTACTTTGAATCTTATATATATCTCTTATATCCTCTTCTATATCAACCCGATGGAGTCTCCGGTCACCTATTTATACAGTTATTTGTTACGGTTAAATAATCTCAATGTTCACTTTCAATGAGCTCAAAGTATAATACAGTGCTCCCAATTCGATTGGTCAATATCATTGTTGTAGTACTCACTGTTTGTAGAGCTCATGCACGGGTCAGGGCTCCCAGTGGCGTCCCACTCGTTATGCGGAGCAATACCTGCCTCTTACCTATATATAGTTATCTACAGTGGTACTTTATTCAAGGTTGCACTTGTTTAGTGTCGACCTTCGGTCATTCATATGTACCCGCGTATCTTTGCAGCGTCCCACGTGAGCGGACCAATAAAGACCCGCCGGATCCAAGCGGCCTCGATGCTCCAGGTGTAGCACTCCAAGGTAGTGGTCAAAGGTAATGATTGACACTCCTATTGTAAAAAGTTCTTTATTAGTTCTGCTAGCAAATGTTAAAAAGTTCTTATTTATCGTAGGTGTCTCAAGGCTGAATATAATCCCAGACGTGTTTCGAGGTCTGAATAGTGACTGACCTCTTCCTCAGTGGTATCTCAGCCTCAAAGAGACACCTCCTTTTTATACCTTGTTCCCATATTAACATGCAGGACCCAATATCTTTAAGATTTTCACATTCTCTTTAGACTCAAAGTCTTTCTTTAATTTGAAAAAGCAAACTTTAGTTTATATCATCCTTCTTCCCTTAGTTTTTCCTTCTTTGTACTTTTGCATTTTTAACGGGTTTCCAATGCGTTTTTTCTTGGAAAGTGCGTTTTTTATTCCATTGCTGCTGCTATGTATATATTACCCCAATAAAGGGTTTTTATATACAACTTAAAATATTCAAAAAATATACAAATAAACATATGTTCCCTCTATATATTCCAATCTTTCAATCGGAATATATATATACTAGACATTAGGCCCGTTTCAATAACATTAGTTCTGACACTGTTATAGTGGTCTGTGGATGACACTGTTATGGGGGATCTGTGGATGACACTGTTATGGGGGATCTGTGGATGACACTGTTATGGGGTATCTGTGGATGGCACTGTTATGGGGGATCTGTGGATGACACTGTTATGGGCGGATCTGTGGCTGGCACTGTTATGGGGGATCTGTGGATGGCACTGTTATAGGGGATCTGTGGATGGCACTGTTATGGGGGATATCTGTGGATGACACTGTTATGGAGGGAATCTGTGGCTGACACTGTTATGGGGGATCTGTGGCTGACACTGTTATGGAGGGGATCTGTGGAGGACACAATGTTATGGGGGATCTGTGGCTGACGCTGTTATGGGGGATCTGTGGCTGACACTGTTATGGGAGTCTGTGGCTGACACTGTTATGGGGGTCTGTGGTTGACACTGTTATGGGGGTCTGTGGTTGACACTGTTATGGGGGTCTGTGGTTGACACTGTTATGGGGGTCTGTGGCTGACACTGTTATGGGGGGTCTGTGGCTGACACTGTTATGGGGGGTCTGTGGCTCACACTGTTATGGGGGGTCTGTGGCTGACACTGTTATGGGGGGTCTGTGGCTCACACTGTTATAGGGGGTCTGTGGCTGACACTGTTATGGGGGGTCTGTGGCTCACACTGTTATAGGGGGTCTGTGGCTGACACTGTTATGGGAGGGTCTGTGGCTGACACTGTTATGGGTGTCGTGAAAACTCAGATCCGACAGTATATTCTAACACAGAGGCGTTCCCATAGTGATGGGGACGCCTCAAGTTAGAATATACTGAGATGTGTGTACAGACCGGCCCCCTGCTGCCTGACAGCATCTGATATCTTACAGGGGGCTGTGATCTGCACATTTAACCCCTCAGGTGCCGCACCATTATAATCGTATATAAAGATTGAACATCCAGGGTACCAATTGTCCACTTAGGATCAAATTTTAGATCTTCTAATATCTCTATAATTTGTGTAGTGTCTCTTATGTATGCTCTTGTTTTCTTTACTGTGGGTTGCAAGATCTTATCTATATACTGCGACACGTTGGATGTAATCGATCCAATCCCGGACACTATAGGACGTCCCGGTGGATTGGCCTCATTCTTGTGTAGTTTAGGTAAACAATAGAAGATAAGTAACCTCTGTGGCGTATTTATTATAAACTCATATTCCTGTTTGGATATTATACCTTGTGTTAGACCATAATCACATAGTGTCTTTAACTCCTGATAGTATATCCCGGTAGGGTGTGTCTTCAGTTTCATATCTGTATCAGTATCTCTTAGTTGTTTCAGACACTCCCTATTGTAGTCTTCTACACCCCAAACTACAACAGACCCTCCCTTGCTGGTCTTATTCTTATCTGTTACTGTATCTGTAATTCCTTGATTGCCTGAATCTCTTGTCTGGTAAGATTACTCCTCCCCTATAATTTTTAATTTTTCTAATTTCGTATTCTACATTTCTCCGAAAAGTAGTCATTTCTTCACTCAACTTCTGTTTGGGAAACTTAACCGATTTCTTTTTTAGTCCCGTATGTTGATATTTATCAGTGTCTGGTGAATATACTTCTGAACTTATAGGATTCATAAGAAAATATTTTTTCAAACACAGCTTCCTTACAAACTTCTCTATTCCCACATATGTGTCAAATTTATTCAATTTATTAGTTGGAGAAAACTTTAATCCTTTATTTAGTAACCTTATCTGTGCATGCGTTAATTGTGTGTTACTTAAATTAACCACTGTGTTGAATGTTGATTCATAGGTTATTGGGTTTTATTTCTCTTCCTCCCCCCTCTGCGTATTTTTCTTCCCTCCTTTTCGTGTTGTGATGTCTTATATTGTGTCCTTTGAGTTCTGTGTCACAAATTGTGCGATGATTGTGATACCCTCTTTTGTGATTCCCTCATGTGATTGGGTATGTGTCCCAAGTCTCTCTGTCTGAGATTGTATTAGTGCATTATTGGCGAGTTGGGATGATAATCCTGTCTCGGTGACTGTTGTGTCTCCCGTCGTGCTCTTGCCCTGTGGTGGGGAGATGTCCCATCTAAAAAATGATGTTCTGACAGGGCTTCATATCTATTATTAACAGGAACCGTATAATTAAGACTTATATCCCTATTGAAGGTTTCCTCCTGATTAGGCTGAGTTTGATCTTTTTTTTCTTTACTTCCATTCTGAGGGGAGTTTGAGTGTTCACCATCTCTTTGACGCAATCTCTGTTGATTGTTCCCTTTTTATTCATATTTTGGATAATTATTTCCTCTTTGTATATCCTGTATATTATTATTTATCTTTCTACTCTTTTTACTTATAATGTCCTGTTCCATTTTATCCAGGCTTTTACATAACCTAGTTTGCCACATTTCTTATTTCTCATTTTTCGGCATTTTGTTATTTTCTACCGGATTGAATACGGCGGTCTCATACTCAAGCGATACACACCAGTCACCATGTACCGTTATATGTAGTGGTATATATAAATAGTACCATGATACTTAGCATGCAGCAACTATCTTGTGCGTGATTTCCGCAAGCTCCCACGCATTACTCTATACTTTGTAGCAATGGATCAAATCAATTTCACAACTTTTAATCTTATATATATATATATATCTGATATCCTCTTCTATATCCACCCGATGGAGTCTTCGGTCACTTATTCATACAGTTATTTGTTACTGTAAAATCATCTCAATGTTCATTTTCAATTAGCTCAAAGTTTAATACAGTGCTCCCAATTTGATTGGTCAATATCATTCTTGTAGTACTTACTGTTTGTAGAGCTGATGCATGGGTCAGGGCTCCTAGTGGCATCCCACTCGTTATGCGGAGCAATACCTGCCTCTTACCTTCATGTAGTTATCTACAGTGGTACTTTATTCCTGGTTGCACTTGTTTAGTGTCGTCCTTCAGTCATTCATATGTACCCGCGTATCTTTGCAGATGCTCCAGGTGTAGCACTTCAAGGTAGGTCAAAGGTAATGATTGCCACTCTTATTGTAAGATATATATATCTTACAATATATATATATATATATATATATATATATATATATATATATATAAGATTCAAAGTAGTGAAATTGATTTGATCCATTGCTACAAAGAATAGAGTAATGCATGGGAGTTTGCGGAAATCACGCACTGGATAGTTGCTGCATGCTAAGTATCATGGTACTATGTATATATACCGCTATATATAACAGTACATGGTGACTGGTGTGCATCGCTTGAGTTTCAGACCGCCGTATTCAATCCGGTAGAAAACAACGAGCGAATATATTTTTGAGTGGCGATCTGTGGGACAATAGGTGAATTAATTAACTACTTTCAACCCAGATAGCTTGGTGATCTATTTTAATTTATTTATTTTAATTTATTTCAATTTGTGCTATTTCATGTGCATTTGTATATTTTAATTTTTTTGTGAGAACAATTAAATATATTTTATTCTGTGATGACAGTAGTTGTTTAGTGGCTGTCTAAAAAATATATTATCTATAAAGTGACTGTGAGCTACGTCACGACTAGTGCACCGTATCTATCCCCCTGGGTAATTGAGCCTTCCCTCATTCTTAGAATGGAATATATACTTGTTGTGAAATTGATCCTTTTTTTATTTTCTATATCAAGTAAGATACCATGGTAACAATTGACTAGCAGGATGTGCAGCTATTTAGTTTTTTGGTTCAGCACTGAAATACATATACAAAAATGTATACTGAATACACATAAGAATATGTATTGAATGTGAACATAAGACTCTCATTGTTCATTTTTTTGTTTTTTAAACATGAATGTGAAACAATAAAAACTTATCAAATTGAATATTGGAAATGGAAGTGCTCAAAAACCAAGATTTCAAGAAGAAAAGACATCATGTGAAACAAAATGATGTGATCACATAGCAAGCTATGGAAGCAATTTGAATGGTTAATTATGTGCGACTATGGACAGTGTAAATAATTTCAGATTTAAAATAAAACGAAGCAGCATAAATCTTTCTAATTGTGTTTAATCATGCTTTTATATTTTGTAATCCACAGCTGTAGGAAATACATTGCTAATATAACCCTTACTGATTTCTACCAATGGCTAAAGCAGTAAGTCTTAGACGTAAGCGGGTAATTTGGGGTTTTTCATTGAACAGCTTAAAAGAAAATGATTAGAGTTACATAAAAGAACATTAAAGCTGGCACAACCTTATAAGTATGTCAATTGTGTAATGAAAGAAATAAATTAAAACATAGTGCCTCATACAAAAGTAAGGGTTTGTAAAAGCTAAAAATATAGTAAAAGCTATGAAATTTCCTATTTTATTCATTGGGGGAAAAAAAAAGTTTGATGGTAAATTTGCTGCTTTGAAATTGATGTATGTTTAAAGACTTATTCACTAAAAAATACATTTATATATTAGTTATTGTTTATTAACATACCAAGATATATGTACAAAGAACACTGCACAAAAATGCCGCACATCAAAGATAAAATATAGATTATATAAATTTATTATTTAAAACACAAAACATGACACACGACAAAAAAGGGAGTTAAAAACATTGTATACAATGAATCACCAGCAGTGTGGATGTATGGTCCAACACTGATACCCACCACGCGGCCCTGTCACAATAATCTCATAGTACAGTCCCAGGCAATTGGCTCACAGTGGATAGTCTAAATAATACTCAGCAAACAATAACAATATCTGCATTAAAAAAATCCACAGGAGCTATAATACTTATCACAATAGCATGGTAATGCACGGGTCCAAGGTGGTGGGGCAAAACAAGCTCGACGCGTATCGCCGGTACACAGCCGGCTTCCTCAGGAGTGTCATCTTTACTAATGTTCAGGTAGCCTTATTTAAACATCACATGATAAACAAAATAATAATCACCTGTTAGGTCAAATAGAGAGACCGCCCACCGCTCGACCCCTCCCTGGACAAGCGGTGTGGGAAGGGCGCCCCAAAGATGGACACCGCCGGACAACGCCGGCAGCGCGTGTGACGAGGCGCACAAAAAGGGCGTCGCGCACACGGCGCGTGCCCGTGACGTAGACCGGAAGTGAGCGCCGAGCTGCGTTCCAAAGAACGGAAGTGCAGCTCATGCGTGTCACCACCGGACGTCACCTGATGCGGAGGAAGTCAGCGCCCAGCCCATGCACAGAAAAACAGTGGAACCGACCGTAAAAATGCGCAAAATACATTTCAAAGTCAGCAAATCACAAACCACTTGATTATTTAAATTAGTCTAACCAATAAATTAAAAACATATAAAGATATATCAAAATCATTATACCATAATATTCATTAAATCAAGTCAAAATAGAATAAAAAATAAAATAATCAAAAATAAATAAAAGACCCCACGAGATAAATTAATAATTATGAGGTTCAAGTGTAATGCATAACTAATTATTAATTTATCTCGTGGGGTCTTTTATTTATTTTTGATTATTTTATTTTTTATTATATGAATTTTGTGGGGTGTTTTTGAAACTAATTTATTATTATATGGTTAAGAACCAGTGTGAGTCAATTATGGTGTTTTGATTATCATATGAATTAGGTACACTGCAGACCACTTTGTATATCTTTACTCTTTTATTTACATTTTATTTTTCGTTTTTTATTATATTTTTTATGTATGTCTTATGCACTATTGGATTTTTTAATCACACAGGTTGGGTGTTTTGAAACTAATTCACTATGTGGTATTGAATTAATATGTGATTATCATGGTTGTTTGATTATTTTGACTTGATTTAATGAATATTATGGTATAATGATTTTGATATATCTTTATATGTTTTTAATTTATTGGTTAGACTAATTTAAATAATCAAGTGGTTTGTGATTTGCTGACTTTGAAATGTATTTTGCGCATTTTTACGGTCGGTTCCACTGTTTTTCTGTGCATGGGCTGGGCGCTGACTTCCTCCGCATCAGGTGACGTCCGGTGGTGACACGCATGAGCTGCACTTCCGTTCTTTGGAACGCAGCTCGGCGCTCACTTCCGGTCTACGTCACGGGCACGCGCCGTGTGCGCGACGCCCTTTTTGTGCGCCTCGTCACACGCGCTGCCGGCGTTGTCCGGCGGTGTCCATCTTTGGGCGCCCTTCCCACACCGCTTGTCCAGGGAGGGGTCGAGCGGTGGGCGGCTCTCTATTTGACCTAACAGGTGATTATTATTTTGTTTATCATGTGATGTTTAAATAAGGCTACCTGAACATTAGTAAAGATGACACTCCTGAGGAAGCCGGCTGTGTACCGGCGATACGCGTCGAGCTTGTTTTGCCCCACCACCTTGGACCCGTGCATTACCATGCTATTGTGATAAGTATTATAGCTCCTGTGGATTTTTTTAATGCAGATATTGTTATTGCTTGCTGAGTATTATTTAGACTATCCACTGTGAGCCAATTGCCTGGGACTGTACTATGAGATTATTGTGACAGGGCCGCGTGGTGGGTATCAGTGTTGGACCATACATCCACACTGCTGGTGATTCATTGTATACAATGTTTTTAACTCCCATTTTTGTCGTGTGTCATGTTTTGTGTTTTAAATAATAAATTTATATAATCAATATTATATCTTTGATGTGCGGCATTTTTGTGCAGTGTTCTTTGTACATATATCTTGGTCTGTTGATTTACACTGCTGCCAGCACTCGTTTAGTTTGGATAGGTGTGCCCCCATATATTATATCATTGTTTATTAACATATCACCAATATATTCTATGGTGCGCTACAAAATGTTCTTGTCCATGTATATCATGAATGTGATATTGAATTTCATGTAACACATAGTGTTGAACGCGAATATTTGAATAGTGAATTTTTTTTGCGAATATCGGCACTTCGCTAATTCGCGAATATTTCGAATATAGCGCTATAAATTCGCTATTTCGAATATTCGTTTTTTGTTTTTTTTAGTTATACTTTTTTCTTTCCCACTTCCCAAAAGTAGTTCTTACCTGTCCTGAGGATTCCTGGCTTCCTGGCTGCTCCAGTCAGTGCCCGTTGCCGCTTCTGCCGACATCCGTGCTCATGGAGCGTCCCCATCACCATGGGAACGTCTCCATACTAAAATGTATTATATGATGTTGAACTGCACTCCTTTTTCTGTTGGTGGTGCTCAGTGGTAAAGAGTTGTCGTATAATTAAAGAAGTACCACGGCACTCAAATTGTCGATGCAAGTAAAATTGATTTATTTGTCATCCATCCACATTATTATAGTTTACACTGATACATGCTTTATAATCTGGCCAACGTTTCGGTCCAGCCTGGACCTTGTTCACGGCCGTGGTGCAGACAGTAGGCAGCGGATGGTGTGGCCATCCACACCATCCACTGCCTACTGTCTGCACCACGGCCGTGAACAAGGTCCAGGCTGGACCGAAACGTTGGCCAGATTATAACGCATGTATCAGTGTAAACTATAATAATGTGGATGGATGTTCACGGCCGTGAACAAGGTCCAGGCTGGACCGAAACGTTGGCCAGATTATAAAGCATGTATCAGTGTAAACTATAATAATGTGGATGGATGACAAATAAATCAATTTTACTTGCATCGACAATTTGAGTGCCGTGGTACTTCTTTAATTATCCATACTAAAATGCACTGTCGGATTTGAGAATTACGTTGAAATCGCAATGCGATTAATTCAAGTTATATTAAATTGCATTGTGATTACAACTTAGCAGTGCACTGCTATCTTACATATTAGGCTAGAATTAATGAATATGAAATATAGCAGCAGTGCCAAGTAGAAATCGCAATGCGATTACTCCAAGTTATATTAATCGCATTGCGATTTCAACTTAGCACTGCTATCTATATTCCATATTCGTTAACTTCGTTAATTCTAGCAAGCTGACCCATTATAAACCCAGCTCTAAGTTGAAATCGCAATGCGATTAATATAACTTGAAATAATCGCATTAAGATTTCAACAGACATGGTTTACTATGGTCGCTAAAACGAAGATGGAGAATACTTCGTTATCTTCGTTTTGAGGAATATGACGGATACATTTGTCATATTCACAAATTCTACCAAGCCAACCATAGTAAACCAGGTCTAAGTAGAAATTGCAATGCGATTAATTTAAGTTATATTAATCGCATTGCGATTTCAACGTAATTCTCAAATCCGACAGTACATTTTAGTATGGAGACGTTCTTGGCTTGGTAGAATTAGCGAATATGACGAATGTATTTGTCATATTCCACAAAACGAAGATAACAAAGTATTCTCCATCTTCGTTTTAGCAACCTATTCGTCAACTTCGCTAATTCTAGCAATCAAATAGGAGGGTTGACTATAGAGACAGCTGTGTTTAATTCACTATGCGATTATATAATTTTTTTTTTTTAATAAATAGAATAATTATAATAATTATCAAGTAATATAATTATTCTATTAAAAAAAGCTAATTAATATAATCGCATAGTGAATTAAACACAGCTGTCTCTATAGTCAACCTTCCTATTTGATTGCTAGAATTAGCGAAGTTGACAAATAGGTTGCTAAAACGAAGATGGAGAATACTTCGTTATCTTCGTTTTGAGGAATATGACGAATACATTTGTCATATTCATCATCTTCGCTATAATTCTAGATATGAACCCAATAGGAAAGTAGCCTAAGTTAAAATCGCAATACGCGATTATTTAAATCGCATAATATTAATTGCGATAACTAGAATAATGACGAATATTCGATTTCGACGAATATGAAACGGATATTCTTTCGAATATTCGCGAATTTCATCTAAATCGAATATGGCACCTGCCGCTCATCACTACGCACTAGCACGACCTTCAGTCCAGTCTGGGTCTAGGACTTCTTCATCCTTCACTGATTCATGACCCCTGCCCTCCTCGTCGGTCTGCACATTGCAGAAAGCCACTGCAGTTGGCACCTGTGTTTATTCATCATCAGAGACGTTTTGTGGCGGTATTCCCATGTCCTCATCCTGCAACAAAAGTGGTTGAGCATCAGTGCATTCAAGGTCTTCCTCTTCTGGGGCAGGGCTAGGTAGATGGGCCGAGTAAACCCTGCCAACAGAGTCACCAAAAAGCATGAGACTTTCCTGCATGATTTGTGTCTCTGACTGCTTGGCTGATTTGCAAGGGCGTGAGGTGGAAGACTGATGGGCATGGGCTGCAGGTGCCAACTCTAAGCTTTCTGCAGAGGACTGGGTGTTACATACTGTGAAGGAAATGGAGGCACTGTAAGCCACCCAATCTACTATAGCCTGTACATGTTCTGGCTTCACCATCCGTAGAGCGGCATTTGGGCCTATCAAATAACGCTGCAGATTCTGTCGCTTACTCGCACCAGGGGAAAGTGTTTGACTTGGAGCGGTAGTTGGCGCTGAACAGCCACATCATCTCCCAGCAACAGGAGCTCCACCAACACCACCACAACCATGCCCACTTCCCTTATTTGATGTTCGCCTCATTATTTGCGTTCACCCACCAAGCTGAAAGATTGGTCTCTCTCCGGTGTCAATTTTCCAGCCACTAGTCGACAATTACGTTCGCTAAGGCAGTGCCCGTGTCATAAAAATGCTGTGTGGACCCAGAATAATGTTTTTTGTGCCCAAAATACAATGATTCTCAATTTCTATGCGGAAATGTAAAATATTTTTTTTGTTACGTTGTATGCACAAGTGGTTTGTGGAACAAGAACAAGTATTTTTGTGATAAAATACAGAAAATTTGTATTTCACTGCTGTAAATTGAAATTAAATATTTATACGCCGGATGGACAGTTTTTTCGGCCTAAAACACGGCTTTTTTAATAAAACCCCAAAATGCAGTTTTTAACTGCTGTACATTAACAGTAAATATTTATAATATACAAGACTGTCCGAAACGCGTAAACTACCAGCCATTGTGTGAACACGATTGTATACTGAACCCCGAATAAAGGAAGCTTTTACTGCATAATCAGGTGCCGGAACCATTCCTTTCTTTTCCTGATTGCGGCAGGCACTTCTCTTCAGGCTCCGAGCACCGGGGATATGGCTGTCCTGGACGGGTGAGCTGGACTTTTGTACTTGTTGTAAATATTTATACTATGTATGGACACCAGATTTGGGGACCCAGAACACGGATTTGGTCCCCAAAATTCACGAATGCAGTATTTGACGGTTATAAATTGGAAATAATTATTTAAACAACAGATTCACAACTGTTTTTTCGGTCTAAAACACAACTATTTTCAATAAAACCCCAAAATGCAGTTATTACTGCTGTAAATTTAAATTTGATATTTATACCGTGTATGTACAACTACTTTGTGAAGCAAGAATATTGCTTTTTCACACAAAAAAGAATAATGCACTATTTTTCAGCTGTAATGTGAAATCTGTATTTAAGCGGTGTATTTCAAGATGCTCTGTGGATCAGGATTACCACTCTTTTGTCAAAAAAATACACTTATGCTGTATTTCACAGCAGTAATGTAAAATAGGTGGTTGTAATGGGTATTTCAGACTGTTTGGTGGACCTTGAGTAACTTTTTTTAAAAATAAAAAACAAAGAAGCACTATTCCCATGTAGAAATATAAAATATGTCATTGGACGGTGTATGCAGAACTGTTTTGTGGACAAGGAATACGTTTTTTCCCCCAAAATTACACGGATTCTTTATTTCACCGCAGAAATGTCAAATATATATTTTGGCGGTCTAAAATAGGCTTGGTGGATCAGGATGATAACTAAAATACACTAATGCACTATTTGGTAGCTGAAATGGAATATACGCTTTAGTGCATAGTATACAAAAGTGCTCTGTGGCACCACAGAGACCATGCTAGACAAATGGACTATGTCACGGCTTTTGTCACCAAAATTCACAGATGCAGTTTTTCACTGCTGTAAATTAAATGTAGGTATTTATACCGTGTATGTACAACTGCTTTGTGAAGCAGGAATTTGGCTTTTTTTCCACACAAAAAAAAAAGAATAATGCACTATTTCTCAGTTGTAATGTGAAATCGGTATTTAGGCAGTGTATTTCAAAATGCTTTGTAGATCAGGTTTTCAACTTTTTTTGCCAAAAAAAATACACTTATGCTGTATTTCACAGCAGCAATGCAAAATAGGTGATTGTAATGGGTATTTCAGACTGTTTGGTGGACCTTGAGTAACTTTTTTTTTAATAAAAAACAAAGAAGCACTATTTCTATGCAGAAATATAAAATATGTCGTTGGACGGTGTATGCAGAACTGTTTTGTGGACAAGAAATACGTTTTTTCCCCCAAAATTACATGGATTCTCAATTTCACCGCAGAAATGTCAAGTATATATATTGGCGGTGTAAAATAGGCTTAGTCGATCAGGATGATAACTAAAATACACTGATGCACTATTTGGTAGCTGAAATGGGAAATACGGTTTAGTGGCACCACAGAGCCCAGGCTAGACAAATGGACTAGGTCACCCCTTAAACATACAAAAGGCAATATAGGGGACTTGAGCAGCCAGAAAAAAAGTTTTTTTTCCTTCACTGAGCTACAAAATAGGATAAGGCTGATGTCCCTGGCAGGCTGACAGACATGCAGTACAATGCAGTGCCAAAAATAGCTGCCGACCCCCACCTCAGTAACAGATGGATTACAAAAAAAATCTCCCTGGCAGTGGCTGAGTACACAAATGTTGGACTTCTGAGGCTCCCTCCCTCTCTATGTGCTGTATCTTGTGGATTAAAGTTGCACAGGTTCTTCAGATTTCTGCCCTTTTCTGTCCCTGATCGCAGCACCAGCATCGTAGCGAGTGACGTGCGGCAGTACATGACTCCAGCTTATAAAGAGGCTGGGTCACATGCTACACTCAGCCAATTACAGCTATGCCATTAGTAGGCATGGCTGTGATGGCTTCTTAGGGCAAGAAGTAAAACGCTTGCTGATTGGCTGCTGTGCAGCCCTTTAGAAAGCGGGAATAAATCACCGAACAACGGACCCGAACCCGAACTTTTTTGAAAATGTTCGGGTTCGGGTCCATGTCGCGAACGCCCCAAAATTCGGTACAAACCCAAACTATACAGTTCGGGTTCGCTCATCACTACTCCTCGTACTTTTATGCTTGTAAATTTGTAATATTACAATGTATTTAAGCCTAATAAAAGTTTAGATTATATATTCGCAAATGCGAATATTATATAAAAATATAATCGCTGTACTTAAAATTTCTTTCAACAACATTTAATTAATTAACCTAAATACTTTCTTGGAAAAAAAACATTGTTACCTTAAAAAAAACATGTATTTCTACCAATTATTTATTAACTTTTCATTTAAATGAGTATTTTATTTATTATATTTTGTTAAAAATTTAGTTAAAATTTTTTCAATTAATAAATGTTTTTTCTGACATCATCCCATTATGTCACTTGCATCAGATATATATTTACATGCTTTCCATACATAAATGCGGTCTACATTAAGGTCCTTAAGTATGGAGAGCAGACAAATATATATCAGATGCAAATTGCATATCTGATTTCCCTCCTAACCCATTCGACCCACACTATATACCCATCGCTAAATACCACCATAACCCACGTCAAACCCACACCCCCCCTTAGACCACCCCCCTACTCCTAACTCGACACACAGACACACACACATATACAGTCTATAGTAGGCATTCTAAAACTGCGGCCGTCCAGCTGTTGTCAAACTACCACTCCTATCATGCAAATTTCTTGGATAAAGATGATTGTTGTAGCCTGTGATAGAATGATTGGAGTTTTATGTTTTCAGCTGGAGGGCCTCAGTTTGCTGGAGGGACACATTTTGATGATGCCAATTTCATACATTCTAACAACTGTCCTTGAGGTCAGAAGTAAAGTTTGACATTCTGTATTTGATGATTCATTTAGCCTTACCCAGGGTGCACCACGGGGAGGCGAACCAGTTTTACACCCCATGACGTCCCGTCACTTCACTAGACAGGTACACCTCTCCTCAGATGGCCCATTGCCAATAGTTGATACTCCAAACACATTAATTTTGAATAAAATCCCATATTTTTTTTAAACACAAAATTAGGCGACGTGTACATTAATGTATGGGGAGTACATCTGACTATTCCAGGAAAGTGAACAGCCTGTCGGATCCGTACTGTGGCTAGTTCATCTAAGCCCCCAGAATGACGCTTTGTCCCTATTGACCATAATTTAGGCGGTGGCGGGTTTCCGGCAGCAGCAAGGCAGCACATGGCGAGAGACAGTTTAATTAAAAGTTCTGCATGTCGTTGTTTATTTCCGGCGAACCTCTTGCCATGCGCCTCCGTTCTGCCATGCCATTGCTATAGCCACCAACATTTCCACAGCATATCATTAAAAAAAATACAAAAATTATTAATCTTTGAAAGGGAAATATTATATTTAATGTTATCGTTAGAAGATCTGATTATATGTTTGTTTTCTTGAACTACATCGCATGTTGCAGTGGAATATTAGGTATAAGGTTAACATCTGATCATATTTTTATTATTTTTATACAACAGCGTATGCTTCAGCGGGGGTATGACAACACCCGCTCTCATGAGATGAAGAGGCAGATCGTTAGGCAGATTGCCTATGAGTTGTGGCGGGAGCACAATGGCCGGCATATGCGGCTGGCCATACTGAAGAAGTGGTCTGATCTGAAGAGGAGGCATGCGAAGAGGATCAGAGTAATCCGGGACCAACAATGTCAAGGTATAATGACAACAGAGTGTTGGTGAAAGATACAAAAGTAATGTGAAGCATATGTACATTTTTGTTAGTATTTTACTTTAAAAACGTTTTCTATTTTTTTATTTTAGATGTACCTGTTTCCTCCGTGAGGCGTAGGCCTCCCCCAACTGAGGCGTGGCAGGTCTCAGATGAAGAGGAGGAGCAGGCTGGGCCCTCCGGTCAGCCACCTGCCCATATTCCCCAGGAGGAGGCCGAGTCCATGGAGGGACCTGAGCGTGGACCCTCACCCCCACCAGATCCCCCTCCATGAGTCTGTGGATGAGGACAACGAGGCGGAGCTAGTCACCACCCCACATCAGGAGGGTAAATATGTACTATAGCTGCATAAAATCATGTACTGTTCCCACATTCAAAAGTACACTCACATGTCAGTTTACTTTTCATCAAAGACATATTGTCTTAGACCCAACCCTAATAAGCATTTTTACACTTTTAAAGTAATCTCTTATCTCATCATATCTAATTTTCTAAACTTTATAAATGCAATAAAAAAAAAAATGCAAACTATGTACAAGGTATAACAATCTAACAATAACAACATTAATTCAAAACAGCTAAAACCCCCAAAAAATGAACAATCACGGTATACCAAATTAATAGGTAAAAGAGTAAATCAAAACAGCCTAAACAATATAAACTATCAAGGTATAATTAATTAACAAGTTTAACATCAAATCAAAACATCAACACAAATGTGAGAACCACCCTCCCAACCTGTGGCAGTGGGCCACTGTAGCAATACAGTGCTTGTGCACTATATAGTATTGACTTCTATATTCAAATCGACTGTGAGCACTGTTAATGGTTAACATTAAGATTGGGTGGTAGTCCTGATCCTGAGTATGACTGAATAATTCCTATCCTTATGTGTAAATGTAATGTGTATGTTCTAGATTAATTATTTATTTTCTATTGTTGTTTATGTCGCTATCTACATGAGCAAAAATAACACGATCCCTATCATTTATTACAAGGATAATTATAAACTGTACTCCAAACACTTTTCACACCACAATGGGAGATTATACCTTCTACCAAACGATTTTCCGACAACCCCACCTCAGAAGAAGTGCTTTTAGACTTTCTCCCAGGATAGCCTTCAATTAATTTATGTATACAATAATGCCAAGAAACAATCTTATTAAGGATTACTTATTAATTATTTTCCTTTACAGTATTGAAAGACTTAAAGAAAAATTGTTTGCCAGGAGCTTAGGGAGCACCATGCTTGAAAACTCTGTGAGTTGAAGCTCCAGTCTGCACACCGCCTGTGCCAATTGGAAGAGAAAAATCAACAGGACATGGAGGGGCTTCTAAACATCCATGACAAATTAAAAGCCCTGCATTAAAGGGAATTTTCTTTATGTTAAACAGTTTATAATATTTTTATTATTACTTTATTTATAAAGTATTTATTGCTATTTAAAATTGTCTCATGTTTTTATTTAGTAAACAAAACAAAAAAGGGTCATACAGCATTGATAAGTTTTGGGTTCCACTTTTGGCCCGACAGTGCATTTAAAACTACACACCATAAAAAAAAAAGTTGAACAGACTAATAACTCCCAAACACCAAAATACACTATAATATTAATGAAGTCTTCTAATCTACAAACCACCATTAATATTATCTTAAAAACTATTAAAGTATCTAGGCATATTTACAAGTTATAATACGGCTCCATTCATAAAAATCGGATTTCCACACGGATGAGTATAACGCCAGTTACAGCCCACCATGTAGAGAGGTCAACACGGAAGTCAGCCATCCCTCCCAGGACAGAAGACGACACAGTGTTCGAACCTAAATCCGTATTTAAACTAAATATAAATAAAATAAACCAAAATAAAATTAATTAGGTTCATCAATCAGTTCTGCACAGCGTTAACTGCACCAGACTGTTTGAAAAAGGGAAGCCCATATGCGGTACACACCTTGCTAGGGCATGTACCTCTACAGGCATGCCCCAAACCACACTTTTTTTAAATAAATAAAAATTAAGAAAATGGATTTTGTGATTAAAGTACGAATGACAATATTAATTTTTACGTAAACATAGTTAAATATCAAAATATTGGCAATAAAAAAATTAGTATCACACCTTCTAGAATAAAACACATGAAAACCAAATTATGAGAATTCATAATTATATAATAGATAATGTTAAAGAGAGAAAACAAGATCTATGCTGGTTAACTCCACATATTTTGGCCAGACATCACCTGCAGGTCATACGCAATTTGAATGATGATTCATAATATCACATTACTAACTCGGATAGAATTATGACACACATGAACCGTAAAGTATGAAGCCTGGTGATAAATAAAGGAAAAAAAAAAATTGTTAAAAAAATTGGAAATATTTTCTATGTTTTTATGTTGGGATTCAGGATTATTGGTCTATTGTCTTTGCGTATGATTGTCTTTGTGTTTATTTGTTTCTTTTAATTTACACTACCCAAAAAAATTAGAATTTTTATTTTGTCTTTCCCTGCATTAAGTCTCCAAAACTCTAATTGTAACTGATATCTTATTCACATTAAGTAGTGATGTAGTAACATTTTGGCAAAATTAAGTGTATTGAAACAGCAATTTTTCTATCTGAAACACATTAGCCCAACCTAGCAAGTATGCTGTCACAAATCAACATTGTAAGTTTAAAGATGTAGGAAAAGACCATGAATTTGATAAACAAAACCAAGCATGTAATATAATGTTGTGTGAAAATTAACATAGATTCCGCAGCATGATCATGACAGGCCGCAGCAACAACATCAATATTTCTACAGTGGTCTACTCAGGGGCCCATGGAGCTTAACAGAATTCATTTGCACAACCAACCGCAGCAGTAGCATCAGTTATTGTAATTTCAAAAGGGCAAAATGTAACTCTACTAGATCAAAACGGGCAACACTAGCAGGATTTGATTACTGTTGTAGTATGAGGGTCGTGTGCTATAAGCCCAAATTCAGCAGCACAAGCAGCAGCAGGCGGAGCATTCATAATGCCAATAGGCCCTAATAAAAATCAACATGAGCCTAATCCGTAGCAGCAGGATTTCCCTGGAGTAGTTGTATTTGGACCATGTGTTCATCGCCCTAATTCAGCTGTACAGTCTGTGGCATTAGTAAAGTTATTAGGTCCTGAATATAACTCAACATGATCGTAATCGGCAGCAGCAGGATTTCTTAAGAGGAGTAGCATAAGGACCTCATGTAGATTGCCCCAAATCAGCAGCACAGGCAGGAGCAGCAATTTGTAATGTGGATAGGCCCAAATATAACAGCATGATCGTAATCGGGAGAACCAGGATTTGTTAAGAGGAGTAGTATGAGGACCTTCTGTAGATAGCCCCAAATCAGTGGCACAGGCAGCGGCAGCATTTGTAATGTGGATAGGCCCAAATATAACTCAGCATGATCGTAATCGGGAGCACCAGGATTTGTTAAGAAGAGTAGTATGAGGACCTTGTGTAGATAGCCCCAAATCAGTGGCACAGGCAGCAGCAGCATTTGTAATGTGGATAGGCCAAAATATAACTCAACATGACCGTAATCAGCAGTGGCAGGATTTCTTAAGAGTAATAGTATGAGGACCTCGTGTAGATAGCCCTAAATTAGCAGCACAGGCAGCAGCAGCATTTGTAATGTGAATAGGCCCAAATATAACTCAACATGATCGTAATCAGCAGTGGCAGGATTTATTAAGAGTAATAGTATGAGGACCTCGGGTAGATAGCCCCAAATTAGCAGCACAGGCAGCAGCAGCATTTGTAATGTGGATAGACCCAAATATAACTCAGCATGATCATAATCGGCAGCAGCATGATTTCTGTTGGGGTCCTCAGCGGCTGGCTGGAAGTGCGCAGCCTCGTTTAGCTATCGCCAAACATGAGACCGAATAAGTATTCAGCTGTGAGGCTTGACTACATACGAGGATTAGTGTCACACAGCCCGGAGCAAACTTCCTTATCATCACGGAGGGGCTGTCAGGCACAGTGGAGCACCGTTAACTAAAAGCGTCAGAATTAGGCATTAGTGATGAGCGAGCACCAAAGTGTTCCAGTGTTCGAGTACTCGGTCCGAACACACAGCGATATTCGCGCGCTCAGCCGAGCACCCGAGAATAATGGAAGTCAATGGGAAACAACCCGGCACCCCCTGCTCAGATGAGGGGATGGTGCCTGGTCCATTGGAAAAGGTCAGAAAGTGACAGAAACACCACCGAAATGGATCTGGAACAGCATGGGGATCATGTCTGGGTGCATCTTGGACTCCAATGTCCTGCTGGGAACCATATTGTCCTAGTTGTCTGCCACTTTTACATTACGAAAAAATCACGCCCAAAATCCCGCCCCCTCAAAAAAAAAAACCTAAAAAAACACATTTTTAGAGGAAAAATTGTTAGGAAACATTCTTTCCTGGATAGTCAATTGTATATACAGTGCAAATGCTGCCAAAAATTACAAGGCAGAAGCACTCCGATACCGCCTGTATATCACATAAAGGAGGGCCTCATTCAGCCTATGGACTAAGTGAAGGGGCTGCCAAAAATTACAAGGAACCGACACTCCAATACACCCTTTATTACACATAAAGGAGGGCATTATACACACCCTTGAAAAATCATCATTGATGACCTACTGGTAGAGTTGAGCGAAACCTGGATGTTCGGCTTCGAGAAGTTCGGCCTACTTCACAAAAATGTTCGGGTTTGGGATCGGAACTTGACCCCGAACCCCATTAAAGTCAATGGGGACCCTAACTTTTGGGCACTAAAAAGGCTGTAAAATTGCCCAGGAGAGAGCTAGAGGGCTGCAAAAGGCAGCAAAATGTAGGTAAGTCCCCTGCAAACAAATGACTTAAAATAAAATAAATAAAAATTAACCAATATCAATTGGCAACTTGGAAGAGGAGGTGGAATAGGCGGTTGGGGTGGCGTCAGGTGAGGATGCTATGGGAGTTGAAGTTCTCATCACAGCCAAAAAGGATTCATGTCTGCCAGCAGTGTCACAGGCCTCACTCACAGACTCAGGCCAATAGCAACCATACATGGGAGTTGAAGTTGTCATCACAGTCAAGAGGGAATCGTGTCTGCCTGCAGGGCCACAGGCCTTATTCAAACATTCAGGCCCACGGGACCCACAACGAGGAGAGTTAAAATCACGCCAAGACAGTATTGATTTCACCCAGCAATGCCACAGGCCTCATTTACAGATTTAGAACCATGGCACCCACAAAGAGGAGAGTTAAAATCATGCAAAAAGAGTATTGATTTCACCCAGCAGTGCCACAGGACCATGGCACCCACAAAGAGGCGAGCGGTCCAGTAACAGCAACACAGGCCTTAGGTCAACCTGCAATGGAACAGGCCATTATCATTTATGTAGGCCCCTGACAACCAGACAATGGGGCGGTCATTTGACAGTAAAAAGATGTTAATGTCTCCCACCAATACAGCAGGCGATGAAACAAAATATAGGCCCCTGAAAACCAGACAATGTAGAGGTCATTTGACAGTATAAAATGTTTAATATCTCCCACCAAGACAGTAAGCAATTAAATGAATTATAGGCCCCTGACAACCAGACAATGTAGAGGTCATTTGACAGTAAAAAGAGGAAAATGTCACCCAACAAAGCAACAAATGATTAAACGACATAAAGGCCCCTGACACCGTCACAATGGGGCAGTCATTTGACAATAAAAAGAGTTAAATGTCTCCCACCAAGACAGCAAGCAAGTAAACGAAATCTAGGCCCCTGACACCCACACAATGGGGCAGTCATTTGACAGTAAAAAGAGTTAAATGTCTTGCACCAAGACAGCAAGCAAGGTCATTCGACATCAAAAAGAGGATAATGTCACCCACCAAAGCAACAGGCGATTATCTGAAATGTTGACCCCTGCCACCCAGACAAAGGAGAAAGGTCCCATAGCAGCAAAAGAGGCATCATGTTACCCACCATTGGAACAGGCCACTTTCAGTTATTTAGCCCCCAGACAGAGGAGAGAGGTCCCATAGCAGCAAAACAGGCATCATGTTACCCACCAATGGAAAAGGCCACTTTCAGTTATTTATTCCCCTGACATTCAGACAGAGGAGAGGTCATTTGACAGCAAAAAGAGGTTAATGTCACTGTCACAGCTGCTATCTCTGGCTGTGACCTTCTGTCCATGCTCGTATGGCAGCTCCTCGCTGCAGTTTCATTTCTGTGTGCTCTTTGTGATTTTGTATGGGTTAACTCCCCTATGTTCCTATCAGGAGCTAATCCTCCCTTTCTGCTGCATGGGAGTGGCCTCTCTGCTGCACCCATGGAGCCTGTATATGAGGCTGACTTTCCCTCAGCTCTGCTTCAGCTCTCCTGGTGTGTGTTTGTCCTGTCCTTCTCCTGGTTTGTACTCTGTCTCCCATGCTGCTGACCCATGGGATCTGTGTCTGTCTGTGCTCTGTGGGTTCGCCTACTTGTTTATTGTTGTTCGTTTTCTATGTCTTTATGCCTTTGCCCTGATTTAATGTTTTAGTCACCTTGTGTTTATTATGTCTTTGCCTTGCTTTGCTTTTCCTGTCTCCCCCGGAGGGGGATCTGTCTTTTCCTCGGAGGGGGAACGTTATCGTCTCATGGTTATGCCCTCGGAGCAGCTCTCCTGCTGCTGGTGCAGCGGGCATCGCCCGTGCAGCAACTTGCATGTTGCTGGTAGCCATGAGCTATATCTGTGTTACGCTGTCCTCTTGGTTATGCCCTCGGAGCAGCCCTTTCGCTGCTGGTGCAGCGGGCATCATCCGTGCAGTAACTCTCATGTTGCTGGTAACCATGAGCTGTGTATGTGTATGTCACTGTTCAGCAGGCCCTCGCTGCTGCTTGCCTTGCTGCAGAGTGCAATGGGCTAGGCCATGCAGTATTCCACTGGTGGAGCAAGTCCTTCTCTGCTCATTACCACTTCTGGTTGCTTCCTATAAACACTTGCTTGTGTTATCAGTTGTTTTGTTTGTGTTCGCCTGTATATGTCATCTCTGCTTATGTACTGTTGGTAACTTCTAGTACCTGTTGTCCGTTCGTTCCTGTTGTCACTGTCTAGTTCACGCCCCAGAGTGGACCCTGGCAACTTCCTGCGGCAAAGCCTAAACCTACCATCTGGGGCCCTAGTGAATACCAGGAGTTGCTTAGTCTCGCCCCTCTGGAGTATTACTAGACAGTGGCGCAGTGGGGGTTTTCTCCCACTGTGCTGACAGTACATAGAGCTCATATTTTAACTGTGCTTCCTTCCTTGTCTTTGTTTGTGCAATAAACTCTGATGTGACTGTGTCTGTTTGCCGTATGTTTATTGCTAGACGACGCGGAAGTCTCTCGTGGGACTTCCAACTCGGGACAGTCACGCACCAAAGCAGCAGGCGATTAGCTGAAATGTAGGCCCCTGGCACCCAGACAGAGGAGAGGTTCATTCAACTTGGTGTTGCCCCCAAAATAATGGTACAAATAAAAAAAAGAGGATTCAATAAAGAAGTGCCCTGGAGTACAATAATGTATGGTTGAGGGCAAGGCATTTATAAATGTCTATTCTGCACAGGGGATGGACAAGTCCTGTGGGATCCATGCCTGGTTCATTTTTATAAAGGTGGGCTTGTCCACGTTGGCTGTGGACAGGCAGCTGCGTTTGTCTGTAATGACGCCCCCTGCCGTGCTAAATACACGTTCAGACAATACACTGGCCGCAGGACAGGCCCACACCTCTAAGGCATATAAGGCTAGCTCTGGCCATGTCGACAATTTGGAGACCCAGAAGTTGAATGGGGCCGAACCATCAGTCAGTACGTGGAGGCATGTGCACATGTACTGTTCCACCATGTTGTTGAAATGCTGCCTCCTGCTAACACGTTCCCTATCAGCTGGTGGTGCAGTTAGCTGTGGCGCTGTGATAAAACTTTTTCACATCTCGGCCATGCTAACCCTGCCTTCAAGGAAGCTGGCCGTAACACAGCTGCCTTGGCGACCTCCTGCTCCTCCTCTGCCTTAACCTTGTGCTTCCACATATCCCCCCGTGTCAGTTGGGAATGCACTCAGAAGCGCGTCTAACAGCGTGCGCTTGTACTCGCACATTTTACTGTCACGCTCCAGTGCGGGAATTAAGGTGGGTACATTGGCTTTGTACCGGGGATCCAGCAGGGTGGCCACCCAGTAGTCAGCACACGTTGAAATGTGGGCAACTCTGCTGTCATTGCGCAGGCACTGCAGCATGTAGTCGCTCATGTGTGCCAGACTGCCCAGAGGTAAGGACAAGCTGTCCTCTTTGGGAGGCGTATCATCATCGTCCTCCGTTTCCCCCCAGCAATGCACCAGTGATGGGCCTGAGCTGCATTGGGTACCACCCTGCTGTGAACATGCTTCATCCTCATCCTCCTCCACCTCATCCTTCTCGTCCTCCAGTATTGGGCCCTGGCTGGCCAAATTTTTACCTGGCCTCTGAGCCACCTGGCCTCTGAGCCACTGAAAGTATTAGAAATGACCCCTCTTCCTCCTCCTCCCCCTCCTCCTCCTCCTGGGCCACATCCTCTTCCATCATTGCCCTAAGTGTTTTCTCAAAAAGACATAGTAGTTGTATTGTAACGCTGATAATAGCGTCATCGTCACTGGCCATGTTGGTGGAGTACTCGAAACAGCGCAACAGGGCACACAGGTCTCGCATGGAGGCCCATTCATTGGTGGTGAAGTGGTGTTGTTCCGCAGTGCAACTGACCCGTGCGTGCTGCAGTAACTCCACTATGGCCTGCTGCTGCTTGCACAGTCTCTCCAACATGTGCAAGGTGATGTTCCACCAGGTGGGCACGTCGCATATGAGGCGGTGAGCGGGAAGGCCGAAGTTACGCTGTATTGCAGATGGGCGAGCAGCGGCAGGATGAGCACGCCGGAAGTGCCCACAGATGGCACACACTTTATGCAGCAGCTCTGACATGTCGGGGTAGTTATAAATAAACTTCTGCACCACCAAATTCAGCACATGCACCAGACAAGGGATGTGCGTCCAACCGGCTAGTCCCAGGGCTGAAACAAAATTTCACCCATTATTGCACACCACCAGGCTGGGCTTGAGGCTCACCGGCAGCATCCACTCGTTGGTCTGTTGTTCAATACCCCGGCACAACTCCTGCGCGATGTGGGGCCTGTCCCCCAAACACATGAGTTTCAGAACGGCCTGCTGACATCTACCCCGGGCTTTGCTGAAGTTGGTGGTGAAGGTCTGTGGCTGACCGTATGAGCAGGTGGAAGAAGAGGAGGAGGAAGCCGAGTAGGAGGAGGAGGCAACAGGAAGCAAAGAATGATGCCCTGCAATCCTTGAAGGACGTGCGCCAAACAGCTCTCCACTTGGGGCCCAGCCGCTACTACATTTACCCAGTGTGCAGTTAGAGAGATATAGTGCCCCTGCCGTGCTTACTGGTCCACGTATCTGTGGTTAGGTGGACCTTGCCACAGATGGCATTGCGCTGTGCACACTTGATTTTATCCGATACTTGGTTGTGCAGGGAAGACATGGCACTCTTGGAGAAGTAGTGGCGGCTGGGAATGACATACTGTGGGACAGCCACCGCCATCAGCTGTTTGAAGCTGTCCGTGTCCACCAGCCTAAATGACAGCATTTCAAAGGCCAGTAGTTTAAAAATGCTAGCATTCAGGGCCAGAGATTGAGGGTGGCTAGTTGGGAATTTACGCTTTCTCTCCAAGGTTTGTGAGATGGAGAGCTGAACAATGCCGTGTGACATGGTGGAGATGCTTGGTGACGGCAGTGGTGGTGATGGTGACACATCCTCTTTTTGCTGGGCGGCAGGTGCCAACAGTTCTCCAGAGGTGGAGGAAGAGGCCGAGGCAGCAGAAGAAGAGGAAGCAGGAGGGGCCTGAGCCAATTCTTGATTTTGAAGGTGCTTACTCCACTGCAGCCCGTGTCTCGCATGTAGATGCCTGGTCATGCAAGTCGTGCTAAGTTTCAGAACGTTAATGCCTTGCTTCAGGCTCTGATGGCACAGCGTGCCTTTGGGGTGCTTGGTCCCTGGTGGCGGTGGCCAGTAGGAGGCAAACTCTCTTGGTGGCGGCTGTTCTGCTTTTGCCCCCTGCTCCCTCTTACGCTGTTGGCTCGGTCTCATCACTGCCTCTTCCTCTGAACTATGAAAGTCAGGGGCACGACCTTCATTCCATGTGTGGTCTAGGACCTCATTGTCCCTTGCATCGTCTTCCACACAGTCTTCCTCCCTGACCTCCTGTTCGGTATGCACACTGCAAAAAGACGAAGCAGTTGGCACCTGTGTTTCGTCATCATCAGAGACGTGCAGACTCCGATGAGGTGGTATTCCCATGTTCTCATCAGGAAACATAAGTGGTTGTGCATCAGTGCATTCTATGTCTTCCACCGCTTGGGAAGGGCTAGGTGGAATCCCTTGGGAAACCCTGTCAGCAGATTCTTCAAACAGCATAAGAGACTGCTGCATAACTTGAGGCTCAGACAGGTTCCCTGATATGCATGGGGGTGATGTGACAGACTGATGGGCTTGGTTTTCAGGTGCAACCTGTGCGCTTTCAGCAGAAGACTGGGTGGGAGATAATGTTGTGAACGTGCTGGATCCACTGTCGGCCACCCAATCGACTAGTGCCTGTACTTGCTCAGGCCTTAACATCCTTAGAACGGCATTAGGCCCGACCAAATATTGCTGTAGATTCTGGCGGCTACTGGTACCTGAGGTAGTTGGTTTACCAGGACGTGTAGCTGTGGCAGAACGGCTACGTCCTCTCCCAACACCAAAGGGTCCACTAACACCACACCGACCATGTCCGCGTCCCTTATTAGATGTTTTCCTCATTGTTACCGTTCACCACAATAAGGAAAAACTTATTTGGCCCAATGTGTAGAGGCCTTTTTTTACAGGTACCTAACACTATCTAGATCTCTATTTATGTACCGTATTACACTAATACAGGCACAGCAGAAACCACAGATTTATGGGAATATCAATTTTGGCGTAGTATTTAGGCCCTAGCTGAAAGGTAAACTTTTACGGACAGAATTACACTTGGAGATGCACAGTAGCGTGTGCAAATATAGAGGATTACGCTTTCATCACTTGTATTTAGACACTTGGTGTAATATACCTTTTTAGGGATAGAAATGCACTTGGAGATGCACAACAGCGTGCGCAAATATATAGGATTTTTTTTTTCAGGCCTTGCATTTAGATGCTGACACGCTGAGTGTAATATACCCTATTACGGACAGAGTTACACTTGGAGAGAAACATCGGAAAGCACAGATGTTTTTGATTTCTATTTCAGGGATTTTATATAACCACAGAAATAAAATCTATCCTCTGACAGACAATATTACACTTGGCCAGCCACAGCTAGAACCCCAGATTTAGGGGATTGGTATTATTGAATTTCACTGCAGAAAAAAAATATTTCCTTTGATGGACAGTATTAAACACCAGATATAGGGAATTGGTATTTTGGCAATTGAATTTCACCCTAGAAAAAATATATCCTTTTACAGACAGTATTACACTTGGCCAGCCACAGCTGGAACACCAGATTTAGGGGATTGGTGTTTTGGCAATTGAATTTAACCCCAGAAAAAAATCTATTCTTTTATGGACAGTATTACACTTGGTCAGCCACAGCTGGAACCCCAGATTTAGGGGATTGGTATTTTGGCAATTGAATTTCACCCCAGAAAAAAATCTATCCTTTGAAGGACAGTATTACACTTGTACAGCCACAGCTGGAACACCAGATTTAGGGGATTGGTATTTTGGCAATTGAATTTCACCCCAGAAAATAATCTTTCCTTTTACAGACAGTATTACATTTGGACAGCCACAGCTGGAACCCCAGATTTAGGGGATTGGTATTTTGGCAATTGAATTGCACCCTGAAAAGAAAAACTATCCTTTGACGGAAAGTATTACACTTGGCCAGCCACAGCTGAAACTAATGATTTAGGGGATTGGTGTTTTCGCAATTGAATTTCACCCCATAAAAAAATCTAACCTTTGATAGACAGTATTACACTTGGCCAGCCACAGCTGGAACCACAGATTTAGGGGTTTGGTATTTTGGTAATTGAATTTCACCCCAGAAAAATATCTATTCTTTTATGGACAGTATTACACTTGGTCAGCCACAGCTGGAACACCAGATTTAGGGGATTGGTATTTTGGCAATTGAATTTCACCCCAGAAAATAATCTTTCCTTTTACAGACAGTATTACATTTGGACAGCCACAGCTGGAACCCCAGATTTAGGGGATTGGTATTTTGGCAATTGAATTTCACCCCAGAAAAAAATCTATCCTTTGAAGGACAGTATTACACTTGTACAGCCACAGCTGGAACACCAGATTTAGGGGATTGGTATTTTGGCAATTGAATTTCACCCCAGAAAATAATCTTTCCTTTTACAGACAGTATTACATTTGGACAGCCACAGCTGGAACCCCAGATTTAGGGGATTGGTATTTTGGCAATTGAATTGCACCCCGAAAAGAAAAACTATCCTTTGACGGAAAGTTTTACACTTGGCCAGCCACAGCTGAAACTAATGATTTAGGGGATTGGTGTTTTCGCAATTGAATTTCACCCCATAAAAAAATCTAACCTTTGATAGACAGTATTACACTTGGCCAGCCACAGCTGGAACCACAGATTTAGGGGTTTGGTATTTTAGTAATTGAATTTCACCCCAGAAAAATATCTTTCCTTTGACGGACAGTCTTACACTTGGCCAACAACAGCTTAAATCACTGATTTAGGGAATTCTTATTTTGGCAATTGAATTTGAACACCAGAAAAAAAATCTATTATTTGACGGACTGTATTACACTCGGCCATCCACAGCTGGAACACCAGATTTAGGGGATTGGTAATTTGGCAATAGAATTTCACCCCAGAAAAAAATCTATCCTTTGTCGGACAGTATTAAACTTAGCCAGCCATAGTTGGAACAACAGATTTAGGGGATTGGTATTTTGGCAATTGAATTTAACCCCAGAAAAAATCTATCCTTTGACGGACAGTATTACACTAGGCCAGCCACAGTTGGAACACCGGATTTAGGGGATTGGTATTTTGGCAATTGAATTTCAACCCAGAAAAAAAAATCGATCCTATTACAGACAGTATTAGAATTGGACAGCCACAGCTGGAACACCAGATTTAAGGGATTGGTATTTTGGCAATTGAATTTAAACCTAGAAAAAAAAATCTATCCTTTGATGGAAAGTATTACACTTGGCCAGCCACAGCTGGAACACCAGATATAGGGGATTGGTATTTTGGCAATTGAATTTCACCCCAGGAAAAAATCTATCCTTTTACAGACAGGATCAGCCTTGGACAGCCACAGCTGGAACCCCAAATTTTGGGGATTGATATTTTGGTAATTTAATTTCACCCCAGAAAACAATCTATCCTTTGACGGACAGCATTACCCTTGGATAGCAACAGCTGGAACTACAGATTTAGGGGATTGGTATTTTTGCAATTGAATTTCACCCCAGAAAAAATCTATCCTTTGACGGACAGTATTATTCTTGGACAGCAACAACTGGAACACCAGATTTAGGGGATTGGTATTATTGAATTTCACAGCAGAAAAAAATATTTCATTTGACGGACAGTATTAACCACTTCAGCCCCCCTAGCTTAAACACCCTTAATGACCAGGCCACTTTTTACAATTCTGCACTACACTACTTTCACCGTTTATTGCTCGGTCATACAAATTACCACCCAAATGAATTTTACCTCCTTTTCTTCTCACTAATAGAGCTTTCATTTGGTGCCATTTCATTCTTGTTGACATTTTTACTTTTTTTGATATTTTGCTTTTTTTGGCGAAATTTTTGCAAAAAAATGACATTTTTCACTTTCTGTTTGAAAATTTGTCAAATAAAACTACATTTCTCTACAAATTTTTCTCTAAATTTATTGTTCTACATGTCTTTGATAAAAAAAAAAGCAATAAGTGTATATTTATTGGTTTGGGTAAAAGTTATAGCTTTTACAAACTATGGTGCAAAAAACTGAATTTCCGCACTTTGACTTTCTGAGCACCTGTCCTGTTTCCTGACATACTACAATGCCCAGACAGTAGAAACACCCCATAAATGACCCCATTTTGGAAAGTAGACACCCTAAGGTATTCGCTGAGAGCATAGTAAGTTCATGGAAGTTTTTATTTTTTGTCACAAGTTAGCGGAAATGTATTTTTTTTTCTTTTTTCTTACAAAGTCTCATATTCCACTAACTTGTGACAAAAAATAAAATTTTACATGAACTCACTATACCCCTCACGGAACACCTTGGGGTGTCTACTTTCTAAAATGGGGTCAATTGTGGGGTATTTTTACTGTCCTGGCATTTTAGGGGCCCCTAAAGCGTGAGAAGCGGTTTAGAATCTAAATGAGTAGAAATGTCCTGTGAAATCCTAAAGGTACTCATTGGATTTAGGGCCCCTTTGCACATCTTTGCTGCAAAAAAGTGCCACACATGTGGTATCGCCGTACTCGGCAGAAGTAGGGAAATGTGTTTTGGGGTGTATTTTTACATATACCCATACTGGGTGTGAAAAATATCTCTGTAAATAACAACTTTTTCCATTTTTTTATACAAAGTTGTCAATTTACAGAGATATTTCTCTCACCCAGCATGGGTATATGTAAAAATACACCCCAAAACACTTCTTCTGAGTACGGCGATACCACATGAGTGACACTTTTTTGCAGCCAAGATGCACAAAGGGGCCCCAATTCCAATGAGTACCTTTTAGGATGGCATTTTTACGCATTTTTCTTCTCACGCTTTAGGGGCCCCTAAAATGCTAGGGCAGTAAAAATACCCCAAATGTGACCCAATTTAAGAAAGAAGACACCCCATAGTATTCTGTGAGGGGCATGGTGAGTTCATACAAGATTTATTTTTTTTTGGCACAAGTTAGCGGAATTTGTTTTTTTTTGTTTTTTTCTCACAAAGTCTCCCTTTCCGCTAACTTGTGACAAAAAATTAAATTTTTATGGACTCAATATGCCCCTCAGCGAATACCTTGGGGTGTCTTCTTTCCAAAATGGGGTCACATGTGATGTGTTTGTACTGCCATGGCATTTGAGGGTCTCCGCAATCATTACATGTATGGCCAGCATTAGGAGTTTCTGCTATACGGGTAATGAGATTTTTTTTCCGGCCTCTGGCCTGAAAGAAAAAATGAACGGCACAGATTTCCTCATTCGCATCGATCGAAGTGGATGAAAAAATCTCTGCCATAAAATATGCAAGAAAAAAAAGAGGGGCCTGGCGATTGCCAGGACATAGGGGCTCCGCCCAAACATCCATACCCACTCAGCTCCTATGTCCTGGCAAACGTGATTTCTCCATTTACATCGATCAATCGATCGTTGTGGAGGAAGACATCTTTGCCAGATTTTTTGATACAAAGTGTTTGCCAAAGCATATGAACTCCAACACCTCTCCTCAGCTAATATGCCTGGGCAAACGTACCTGTCCTGCAGAGGAGAAATCTCGTCTTGCAGCGCCACATATACCGACTTCACGTGTCTTCTGACAGCAGCGCAATGCTTCTCTCAGAATTCACATCAGTGCTACAGCATTTTCATCGGTTGGTCCGTTGATCTACCTGGAAAATAAAGGGTGGTTAGGGGGAAAAAAAAAAAAGAAAGAAGAAAAAACAGGCAGCAGGCACATAACTTGAACTTTACAAACTTTATAAAACATGAATAAAACCTGAACATGAAAAAAAAACGGAACTTTTAAAACCTGAACTAACTCAAGATTTTTTTTTCTTGCTACCTGTTTAATTTTTTTTCTTTTTTTAACCATATCACTCTTTATTTTCCTAGCAGAAACCTCTCCTTTCCCATGGGACAATGTGTAAAGTGTAAATCACACAGAGATGGTGAGAAGTACACTATACACGTTATCCCAAGTGAAAGGAGAGGTTTCTACCGTCTCACACTTCTGCAGTAGCACAGCAGCACCGTCCCCTATGTGTTAGGGTCTCTCAAAACCTAGTATCCTGAGAGACCCTTGAGCCTGATTGTAAAAACTACCTGTGATGTGCTGTCTCTAGGTCCCTAAGTGTACCTGAGTGTGGTACTTCCGGAAACACTCCCCTAGGCATAGGGCAGGGTGGTCAGGACAGTCAGAACAGAAATAGCGGGTGTCACGCCTTATTCCACTCCTGCTACAGACACGACATCTTTTTCAGGGTGGTGGTTGGGTTGAGGTATCGGTAACGACACTGGGGAAGTGTCGCTCGTGTAGATGGCTCACTACACTGGTGGATGGGGCCACAGAACCTCCTGGATACAGGAGTTCCAAAATGATCTCTTCCTGGAATTTGAGGAAGGATCCCGTTCTCCCAGCCTTACTGTAGAGAACGTAACTATTATAGGCAGCCAATTGAATTAAATATACAGACACCTTTTTATACCAGCGTCTGGTGCGTCGGGAAATCAAATACGGGGCCAACATCTGGTCATTGAAGTCCACCCCTCCCATGTGGAGGTTATAGTCGTGAACTGAGAGGGGCTTTTCAACGACACTGGTTGCCCGTTCAATTTGTATTGTAGTGTCTGCGTGAATGGAGGAGAGCATGTAAACATCACGCATGTCTCTCCATTTCACCGCGAGCAGTTCTTGGTTACACAATGCAGCCCTCTGCCCCCTTGCAAGACGGGTGGTAACGAGCCGTTAGGGGAAGCCCCGGCGACTAGGTCGCACGGTGCCACAGCAGCCAACCTGTTCTAGGAACAAATGCTTGAAAAGGGCCACACTTGTGTAAAAGTTGCCCACATAAAAATGGTACCCCTTGCCGAATAAGGGTGACACCAAGTCCCAGACTATCTTCCCACTGCTCCCCAGGTAGTCAGGGCAACCGACCGGCTCCAGGGTCTGATCTTTTCCCTCATAGATCCGAAATTTGTGCGTATAGCCTGTGGCCCTTTCACAGAGCTTATACAATTTGACCCCATACCGGGCGCGCTTGCTTGGGATGTACTGTTTGAAGCCAAGGCGCCCGGTGAAATGTACAAGGGACTCGTCTACGCAGATGTTTTGTGCGGGGGTATACAAATCTGCAAATTTCTGGTTGAAATGGTCTATGAGGGGCCGAATTTTGTGGAGCCGGTCAAAAGCTGGGTGGCCTCTGGGACGGGAGGTGGTGTTGTCCCTAAAGTGCAGGAAACGCAGGATGGTCTCAAAATGTGTCCTGGACATGGCAGCAGAGTACATGGGCATGTGATGAATTGGGTTCGTGGACCAATATGACCGCAATTCATGCTTTTTTGTAATGCCCATGTTGAGGAGAAGGCCCAGAAAAGTTCTAAATTCGGAAACTTGGACTGGTTTCCACTGGAACGGCTGGGCATAGAAGCTTCCCGGGTTGGCGGTTATAAATTTAGTGGCATACCGATTTGTTTCTGCCACGACTAAGTCATAGAGCTCCGCAGTGAAGAACAGCTCAAAAAACCCCAGTGCCGATCCGATCTGAGCTGTTTCCACCCGAACTCCTGACTGGGCGGTGAAAGGGGGAACTATTGGTGCGGCTGAAGATGGGGACAGCCAATCAGGATTTGCCAGCACCTCAGGGACTCTAGGGGCTCTACGGGCCTGTCTGTGCGGTGGCTGCGACGGGGGAATTACTGCACGTGCCACCGTACCAGCTTCAACTGCCCTTCTGGTGCTCGCCACTTCACCATGTTGTACGGCAGTGCTGGTAGAAGGTCCAGGACGGGCTGTGCTGCTGGTGTATGCCTCACCACGTAATCCGGCAGCGCCAGCCCCACTCTGCTGCCCTTGAAACTGATCCTGCGCTACCTGCGGTCTAGCGACACGGGGCCGGGTACGCCTGGTGCTATCAGGGACCTCAACCTCCTCGTCCGAACTTTGGGTCAGACTGCCACTGCTCTCTACAGGTTCGTATTCTAACCCGCTAGATTCGTCAGATAAGGGTTCCCATTCCTCATCCGACTGGGTCAGAATCCTGTAGGGCTCTTCAGTAGAATACCGCTTGTTTGACATTTGGGCGATTTGGCGGTATTCCCTGAGACTACCCAAGAAAAAAAGCAAGCCTGTCTTACAAATGGGAGTGTAGCGAAGTACAGAAGCCACTGCAATTGATAAAAAAGATCAAAACTTATTTTTTTATCGCCGCAGCACTTGTGAAGTGATTGTGCAGTGATTCCAAGAAAAAAAATTTTTGTCACTGCGGCGGGGCGGGCGTGGGTGAACGCAGGTGTGGGCCTGATCGGGCAAACACTGCGTTTGGGGTGGAGGGCGAACTAAAGTGACAGTAATACTATTATAGATCTGACCGTGATCAGTTCTGATCACTTACAGATACTATAAAAGTACAAACGCTGATTAGCGATACGCTAATCAGCGAATCAGTGACTGCGGTGCGGTGCGGTGGGCTGGGCGCTAACGCTAACGACCTACCAAAGGGGCCTAAACCAAACTAAGCCTAACAGTCAATTGTAGTGAAAAAAAAAAGTGACAGTTCACAAAAGTGATACTGATCACTTTTTTCCCTTTCACTATTTATTTACAGGTGATCAAGGGGTTAATTAGGGTGATGGGGGGTGATCAGGGCCTGATGTGTAGTGTTTGGTGCACTTACTTGGGATCTGTGCTCTGTGCTGGGTCCAACCGATGAAAAGGACCCAGCACATGGCACAGATCTCTTATAACATCGTTATATTTATAAATAAAACTAATGTTAATCATTTCTATAGGTGATTTTAAAAATCACCAGCCTGCCAGCGCTGATCATTGGCTGGCAGGCTGGTGACTCACCTCTCCTCAGTCCGGCGGTGCGTTCCACCGGACCCAGGAGCGCGTCAAGGAGGAATAAACCGACCGCCCGCAGGACGCAATTCTGCGTTAGGCAGTCGGTAAGTGGTTAAACTTAGCCAGCCACAGCTGGAACACCAGATATAGGGGATTGGTATTTTGGCAATTGAATTTCACCCCAGAAAAAAAATGTATCCTTTGACGGACAGTATTACTCTTGGACAGCAACAACTCAAACACCAGATTTAGGGGATTGGTATTATTGAATTTCACTGCAGAAAAAAATATTTCCTTTGACGGACAGTATTAAACTTAGCCAGCCACAGCTGGAACACAAGATATAGGGGATTGGTATTTTGGCAATTGAATTTCACCCCAGAAAAAAATATATCATTTTACAGACAGTATTAGACTTTGACAGCCACAGCTGGAACCCCAGATTTAGGGGATTGGTATTTTGGCAATTGAATTTCACCCCAGAAAAAAAGATCTATCCTTTGACCGACAGTATTACACTTGGACAGCCATAGCTGGAACCCCAGATTTAGGGGATTGGTATTTTGGCAATTGAAGTTATCCCCAGAAAAAAATCTATTCTTTTACGGACAGTATTACACTTGGTCAGCCACAGCTGGAACCCCAGATTTAGGGGATTGGTATTTTGGCAATTGAATTTCAACCCAGAAAAAAAATCTATCCTTTTACTGACACTATTTAACTTTGACAGCCACAGCTGGAACACCAGATTTAAGGGATTGGTATTTTGGCAATTGAATTTAACCCTAGAAAAAAAAAAAAAACTATCCTTTGACGGAAAGTATTACACTTGGCCAGCCACAGCTGAAACTACTGATTTAGGGGATTGGTATTTTCGCAATTAAATTTCACCCCAGAAAAAAATCTATCCTTTGATAGACAGTATTACACTTGGCCAGCCACAGCTGGAACCACAGATTTAGGGGTTTGGTATTTTGGTAATTGAATTTCACCCCAGAAAAAAATCTTTCCTTTGACGAACAGTATTACACTTGGCCAGCAACAGCTTAAACCACTGATTTAAGGGATTCTTATTTTGGCAATTGAATTTCACACCAGAAAAAAAAATCTATCCTTTGACAGACTGTATTACACTCGGCCATTCACAGCTGGAACACCAGATTTAGGGGATTGGTAATTTGGCAATTGAATTTAACCCCAGAAAAAAATCTATCCTTTGTCGGACAGTATTAAATATAGCCAGCCATAGTTGGAACACCAGATTTAGGGGATTGGTAATTTGGCAATTGAATTTAACCCCAGAAAAAAATCTATCCTTTGTCGGACAGTATTAAATATAGCCAGCCATAGTTGGAACACCAGATTTAGGGGATTGGTATTTTGGCAATTGAATTTCAGCCCAGAAAAAAAATCGATCCTTTTACAGACAGTATTAGAATTGGACAGTCACAGCTGGAACACCAAATTTAAGGGATTGGTATTTTGGCAATTGAATATAAACCTAGAAAAAAAATCTATCCTTTGATGGAAAGTATTACACTTGGCCAGCCACATCTGGAACACCAGATTTAGGGGATTGGTATTTTGGCAATTGAATTTAACCCTAGGAAAAAAATCTATCCTTTGACGGAAAGTATTATACTTGGCCACCCACAGCTGAAACCACTGATATAGAGGATTTGTCTTTTTGGCAATTGAATTTCACACCAGAAAAAAATCTATCTTTTGACCGACAGTATTACACTTGGACAGCCACAGCTGGAAGCCCAGATTTAGGGGATTGGTATTTTGGCAATTGAATTTCACCCCAGAAAAAAATCTATCCTTTGTCGGACACTTGGCCAGCAACAGCTTAAACCACAGATTTAGGGGATTGGTATTTTGGCAATTGAAGTTAACCCCAGAAAAAAATATATCCTTTGGCGGACAGTATTACACTTGGACAGCCACAGGTGGAACACCAGATTTAGGGGATTGGTATTTTGGCAATTGAATTTCACCCCAGAAAAAAAATATTTCCTTTGTTTGACAGTATTAAACTTAGCCAGCCACAGCTGGAACAATAGATATAGGGGATTGGTATTTTGGCAATTAAATTTCACCCCAGAAAAAAATATTTCCTTTGTCGGACAGTATTAAACTTAGTCAGCTACAGCTGGAACCCCAGATATAGGGGATTGGTATTTTGGCAATTGAATTTCACCCCGAAAAAAAAAACTATCCTTTGACGGAAAGTATTACACTTGGCCAGCCACAGCTGAAACTACTGATTTAGGGGATTGGTATTTTGGCAATTGAATTTCACCCCAGAAAAAATTTTTATCCTTTGATAGACAGTATTACACTTGGCCAGCCACAGCTGGAACCACAGATTTAGGGGTTTGGTATTCTGGCAAATGAATTTCACCCCAATAAAAAATCTATCCTTTGATGGACAGTATTACACTTGGCCAGCAACAGCTTAAACCACTGATTTAGGGGATTCTTATTTTGGCAATTGAATTTCACACCAGAAAAAAATCTATCCTTGACGGACAGTATTACTCTTGGCCAGCCACAGCTGGAACACCAGATTTAGGGGATTGGTAATTTGGCAATAGAATTTCACCCCAGAAAAAAATCTATCCTTTGTCGGACAGTAATAAACTTAGCCAGCCATAGCTGGAACACCAGATTTAGAGGATTGGTATTTTGGCAATTGAATTTCACCCCAGAAAAAAGATCTATCCTTTGACGGACAGTATTACACTTGGCCAGCAACAGCTTAAACCACAGATTTAGGGGATTGGTATTTTGGCAATTGAATTTCACCCCAGAAAAAAAATCTATCTTTTGACGGATAGTAATACACTTGGCCAGCCACAGCTGGAACACAGGATTTAGGGGATTGGTATTTTGGCAATTTAATTTCCCCCCAGAAAAAAATCTATCCTTTGATGGACAGTATTACACTTTGCCAGCAACATCTGGAGCCCCAGATTTAGGGGATTGGTATTTTGGCAATTGAATTTCACCCCAGAAAAAAAATCTATCCTTTGACAGACAGTATTACACTTTGACAGCCACAGCTGGAACCCCAAATTTAAGTGATTGCTATTTTGACAATTGAATTTCACCCCAGCAAAAAATCTATCCTTTGACAGACAGTATTACACTTGGACAGCCACAGCTGGAACCCCAAATTTAAGTGATTGCTATTTTGGCAATTGAATTTCACCCCAGCAAAAAATCTATCCTTTGACGGACAGTATTACATTCGGACAGCCACAGCTGGAACACCAGTTTTAGTGGATTGGTATTTTGACAATTGAATTTCACCCCAGAAAAAAAACTATCCTTTGACGGACAGTATTACACTTGGCTGCAACAGCTGAAACCACTGATTTAAGAGATTGGTATTTTGGCAATTGAATTTCACCCCTCAGCAAAATATAGCAATTTCTATCCTGTGTTTCAAGGTGTGACAATAAGCACCACCCCTGATGTAGGATATTGAAAAAAAAAAGCCAATTATTGAACACAAAATTTTATGTTGAACTTGGTGGCATCTCAAAACATGTGCTGGTGCACCAAAAGTTCACAAAATGACTGCCGATCACCCCAGAAAAAAGTGACAGAAAAACGCTCTGGGCAGCCTAAAAACCAGTGAGCAATGAAATAACAGAATTTGAATGATTCACAGCTGTAGATCGATCACTTCATTAAATGGTTTTGCTGAGTCTCGCCCTCACAGCAGCTGCATCCTATCCCTACATTAATCAGAGCAGAGTGACTTTAGCTTAAATAGAGGCTGTGTAACATGCTGCACTTGGCCAATCACTGCCATGCCAATGGTAGGCATGGCTGTGATGGCCTCTTGGGGCAAGTAGTATGACGCTTGTTGATTGGCTGCTTTGCATTCTTTCTAAAAGTGCAATAGAAATCGCCGAACACCTAACTTTTACATAAATGTTCGAATCCGGGTCCGTGTCCCGAACACCCCAAAATTTGGTACAAACCCAAACTATACAGTTCGGGTTCGCTCAACATTACCTACTGGTGACCCTCAAAAACATTTGGAGCAAGGGAGTGCTGGTTAATGTCAAAAACATTATAGTTGAGGGCCTGAAGGTGAGCAGACCCAATAAAAAATTGTAATGAGGGCTTGAAGGTGAGCGAACCCCCATAAAACATTGCAGTGATGGCCTACAGGTAAGCAGATGGAATAAAGCATTGGAGGTGAGGGCCTGAAGCCTAGAGAACTCCATAAATCATTGAACTGAAGGCCTACAGGTGAGCAGATGGTATAAAGCATTGAAGGTGAGGGCCTGAAGCCTAGAGAACCCCATAAATCATTGCAGTGATGGGCTACAGGTGAGCAGACGGTATAAAGCATTGGAGGTGAGGGCCTGAAGCCTAGAAAACCCCATAAAGCATTGCAGTGATGGACTAAAGGTGAGCAGACGGTATAAAGCATTGGAGGTGAGGGCCTGAAGCCGAGAGAACCCCATAAAACATTGCAGTAATGGCCTACAGGTGAGCAGACGGTATAAAGCATTGGAGGTGAGGGCCTGACGCCTAGATAACCCCATAAATCATTGCAGTGATGGACTACAGGTGAGCAGACGGTATAAAGTATTGGAGGTAAGGGCCTGAAGCATAGTTAACCCCATAAATCATTACAGAGATGGGCTACAGGTGAGCAGACTGTATAAAGCATTGGAGGTGAGGGCCTGAAGCCTAGAGAACCCCATAAAACATTGCAGTGATGGGCTGCAGGTGAACAGACCTAATAAAGCATTGGAAGTGAGGGCCTGAAGCCTAGAGAACCCCATAAAACAATGCAGTAAGGGCCTTCAGGTGAGCAGATGGTATAAAGAATTGGAGATGAGGGCCTGAAGCCTAGAGAACCACATACAACATTGCAATGATGGCCTACCGGTGAACATACGGTATAAAGCATTGAAGGTAAGGGCTTGAAGCCTAGTGAACCCCATAAAACATTGCAGTGATGGGCTACAGGTGAGCAGACGGTATAAAGCATTGGAGGTGAGGGCCTGAAGCCTAGAAAACCCAATGAATCATTGCAGTAACGGCCTACAGGTGAGCAGACGGTATAAACCGTTGGAGGTGAGGTCCTGAAGCCTAGCGAACCCCATAAAATATTGTAGTAATGGCCTACAGGTGAGCAGACCTTATAAAGCATTGGAGGTGAGATCAGATCAGCTTCAGCACGGCCTGTTGACGCTTACTCACAGCAGTGCTACACTGCTTCTAGCTAGCGACTGATGGCTGACTGCAGTTGGAGGTGAAAGTGGAGGAGGAGGCGGCGGAGGAGGAGAAGTGGGGGTTGGAGCCAGTAACATAGCTGGTGGCGGAGACCCAGATGGACGTAGGGCACGCAATCCTAGGCGTGGGTAGCACCTGTGCCATCCCAGGGTACAACTCCCTCCCGGCCTACACAACATTAGCCCAGTGTGCGGTCAGGGAAATGTAGCATCCCTGGCCTCCAGCACTTGTCCATGTGTCCGTGATGAGGTGGACTTTCCCAGTAAGTGCGTTGGTCAGGGCACAGGTGATGTTCTGGGACACATGCTGGTGTAAGGCGGGCACAGCACACCGGGAAAAATAGTGGCGGCTGGGGACTGTATACCGAGGGACGGCCGCCGACATCAGGCTGCGGAAGGCCTCAGTGTCCACAAGCCTAAATGGCAAAATTTCAAGGGCCAGTAATTTCGAAAGTTGTGCTTTCAGTGCTATGGCCTGTTGGTGGGTTGGTATTTGCGCTTGCGTTCAAATGCCTGTGTTATTGACATTTGGATGCTGTGCTGGGACAGGGAAGTAGATGTTGTTGCTGACGGTTCATGCGAACGTCCAGGTGACGGGCGAGGGGCATCGACAGGGGATTAGCCACTAGTGCGTAACACAGAGGAAGTGGAGACAGTGGTGAGACCCGCAGATGCAGAGTGTGGACCCTGGCGTTCGGCCGACTTATTAGGGTGCTGGATGCCATGTGCCGGATCATGCTGGTCGTGGTGAGGTTGCTAGTGTTCACGCCCCGACTCATTTTGGTACGGCAAGGGTTGCAAACTACCCCCCTTTGTCGTCTGTTCTTTCCTCAAAAAAGCGTCATACTGCGGAACACCTACCCCTTGGCAAGGTAGATTTACGCATGGGGATGCTCGATGTAACAGTTGCGGGCCTGTTTGGAGTGGTCCGACGTCTCTCTTTGGCCACCCCACTGCCTTTTCCAGATTGTTGCGGTGCTACGGATCCCTCCCTTTCTGTACTGCTTTCCTCGCTCAGCTTTTCACCTAACCATGTTGGGTCAGTGACCTCATGGTCCATCACCTCCTCTTCCACTTCTTCACTCTGCTCTTCTTCTGACTTGACCTAACCACCACCTCAGTGAATGGCAACTGTGTCTCATTATCATCCACCTCATGAATGAATGATTGCGGTTCACCACCGTCATCTTCTTGAGACTGTGAAGGCTCAAGAGGTTGGGAATCAGGGCACAAAATCTCAGGTACCTCTTCAAGCGTGCTTGGCGAGAGAGCTAAACTAAGTACTGGCGATGAAAAGAGGTCATGTGAATATCCGAGTGTGGGATCAATTGTTTGCCCAGACGCGACATGGTGGGAGGAAGGAGGATAAGAGAGAGGATTCGGTTGACCAGACTCTTGGCTACAGAGACTGGACTTCGTGGAAGAGAGGGTTGTGCTTAACAGACTGGAAGCATTATCTCCTGTATTCCAACCGACCATTGGTTCGCACTGGTCCGATTTGGACAGTGTTGTCCTTGTCCGCCCAGCTAAGTTGGACATGAAGCTGGGTAAGGTGAATTTTTTAGTTTTTTCTGGGGCACTGGCAGCAGGCACAGTTTCATTGCACCCAGGGCCACGGCCTCTGCTTGCACCATCAGCATCATGCCCAGGGCCCCGGCCTCTGCTTTCACCATCAGCATCACGCCCAGGGCCATGGTCTTTGCTTGCACCATCAGCATCATGCCCACTTTGTCACTTTGGCTTTGTCCCTTTGTGCTCGCCTTCTTCCTATTAATGGTTTTGTCTGTAGATGTTGCGCTGATTGTTTTACTGTCCGATAAAGACACAGTTTACTGATGCAGGACAGTACTGGATACAGAAAATTACTGATTTTCGGCATTACGCTAGCCCAGAGATAATGTTATTTTTACAGTACACACTGTATTGGCTTGCTGTAATGTACTGAACACAGAAAAATAAAGATTTTCAGGAGTACACTAGGAGTACACTTTTACTGTACACACTGTATTTGCTGGCTTTAATGAACAGGAGACAGAGAGATAGAATTCTTCGGCACTACACTAGGCCAAAGATAATGTATTTTTTTACTGTACACACTGTATCTGCTTTCTGTAATGTAAGGGGACAGAGAAATATAATTTTTGGGCACTACACTATGCCAGAGATAATGTAATTTTTACAGTACACACTGTATTTGCTTTCTGTAATGAACAGGAGACAGAGAAGTACAATTTTTCAGCTCTACACTAGGCAAGAGATAATGTAATTTTTATAGTACTCACTGTACTGGCTTGCTGTAATGAACAGGAGACAGAGAAATACAATTTTTTGGCACTACACTAGATAATGTAATTTAGACAATAGACACTTTATTCGGATGTAGTTCTATATTGGATACAAATTTGTCCCAAATAAAATGTATTCTCTGCTGGAATACTGTATATACGGTTGCGGCCTAAACGCACACACAGATGTGCCCAAAACTTGTTAACTATGGCCAAAATATAAATCACTTTCTGCTGGAGTAATTAATATAACGCTTGCGGATTGAACGCACACACAGAAGTGGCACAAGTTAGGTTAATTTCCCCAGAACAAATAATTTCTCTGATGGTACAGTGTATATCTCGGTAGCAGGAACACTGTAGTGAATAGGCCGCTTTTAATAATGTCTGCCCAGCACACTGCTTTATAGTGGTGCAGTGTATATCTCAGTACCAGGCACACTGTAGTGAATAAGCCCCTTTTAATAATGTCTCCTCAACACACTGCTGTATAGTGGTGCAGTGTATATCTCAGTACCAAGGAACACTGTAGTGAATAAGCCTCTTTTTATCATGTCTGCCCAACACACTGCTTAATGATTGTGTATTGTAGATGTCACTAATCGGAAATCTTTCTGTCTTTTAGAAGTTATCAAAGCGATTTTCAAGCCCAGCACTTATCTGTCCCTTCCTGGTGACACCTGTCCCTAATAGTGCATAATTAGCCCCCTTCTTAAAAAAAAAAAAAAGGTGCTGCACTGCTGTCAAACACACACTCTAGTCCTTAAAAGGACTGTTAGGTCTTTCAATAAGGTTTTTGGAATGAAATCAGTAAGTTTAGATCAAAACTCTATCTGTCCCTGCCTACTGTCTGCTTTCCCTGACGCTGAATGAGCCAAGCGCCAGACCTCAGCCCCTATATGAAATGGTATCACATGTTCCGGCCAGCCAATCAGAGTAAGGCTTACAGCTAACATTGCTATGGCCTTACACTGAGGGGAATTACTTAACTGGACATGGATTGGCTGCTGATAAGGCGCCAAACGTGCGGGGTGGATACTCGAGCAATGCAACGAATACACGTGGTGCTCGGCCGAGTAAAGCCGAGCGCCGAGCATAGCGATGCTCAAGCTGAACCAATACTTGGCCGAGCATGCTCGCTCGTCAATATATATCCTTTTTTTTTTTTTTGTGTGTGTTCACCTTCATAAGACATTTCTCATTTTAAGAAATTGTAATTTAATACTGTATTCCAGGCCTATATAAAGCTGATATCCAAAAGGGGAAGAATATTGCAGTCCTTCCCGTTATAGTTGATGTAGGTAGATATTTTCAAGTGATCCATCATGTAATAAGATATCTACATTCCAAATCTCAATAAATTCAAAGAGACATCATATATAAAAAATGATCTCATCAGTGTATAGAACTGGATTACTGTAAGATATTGAGCAAACAGGATAGTAATTTTGATCTAAAAAATAAAAATAAAAAAATTTAAGTGGTATGAATGTAACAGAAGTTCAATGTTACTCCAGCCTGCATGGTGGCTTACAATCATAGTGTAATATTTACAGTACTGGATGACAGTTGAGGTGCCTCACTGTGCCAGTCAGCACCTCCATGGTGATGTTGCAGTCTGCCGCTGGCTGTGTGACACAATTCCCTGTGAGTTGTCAAGTATCGCGGCGGAATGTTTATTCAGCAGCGTGATCGGTGATAGCAGAACCAGGCTGCGCACTTTAGCCAGCCATTGTGGATCACAACAGTGGATGGGAAACATGACAGAGTCATGACCCAGGGGGAGAGGAACTAACCTCAGCAGCAGAACCGGGGACACTAACACACCTGGCACATAGCAAACAACTTCTCTACTGCCTTCTGGGCTCAGACGATCAGAGGAGGACGTGGTTGTGCCCATATCTTTAGCCCAGAGAGAGTACATCACCAATCGTGTATGGGTGGTGCGAGCGGAGGAACACATGACTCTGCAAAGACAAATGGAGGACAACAGAGCCGCAGCTAAAATCCTGGCAGTCCTACCGCTGTCTGGCTAAGAGGAATCAACACACGGTGCTTAATACGACGTGAACGCTTTGGTCTGCTTTACAGTTGATGTGCATAAAAGTTTGTTTTTTGTAAGAGGATATTATCGAAAAAATAAAATTACATAAAATAAGGTCTTAAATTCAATAGACACTATTTCATTATAACAAAAATTTAAAAATTTTTAAAAATTAAAAGCAAGGTATCAAAAATAATATATATAAAATTTTATCTAAATGATTGTAAATAGTTTACATTATCTACATTTCATAATAATACATTTACAGTAAAAAAAAATTAAAAATACATGATTGGATTTAAAAAAAAAATTAACCCCTTAAGGACACGGCCCTATTTCACCTTAAGGACCAGGCCATTTTTTCAAAATCTGACCACTGTCACTTTAAGTGTGGATAACTTTAAAACGCTTTTACTTACCCAGGCCGTTCTGAGATTGTTTTTTCGTCACATATTGTATTTCACGACACTACTAAAATTGGGTCAAAAAAGTCAATTTTTTTGCATAAAAAAATAAAATTTTTACAAAAAATTTGGAAAATTTAGCAAATTTTTAAGTTTCAGTTTCTCTACTTCTAAAATACACAGTAATGCCCCCCCAAAAATGGATGATTTTATATTTCCCATATGTCTCCTTTATTTTTGGAGCATTTGGGGAATGTCATTTTATTTTTTGGGATGTTACATAGCTTAGAAGTTTAGAAGCAAATTTTGAAATTTTTCCGAAATTTCCCGAATTCCACTTTTTATGGACCAGTTCAGGTCTGGAGTCACTTTGTGAGGCTCACATAATAGAAACCACCCAAAAATGACCCCATTTTAGAAACTACACCCCTCAAGGTATTCAAAGCTGGGTTTACAAACGTTGTTAACCCTTTAGGTGTTCCACAACAGTTCGTGGAAGATGGAGAAACAATTTTGAAATTTGGAAAAATTTCCATTATAATCCAATTTTTCCAGTCATAAAGTGAGGGTTACCTGCCAAACAAAACTCAATATGGGTTGCCCTGATTCTCTAGTTTACAGAAACACCCCATGTGTGGTCCTAAACTACTGTTTGGCCAAACGGGAGGACATTGAAGGAGGGAACGCCATATGGGTTTTGAATGGCAGATTTTGCGGGACTGTTTTTTTACACCATGTCCTATTGCAAGCCCCCCTGATGCACCCTAGCATAGAAATTCCAAAAAAGTGACTCCATCTAAGAAAGTACACCCCTCAAGGTATTCAAAGCTGGGTTTACAAACGTTGTTAACCCTTTAGGTGTTCCACAACAGTTCGTGGAAGATGGAGAAACAATTTTGAAATTTGGAATTTTTGGAAAAATTTCCATTATAATCCATTTTTCCAGTCATAAAGTGAGGGTTACCTGCCAAACAAAACTCAATATGGGTTGCCCTGATTCTCTAGTTTACAGAAACACCCCATGTGGTCCTAAACTACTGTTTGGCCAAACGGGAGGACATTGAAGGAGGGGAACGCCATATGGGTTTTGAATGGCAGATTTTACGGGACTGTTTTTTTTTACACCATGTCCTATTGCAAGCCCCCCTGATGCACCCTAGCATAGAAATTCCAAAAAAGTGACTCCATCTAAGAAAGTACACCCCTCAAGGTATTCAAAGCTGGGTTTACAAACGTTGTTAACCCTTTAGGTGTTCCACAACAGTTCGTGGAAGATGGAGAAACAATTTAGAAATTTGGAATTTTTGGAAAAATTTCCATTATAATCCATTTTTCCAGTCATAAAGTGAGGGTTACCTGCCAAACAAAACTCAATATGGGTTGCCCTGATTCTCTAGTTTACAGAAACACCCCATGTGTGGTCCTAAACTACTGTTTGGCCAAACGGGAGGACATTGAAGGAGGGGAACGCCATATGGGTTTTGAATGGCAGATTTTGCGGGACTGTTTTTTTACACCATGTCCTATTGCAAGCCCCCTGATGCACCCTAGCATAGAAATTCCAAAAAAGTGACTCCATCTAAGAAAGTACACCCTCAAGGTATTCAAAGCTGGGTTTACAAACGTTGTTAACCCTTTAGGTGTTCCACAACAGTTTGTGGAAGATGGAGAAACAATTTTGAAATTTGGAATTTTTGGAAAAATTTCCATTATAATCCATTTTTCCAGTCATAAAGTGAGGGTTACCTGCCAAACAAAACTCAATATGGGTTGCCCTGATTCTCTAGTTTACAGAAACACCCCATGTGTGGTCCTAAACTACTGTTTGGCCAAACGGGAGGACATTGAAGGAGGGGAACGCCATATGGGTTTTGAATGGCAGATTTTGCGGGACTGTTTTTTACACCATGTCCTATTGCAAGCCCCCTGATGCACCCTAGCATAGAAATTCCAAAAAGTGACTCCATCTAAGAAAGTACACCCCTCAAGGTATTCAAAGCTGGGTTTACAAACGTTGTTAACCCTTTAGGTGTTCCACAACAGTTCGTGGAAGATGGAGAAACAATTTTGAAATTTGGAATTTTTGGAAAAATTTCCATTATAATCCATTTTTCCAGTCATAAAGTGAGGGTTACCTGCCAAACAAAACTCAATATGGGTTGCCCTGATTCTCTAGTTTACAGAAACACCCCATGTGTGGTCCTAAACTACTGTTTGGCCAAACAGGAGGACATTGAAGGAGGGAACGCCATATGGGTTTTGAATGGCAGATTTTGCGGGACTGTTTTTTTACACCATGTCCTATTGCAAGCCCCCTGATGCACCCTAGCATAGAAATTCCAAAAAGTGACTCCATCTAAGAAAGTACACCCCTCAAGGTATTCAAAGCTGGGTTTACAAACGTTGTTAACCCTTTAGGTGTTCCACAACAGTTCGTGGAAGATGGAGAAACAATTTTGAAATTTGGAATTTTGGAAAAATTTCCATTATAATCCATTTTTTCCAGTCATAAAGTGAGGGTTACCTGCCAAACAAAACTCAATATGGGTTGCCCTGATTCTCTAGTTTACAGAAACACCCCATGTGTGGTCCTAAACTACTGTTTGGCCAAACGGGAGGACATTGAAGGAGGGAACGCCATATGGGTTTTGAATGGCAGATTTTACGGGACTGTTTTTTTACACCATGTCCTATTGCAAGCCCCCTGATGCACCCTAGCATAGAAATTCCAAAAAGTGACTCCATCTAAGAAAGTACACCCCTCAAGGTATTCAAAGCTGGGTTTACAAACGTTGTTAACCCTTTAGGTGTTCCACAACAGTTCGTGGAAGATGGAGAAACAATTTTGAAATTTGGAATTTTTGGAAAAATTTCCATTATAATCCATTTTTCCAGTCATAAAGTGAGGGTTACCTGCCAAACAAAACTCAATATGGGTTGCCCTGATTCTCTAGTTTACAGAAACACCCCATGTGTGGTCCTAAACTACTGTTTGGCCAAACGGGAGGACATTGAAGGAGGGAACGCCATATGGGTTTTGAATGGCAGATTTTGCGGGACTGTTTTTTTACACCATGTCCTATTGCAAGCCCCCTGATGCACCCTAGCATAGAAATTCCAAAAAGTGACTCCATCTAAGAAAGTACACCCCTCAAGGTATTCAAAGCTGGGTTTACAAACGTTGTTAACCCTTTAGGTGTTCCACAACAGTTCGTGGAAGATGGAGAAACAATTTTGAAATTTGGAATTTTTGGAAAAATTTCCATTATAATCCATTTTTCCAGTCATAAAGTGAGGGTTACCTGCCAAACAAAACTCAATATGGGTTGCCCTGATTCTCTAGTTTACAGAAACACCCCATGTGTGGTCCTAAACTACTGTTTGGCCAAACGGGAGGACATTGAAGGAGGGAACGCCATATGGTTTTTGGAAGGCAGATTTTGCGGGACTGGTTTATTTACACCATGTACCCTTTCAAGCCCCCTGCTGCACCCCTAGAGTAGAAACTCCATAAAAGTGACCCCATCTAGGAAACTACAGGATATGGTGGTTGTTGTTTTGGGACTATTTTAGGGTAAATTTGTTTTTGGTTGCTCTATATTATACTTTTTTGAGGCAATATAACAAAAAATTGAAATTCTAAAATTGTTAATACATTTGCCATTAATTTTTGTGGAACGCCTAAAGGGTTAACAAAGTTTGTAAAGTAATTTTTGAATACCTTGAGGGGTGTAGTTTTTAGATGGGGTCACTTTTTGGAGTTTCTAGTCTAGGCTACATCAGGGGGACTTCTAATGGGCCATGGTGTAAATAAACCAGTCCATCAAAATCTGCCTTCCAGAAACCATATGGCGTTCCCTTCGTTCTGTGCCCTGCCTTGTTGCTATATAGCCATTTACGACCACATATGGGGTGTTTCTGCAAAGTACAGAATTGGGGCAATAAATAATATATTTTTTTTTAATGTTAACCCTTGCTTTATTACTGGAAAATATGGATTAAAACGGAAATTTTGCCAAAAAATTGGTTTTTTTGCACAGTTTTCATTTTTATTTTTTGACACCGCTCCTGTAAGGGGTTGGGTCCAATGTTATTTTTATAGGGGAGATTATTACGGACGCGCCAATACCTAATATGTCTACTTTCTTTGAATTATTCAGATTTGACACTAGATTATCATTTTAGGAACAAAAAATAGATAATTTTACTATCTCCATAGCCTGGCTGCTGCATTTTTTTTGGGGGGGTGGTTACTATATAATGTAGGGGCTAATTTTTTGCAGGATGAGTTGGCGGTTTTATTGGCACTATTTGGGGGTGCATACGATTTTTTGATCGCTCGCTATTACACTTTTTGTAGTGTTAGGAGACATAAATGGCTTTTTTAACACTGTTTTTATTTTTATTTTTAACGCCGTTCATCCGAGGGGTTGGTTCTAATGTTATTTTTATAGGGCAGATTATTACGGACGCGCCGATACCTAATATGTCTACATTTTTTGATTTATTTAGATTTGACACTAGATTATCATTTTAGGAAAAAAAAAAGATAATTTTACTATCTAAATAGCCTGGTAGCTGCATTTTTTTTTGGGGGGAATATATAATGTAGGGGCTCATTTTTGCAGGATGAGATGGCGGTTTTATTGGCACTATTTGGGGTGCATACAACTTTTTGATCGCTCGCTATTACAATTTTTGTAGTGTTAGGTAATAATACAAATGTCTTTTTGGACATAGTTTTTTTTATTTTTAGAAGTTTTCAAAGGGTTAGTCAAATTTTATTTTTATAGAGCAGATTTTTACGGACGCGGCGATGCCCAATATGTATGGCTCTCAGACTTAGGTGACACTAAAACAGGCATCCTCAAAGCGGCCCTCAGATGTTGTAAAACTACAATTCCCACTATGCCCTGCTGATACCTGTAGCTGGGCATGCTGGGAGTTGTAGTTTTACAACATCTGGAAGGCCGCATTTTGAGGATGCCTGCACTAAAACTAATATTTTTGGGAAAAAAAATGTTTATGTGCCTCCAAAGTCTTAGAGCCATACTTTTTATGTTTTCTAGGGGACTGTCGGGAATTATAAAAATTTAGTACTCCATGGAAGTGTGATACTCCCTGAAGCAATTGTTGACGCAGAGGCCCGGATGATCGGGGCAAGTGTCACATTGAGTGGTGGTGTCCTTCCGAATCCCCCTCTTGTGACACACTCTGCATCTTTTTTGGGTTTGTCCCTTTTTCCCAGTATGGGGGACCACACCTGGAAAATATTGGCCAGGGACGACCCGGGCGCCTCCAGTTCCCGAGGTACTCCGACCTGCTCTTTCCCGGTCAGAAAAGATCAGGTCCTTGAGGACTGCCTCATAGAACTGGAGGAAAGTCCCTGTGTTGCCAGCGCTTCGGCATAGTACAAAAGCGTTGTACATGGCAACCTGCACCATGTTGACCGCAACCTTTTTGTACCATGCCCGGGTTTTCCGCATGGCATTATATGGTTGGAGAACTTGATTAGACAGATCAACTCCACCCATATACCGATTGTAGTCGACGATACAATCGGGTTTGAGGACCGTTGCCGAGGATCCTCGCACAGAGACTGGGGTGGTGCCATTACCATGGATTGTGGTCAGCATAAGGACATCCCTCTTGTCCTTATACCTGACCAACAGCAGGTTTCCACAAGTAAGGGCACGGGTCTCACTCCTGGGGATTGGTACCTGGAGGGGTGGGCAGGGAGGCCACGCTGATTTTCCATACGGTCCCACAAGCGAGCGTGGATCTGGCGTAGAGGGCCTGGTACAAGGGTATACTGGTATAAAAGTTATCCACGTACAGGTGGTAACCCTTATCCAGTAGTGGGTACATGAGGTCCACACGAGTTTCCCGCTAACACCCAGAGTGGGGGAATTCTGGGGGTTCAATACGAGATCTCGTCCCTCGTACACACGAAATTTGTAAGTGTACCCTGAGGCACTCTCACAAATTTTGTACATTTTGACGCCATACCTCGCCCGCTTAGTGGGAATGTATTGGCGGAAACTGAGTCTCCCCTTGAAAGCAACGAGAGACTCATCAACCGCGACCTCCCTTCCAGGTACGTAGGCCTGCGCGAATGCGGCCCCAAAGTGATCGGACCCCAACCACCACAGGCACTGAAAAAAAAAAAGTTTTTTTTTCTTTTCCCTAATCTAACACTATCCCTTCCTAGCCCTGCCTAAATAGACCTTTCCCTCACTGACCCTAACCTACCTGGAGGGTGCAGGAGGG
>CM065592.1:233430385-233607079 GCA_033119425.1 Bufotes viridis
TGGTCCGTTGATCTACCTGGAAAATAAAGGGTGGTTAGGGAAAAGAAAAAAAAAAGAGAAAACAGGCAACAGGCACATGACTTGAACGTTGCAAACTTTATAAAACATGAATAAAACCTGAACATGAAAAAAACTGAACTTTTAAAACCTGAACTAACTCAAGATTTTTTTTCTTGCTACCTGTTTCATTTTTTTTTCTTTTTAACCATTTCACGCTTTATTTTCTAGCAGAAACCTCTCCTTTCCCATGGGACAATGTGTAAAGTGTAAATCACACAGAGATGGTGAGAAGTACACTATACACGTTATCCCAAGTGAAAGGAGAGGTTTCTACTGCTTCACACTTCTGCAGTAGCACAGCAGCACAGCAGCACCGTCCCCTATGTGTTAGGGTCTCTCAAAACCTAGTATCCTGAGAGACCCTTGAGCCTGATTGTAAAACTACCTGTGTCCTGCAATCCCTAGGTCCCTAAGTGTACCTGAGTGTGGTACTTCCGGAAACACTCCCCTAGGCATAGGGCAGGGTGGTCAGGACAGTCAGGACAGAAATAACGGGTGTCACGCCTTATTCCACTCCTGCTACAGACACGACATCTTTTTCGGGTGGCGGTTGGGTTGAGGTACCAGGCACAACGCTAGGAAGTGCCGCCGTGTAGACGGCTAACTACACTGGTGGATGGGGCCACGGAACCTCCTGGATACAGGAGTTCCGAAATGATCTCTTCCTGAAATTTGAGGAAGGATCCTGTTCTCCCAGCCTTACTGTAGAGAACGTAACTATTATAGGCAGCCAATTGAAATAAATATACAGACACCTTCTTATACCAGCGTCTGGTGCGTCGGGAAATTAAATACGGGGCCAACATCTGGTCGTTGAAGTCCACCCTCCCATGTGGAGGTTATAGTCGTGGACCGAGAGGGGCTTTTCAACGACACTGGTTGCCCGCTCAATTTGGACTGTCGTGTTCGGCGTGAATGGAGGAGAGCATGTAAACGCCACGCTTGTCTCTCCATTTCACCGCGAGCAGTTCGTCGTTACACAGTGCAGCCCTCTGCCCCCTTGCAAGTCGGGTGGTAAGAAGTCGTTAGGTAGCCCCGGCGACTAGGTCGCTGGTGCCGCAGCAGCCAATCTGTTCTAGGAACAAATGCTTGAAGAGGGCCACACTTGTGTAAAAGTTGTCCACGTAAAGATGGTACCCTTGCCGAATAAGGGTGACACCAAGTCCCAGACTATCTTCCCACTGCTCCCAGGTAGTCAGGGCAACCGACCGGCTCCAGGGTCTGATCTTTTCCTCATAGATCCGAAATTTGTGCGTATAGCCTGTGGCCCTTTCACAGAGCTTATACAATTTGACCTCATACCGGGCGCGCTTGCTTGGGATGTACTGCTTGAGCCAAGGCGCCTGGTAAAATGTATTAGGGACTCGTCTCACGCAGATGTTTTGTGCAGGGGTATACAAATCTGCAAATTTCAGGTTGAAATGGTCTATGAGGGGCCGAATTTTGTGGAGCCGGTCAAAAGCTGGGTGGCCTCTGGGACGGGAGGTGGTGTTGTCACTAAAGTGCAGGAAACGCAGGATGGTCTCAAAACGTGTCCTGGACATGGCAGCAGAGTACATGGGCATGTGATGAATTGGGTTCGTGGACCAATATGACCGCAATTCATGTTTTTTTGTAATGCCCATGTTGAGGAGAAGGCCCAGAAAAGTTCTAAATTCGAAACTTGACTGGTTTCCACCGGAAAGGCTGGGCATAGAAGCTTCCCGGGTTGTCGGCGATAAATTGAGTGGCATACCGATTTGTTTCTGCCACGACTAAGTCATAGAGCTCCGCAGTGAAAAACAGCTCAAAAACCCCAGCGCCGATCCTATCTGAGCTGTTTCCACCCGAACTCCTGACTGGGCGGTGAAAGGGGAACTACTGGTGCGGCTGAAGTTGGGGCTGCCAATCAGGATTTGCCAGCACCTCAGGGACTCTAGGGGCTCTACGGGCCTGTCTTTGCGGTGGCTGCGACGGGAAACTACTGCACGTGCCACCGTACTCAGCTTCAACTGCCCTTCTGGTGCTCGCCACTTCACCATGTTCCACGGCAGTGCTGGTACTAGGTCCAGGATGGGCTGCGCTGCTGGTGTATGCCTCACCACGTAATCCGGCAGCGCCAGCCCCACTCTGCTGCCCTTGAAGCGGATCCTGCGCAACCTGCGGTCTAGCAACACGGGGTCGGGTACGCCTGGTTCTATCAGGGACCTCCACCTCCTCGTCAGAACTTTGAGTCAGAGAGCCACTGCTCTCTACAGGTTCGTATTCTGACCCGCTAGATTCGTCAGATGAGGGTTCCCATTCCTCATCCGACTGGGTCAGAATCCTGTAGGCCTCTTCAGAGGAATACCCCTTGTTTGACATTTGGGCGTCTAAATTTGGGGGTATTCCCTGAGACTACCCAAGAAAAAAGCAAGCCTGTCTTACAAATGGGAGTGTAGCGAGTACAGAAGCCGCTGCGATTGATAAAAAGATCAAAACTGATTTTTATTAGTCGCAGCGCTATGAAGTGATTGTGCAGTGATACAAAAAAATTTTTGTCACTGCGGCGGAGCGTGGGTGAACGCAGGTGGGGTGACCGATCAGGTCTGATCGGGCAAACACTGCGTTTGGGGTGGAGGGCTAACTAAAGTGACAGTAATACTATTATAGATCTGACCGTGATCAGTTCTGATCACTTACAGATACTATAAAGTACAAACGCTGATTAGCGCCACGCTAATCAGCGAATCAGTGACTGCAGTGCGGTGGGCTGGGCGCTAACGCTAACTACCTACCAAAGGGACCTAAACTAACCTAAACCTAACAGTCAATACTGGTGAAAAAAAAGTGACAGTTCACAAAAGTGACACTGATCACTTTTTTCCCTTTCACTATGTATTGACAGGTGATCAAGGGGTTAATTATAGGTGATCAGGGGGTGATCAGGGCCTGATATGTAGTGATTGGTGCATTTATTGGGATCTGTGCTCTGTGCTGGGTCCAACCGATGAAAAGGACCCAGCACATGGCACAGATCCCTTATAAAAGCCATATATTTGTAAATATAACTTATATCGCCTGTTTTCATAGGCGATTTTGAAAATCACCAGCCTGCCAGCTCTGATCATTGGCTGGCAGGCTGGTGACGAACTTGTCCTGAGCCCGGCGGTGCGTTCCATTTGCGTTCCACCGGGCTCAGGAGCGCGTCATCTCGCGAGATGACGCGCGGGCGCGTCAAGGAGGAATGAACCGACCGCCCGCAGGACGCAATCCTGCGTGAGGCGGTCGGAAAGAGGTTAAAAAACAACAGATTGTCGGAGGGAGAGCTAAGGAGAGGGATGGACAACTGACCCTTCAGCGCCCTGAACTAACAGCGGGGGCCATAAAGTCGCTGCCGATCCAGGACTCATTCATTTTAATAAATGTGAGTATGTCCACGGAGTCTGTGGACAGACGAGTCCGCTTGGCCGTGAACAACCCACCTGCCGCTCTGAATACCTGCTCAGACAGTACACTGGAGGGGGGGCAACACAGTAGCTCCAGTGCGCACTGAGCGAGCTCGCAGCAGGTGTCCAGCCTGGCAACCCAGTACTCCATGGGGTCATCGGTGCCCATGTAGTCATTCACCATGCGGGCCAGCCGCTAGTGGTGACTGGTGCAGCTGCTGCTAGTGGTACTAGGTTGTGCAGACTGGTAGAAGAGCCTCATCTCACCCAGAAGGTCACCTGCTCAGCTGGTGCTGCTGGTGCCAGTCGCCTGGTGGGTGAGATGGGCGAAGAGAACTGGAGCTGGAGGCTGAGGGTTTGCCTCCTCCAGCCGGTGGATCAGACAGGCCTGCAATTTTGCAATACAGTTCTGCCTCCAGCTGTCTGGGATGAACTGCTCAAGTTTCCCCTTACAACGCGGGTCTAAAAGGGTGGCAAACCAAAATTCATCCCTCTGCTTAATTTTCCTCATCTGGGGGTCCCCCCTGAGGCATCTCAGCATATGGGCAGACATGGGGAAGAGCACTGCCCGCTGTGACTCCTCATGACTGCCCGGGCCCATGACCTATTGGTCCTCTTGCTGCTGCTGCTCATGGTCCGAGATTCCCCACCCCCAGACTAACAGTTCCCTATCAACAGCTCTCCCTCCTGACCAGGCCCAGACTCCTGGACATCCACTGAATCATCATCCTCCTCATCCTCCTCATCAAGGGCTTGGTCTTGGTGGAGCATGGTTGACTCGTCTTGCTCCACCAAGGCACTCTCCCCAGCCTCGAGCAGGTGATCTTGTGTCCTCTTATGCAGGACCACTAGGGGAAGCAGGTCATTGAGGCCAACATGCTCCCCGCTAACCCTTTTTGTCGCCTGCTCGAATGGGGCCAACACATGGCAGACCTGATGTATGTGCCCCCACTCCACATTAGTGATGTAAGGGAGTGGGTGTGATGGCCCTGGAGTGCCTAGATCCAGCAGGTACTCTCTCACTGCCCGTCTCTGCTCCCACAACCTCTCCAGCATGTGAAGGGTGGAGTTCCACAGCGTCACACTGTCAACAATGAGCCTCTGGGGGGGCAGGCTGTTGTCCCGCTGCATTTTGGACAGGGATGTGGCAGCAGTTGGGGAGCGTCGTAAGTGGCTGGCAATCCTACGTACCCTAAGCATAATGTCACTCAACCTTGGGTATGTATGGAGCAATTTCTGTACCACAAGGTTGAGGACATGTGCCATGCAGGGCACATGGGTCAGACTGCCAGCCTAAAGGGCAGTGAGGAGGTTGATACTGTTGTCACAGACAACCATACCTGCCTGGAGCCTTCAGGGTGTCAGCCACTTCTGTACCTGATCCTATAGTGCTGCCAGAACATCAGGTCCAGTGTGTCTCTATTCTCCTAAGCTCACAAGATGGAGCACGGCCTGGCAGAGGATGTGCCCCACACTTGTGTAGCTACGGGGATGCTTGCTGGGGGGCTCACCAACAGTGGAGACAGTGGCTTGAGGGAGAGCAGAACTTCTCCCCTGCCCCCCCCCCCCCGGGGTGGCACTACAAACTCAGATGCCGCCGATCCCTCCCCGGCGACTCAGAGGGAAACCAAATGGGCTGTGAAGCTAATGTATCTTCCCTGAATACTGGTCCAAGCATCCATTGCGAGATACACCCTGTCGCTGACAGCATGATCCAGTGACAGGCACAATGTGCTAGTGTAGGGCAGGGACGCCAGTCCTGGCAAAGTAATCGTGGCTGGGGACATGCCATCTGGGTTGTGCCTGCTCCAACATCTGCCTAAATGGGTTGTTGTCAACCAGATTGTAAGGCAGCAGCTGTTGGGCAATAACCCTTGCCAGGAGCCCATTGAGTGAACACACGCGTCGGTCCCTGGGGGCGTAGGGCGCAGTGCGTTCAAATGACCCAGTCACTGATGGCTGCTGGAGCCGGACGTCAGAAAAGGAGGTGGAGGAAATTGAGGAGGGTGCACTGGTTGCAGAGGTATGGCTGCCAGTCCCAGTACCTCTACTGGATGGAGCTGAGGAGTGGGACTCAGTTGCTGCCAGAGGATGTGTTGGTAGCTGTACAGTGGCAAGAGCACACTCCTGGCAGCTGTACAGTGTCCCCTGCACACTCCTGGTGGCACTGCTGCTACGACCACCCTTGATCTGATCCCACTCCCGCCAGTGGTTCAGTCGTATGTGCTGGGTGAGGGCTGTAGTACCTAGCCGAGCCACTGACCTCCCTCTCCTCATCCTGGTATGGCAGAGGTTACAAATGGCAACTGTAACATCATCTGCTGCCAGGGTGAAGAAAGCCCAAGCGGCTGACTTCCGCACCAACCCCCTGTCCGATGGGTTGGTGCTGGCTTGCGCCTGTTGGCTATTTATTATTTTCCCTTATAACATGGTTATAAGGGAAAATAATAGCATTCTCACTACAGAATTCTTAGTAAAATGTGAATTAAGGGGTTAAAAATAAAAAAAATTAACTCACCTTAGCCACTTGATCGCGTAGTTGCCGATCTCTTCTGTCTTCATAAAGCATTAGCTGCCGTCTAAAGGACCTGTGATGACGTCACATCACATGGTCCAATCACATGGTCCATCACCATGTGATGATCTCAGTGACCTCATCACAGGTCCTTTAGCCGATAGCTAAAGAATGAAAAAGAGATCGCAACTACGCGATCAAGTGGATATGGTGAGTTAATTTTTTTATTTTTAACCCATCCATCCACATTTTACTAAGCATTCTGTATTGAGAATGCTATTATTTCCCCTTATAACCATGTTTTCCCTTAAAAGCTTTGCATTTGCACAGAAAAATCGCGCATTTTCCCGCAACGCACCTGCCTCTTATCCGGGCGTGAAAGATGCCTAAGGGAAACTAATTAACACGGACAGACAGACACAAGAATCAGACCCTAAATCCCTGACTAACCTAACACTACCTACACTAAACTAAACTGAGAAATTATTAGCCCTAAACAATAACCTAAACTAATATTCTTTCTCTATATTTACTAGCCCTAAAGCCCTACACTGATCCCTGCTCTAAATCAGTCCTAACTAACTTTGTCGATCACCTAAGAAATCTAACCTCTCTAATAATTTTATCCCTAAAAGCTAATCCCTAATCCCTATCTAACACTAACTAGCTAAAATTAATCTGGAAATATATTAGCAAGAAACAAGCACAACTACCGAACAGCTCCTCTCTCTACCACAAATACAACACCACAAAATTGCTGCCGGGTGTGCCTTCATTTATATAGTGAAGGGTCGCTACTTTCTGATTGGTTGCTAAGTATGTTGCTAAGCCTTCTCATTGGCCACTCAGGGTAGACTAGGGAGGGGTTATGGATCACCTCACATAAAAAAAACAGGAAAAAAAGCGAATATTCGATTTGCTAAAATATATAGCTATATTTTACATATTCGGCTATTCGTCCAAGCATACTGAATGAATAGCAAAACAGCCAAATGCCCTATTGCACAGAGATTTCAGCAACTTTTTAGGTAACAATTTTTCGCAGAACATAATCTTAACTGGAAAAGTCTACATGAAATGACAGACGACAGTCTGGACACGATTAGATTTCAGCGAAAATTACATATACGAATTTTCGCAGAACATGCACTATCTTTAAGGTACAGTCACTCACACAAGCAGTTAAAGCTTCCAATAAAAAAATAGGTATGCGCATGTGCAAGTAACAAATTTTCGCAGTAACTTTAATGTACTGTCTTAAATTTCACATGAATACTAAATACTTTGATTGCATATGTCATGTGAATTCTAGGCACAGTTACTGGTCTTGCAACATAACTTAGCTTCTGCGATTTATCGTATTTTTTAAAATGTTTTTGTTTTATGCTTAGATCGGATCGCATGGAAGCTTGAAGCATTTAGCTGTCTTGCTAGTTTACGAATATGTAGAAAATTTAGCACAATGATCGACCGATACTAAGCGAGAACTTTGGTATAGCTATTCTATTATATTTCTGCGCACACTTGAGGAAAATGTTTTTACCTTCTCAAACCAAAAATAAAGTACATATGATAGGGAAATTTTGAGGATTCGTCAATATAAATTATTATAAATTGTATGTGAAAATTGTTAAGATACATATGCGTTTGAATCGATTCGTATAAGACGTTTGTAATGCATTCACAGATTCAGCGTAACAGCCTGGCGGATAGGTAGTATTTACGAATATGGCAAATATGGTGCTGTATTCGAAATTGTCGAATATAGCGATATCTTTGTCATATTCTACAATAGTGCATAATCAACTATACTGTGGGCTAATGCGAAGGACGCGCAAATTTAATAGTAAGTATTCGCAAACGCAAGGGACCAAAACTAGGTGAAAAAAGGGGGAATTAAAGAAAATATGCATCTTTTATGAAATTTATAGTCTCCGAAAAAAACCGCAATATAATATGTGCATTTTTATAGTTAGGCTTCAAAATAAATGAATATTCGTTTTGACGAATATATTGTCACATATTCAAGATATTCATGAAATCGCGAAATGACGATATTCGCGATTAAAATTCGCTTCACAAATATTCGCACTTATTACCACATAAAGGGAAACTTCACATTTGCAAAATGTAGCTTGGTCCTTATGGTGAAAACTGGCTTGGTCTTGAAGGGGTTAATGATACATGGCAGCACAGTGGCTCACTGGGTTCCTAGGTTCAAATCCGACCAAGGAATTTGTATGTTCTCCCTGTGTCTACTGTGGTTTCCTTCCAGACTCCAAAGACATACTAATAAGGAAATTTGGCTGATTTTAGTCCAGCCAATTGTCAGAATATTTGTCCTGTTGCGGCTGGATTGTGAGCTCCATTGGAGACAGCCAGCAATGATGTCGTCTGTAAAATAAATAAAATAAGCAAATGGTCATGTTGCAGCACAAGGGGGTGGGGCTGAATCCTTGGAGCAGCGATGCTGCTGCTGTGCTGCGTGAAACAACCAATAACAAAGCTCCTTGCAGTAAGGAGCTTTGTTATTGATCAGTTTGAGTGGGCTGCCGGAGCTTATGGCACACCACTCTGAAGTGAGAAAGGATGTACACGATCATCACTGGTGGGGCAAGTGGCCTTGCTGTGTAGAGAAATTTATTGGGGGTCCCAGATCTGAGTGCCTTGTTTTTCACTATAATGATGAGTCTGAAGCGCTCAGCTGAGTGCTGTCTCTCCTCCCTGCTAAGCGCGGTACTAAAGGTGGCCTCAATAGAAGGTTTATGGGATCTTCTTCACTACCATGCTTAGCAGTGAGGAAAAGTGGCTGAGCGCTTCAGACTCCTGATTATAGAAGTCAGTGAGGGTCTCACCGCTGGACACACCAACAGGAGAGCAGCAAGCAACACCAACCTCAGACTTGGGTCTGACCGTCTGCTGCAAGACAGCAAGGACACGGGAGGGAGACACTCAAGTCAGGTCATTCTATTGTCCTGTAGCCAGAAAAATAAAGGAGGAGCAGTTTATAGATGCAGTAGACTGTAATGTACCTGTGTACCCGGTGCGGGGCCTTGCACAAGTCTCCTGGCTTATACACAAATGTCATAGCATGACTGTCTTATAGATACCTCTACTCTTATTGCCACAGACAGTATATCAAACGGGATTAGACGGGATTAGAAGGGATCAAATCACCTGTGTGGTTTAGGTGCGTGTTCGCACCTGGCTGTCAGCCCAGCCGCAGGAAAGTCCAACCTCAGGCTTCCAGGCAGACTGCATGCCTCTTTGCAAGCTCTTGCTTCCAGCCCTGAGAGCTCCACAGAACACCAGCAGTTTCCAGGTTAATCACCTCAAATCCTAGGTGTCAGTTCACACCTAGCTGAATGCTCGGCAACACAAAAATTCCACTGACCGTCTTTACATGGCCTGCTCTCCTGACACACAGGTCTCAGTGTTTCAGCCCAGCACAGGGCTCAGATCCCAAACACAGAGAGAGAGAGCTTTGCATAAACCCAGCTGTCTTTTAAAGGCAGCTAGGTATTAACCCAAAAACCCGGACCGGCACCTAAAATCCGGTCCAGTATTTGCCCTCACCTGGCTGCAATCAACCCAGCAGCACAGGCTGAGAGGAAAATACCAGTTTTTTACCACCAAACCTCTCACTGTGTCACATACCCCCCCCCCTTGTTCAACCCTGAGGGGGTGAACACACGCCAGACAGTATACCCAGAACCGGGCACTCGCATTTCCCTGTAACTGCCCTGCTCTGTGTTCCACTGAATATCTAAAGTTCTGAAGTCACCCGAACCCTCTGGTGACCCAGGACTTTCCTTCTTTGTCCAGGTGGTGACAGACTGTGGCCAACCCCATATCACTCCTTCAGAGATGGCTTGTCGCCAAGCCACGGGCGCCTGGTACGGCTTTAACCAGACTTTTGCCTGGGGCTCAGTGACAATATCATGGTGAGTTATGGAAGGGCATTCAGGGAAGTCATAGAACACCTCTGTGTTCCGACTAACAAACTCCTTGGCTCTCTGAGTCTGTTCAGTGGAAAGGCTGCCAGTAATTTTATCTATGGCAGCCGCTTCCCTGTTAGCAGACAGAGGGACCGGAATCTCTTTCCCTAGATAAACCGGCCGCGGGTTGTTCTCAACATAAGTCTCTCTAACCTTCCAAGGTTTCCGTAAATTTACATGGTAGACGGGCTACGGCTTTTGCAGTCCTGGCTGGTGTACCTTGTAATTTGGGTCTCCAACTTTCTGTGCTATTTTATAGGTCCCCTTCCCCCTAGCGCTGTCCTTACTGTCCATAGGTGGCCCAACAACCAAACCCAGGTCCCTTTGGCTACGGACCCCAGACACTCGATTGCAGGTCCGGCTTTGGCCTGGCTGAGCCACCTTCCTATGTTTTCTACCTATCCTATATAGGGGGACTGTCTTCCCGGACCTACTGTGGTTCCCTCTGCCTTGGGTTTCTGGGGTTCTAACACCTCACCTGGGCTAGGCCTCACTACTGGAAGTTTTCCTACCTGTCTGGGAACTGTACGTACAATGGCCGGCCACAGGGCTGGGAACAATGGAAAGTCTCTTCCTATTATCACATCATAGGGCATACTTGTGGTAACAGCCACCTCATGGACCTGCCTGCCGGCACACGTGCTTACAGACAACAGAGCAGTGGGGTATTCTTTTAAATCTCCATGAATGCTGAAAACCCTGACTCTCCGGCCTGTAAACTCTGTGGGTCGCACCAGGGAAGCCCTCACCAGGGTCTCTTGACTCCCCAAATCCAGCAGAGCTGCCACTGGAGTGTCTCACACTTCCACCCGACACAAATGTTCATCATGGATAATCTCTGACACATCGACCCTTCTGGCATACCATGACTGTCGATACCCAAAGTTTACATCCATGGGCTCACCCAGGAGGGGACAGTTGGCCCGTACATGGCCAGGCTCCTGGCACCGCCAGCAGATTATAGAGTCCCGATCCCCAAAGGGCACATCCCGTGTGGTCTTCCTCAGCTCAGGCCGCAGGGTCTGGGGAGGGGATTTTCTGAGTTTTATTACTCCCTTCCCCAGAGTTCCCCCCTTAAGTTCCTCAGTAGCCCCATAACGTTCGACCAGGTCCACCATCTCCAGGGCACTAGTAGGAGATGTCTGACCAACCCAGCGCTGGAGGGGTAGTGGCAATGCCCTCCAGAATTTGTCAGCTACAATACGGTCCAGCATAGCAGGGGGACAAAGTACGTCAGGCGGTAGCCATTTTTGTAAGAGTTTTAGCAAATTGTAATACTGGGGTCGTGCTGGCTCAGCTGGGTTAAACTCCCACTGATGTACCCGCTGGACCCTGACCAACACATTCATCCCCAGTCTCGCCAGGATCTCACCCTTGACCACAGAGTAGTCTGCCGCTTGGTCGTCCGGTAAATCAAAGTAAACCTGTTGGGGTCCTGACGCCAGAAACGGAGCGATGACCTCCGCCCACTGGTCTCGGGGTAGTCTCTCTCTCACGGCCACCTTTTCGAACATCGCCAAGTAGGTTTCAACATCATCTGTCGGTGTCTTCTTGGGAACGATCGTGCGGACTGCTTTCCGGGCATCGTGCACTCCCTGAGGCATCCCTGACTTTTCTAGCACCATTAGGTGTTGCAGCAGCCGCTGGTTCGTGTCCTGCTGTCGCTGAATAGCCTCTAGCAGCTGTGCGACGGCCTCTTCATGTCTTTTTTGCTGTTGTGCGATGGCCTGCTGTTGGACATCCATGGCCTGCTGTAGCTTTAAGTTGGCCTGGACAAGCTGCTTTATCATCTCCTCCATCTTGTCCTGTGTTGGTGGTTGCAGCTTGGCAGGCTTAATCCAGGACATACAACAGTGCCCAAAAAAATGCTACAAAAAGTTTTGGCTTCCCGCCAGCCTCACTGCAATTGCCCGCATCCGACACCAAAATGTGGGGAGTTGCTCTGGTAGACAGTGGTGCGGGTGCAGTATAGAGGCAAAGGGAGTCCAGGTAGTGCGGCAAACAGTATTTTATTTCACACTTGCACAAACAAAACTCAAAACAGTCACTTAGTGTTACTTCACACACATAGCAAAAACTTGAAGCAAAACAACAGTCCAAGACGGGATCAAATCACCTGTGTGGTTTAGGTGCGTGTTCGCACCTGGCTGTCAGCCCAGCCGCAGGAAAGTCCAACCTCAGGCTTCCAGGCAGACTGCACGCCTCTTTGCAAGCTCTTGCTTCCAGCCCTGAGAGCTCCACAGAACACCAGCAGTTTCCAGGTTAATCACCTCAAATCCTAGGTGTCAGTTCACACCTGGCTGAATGCAAAAAGTCCACTGACCGTCTTTACATGGCCTGCTCTCCTGACACACAGGTCTCAGTGTTTCAGCCCAGCACAGGGCTCAGATCCCAAACACAGAGAGAGAGAGCTTTGCATAAACCCAGCTGTCTTTTAAAGGCAGCTAGGTATTAACCCAAAAACCCGGACCAGCACCTAAAATCCGGTCCAGAATTTGCCCTCACCTGGCTGCAATCAACCCAGCAGCACAGGCTGGGACTTGGTGTCACCGTTATTCGGCAAGGGGTACCATCTTTATGTGGACAATTTCTACACAAGGGTGCCCCTCTTCAGGCATTTGTTCCTAGAACAGATTGGCTGCTGTGGCACCGTACGACCTAGTCATTGAGGCTTCCCCCAACGGCTCATTACAACCCTTCTTGCAACGGGGGAGAGGGCTGCCTTGTGTAACGAAGAACTGCTCGCAGTGAAATGGAGACACAAGCGTGACGTTTACGTGTTCTCCTCCATTAACGCAGACACGACAGTCCAAATTGAACGGGCAACCAGTGTCATTGAAAAGCACCTCTCGGTCCACGACTAATTTGCTCATGGTAGGGGAGGACTTCAATGACCAGATGTTGGCCCCATATTTGCTTTCCCGAAAGACCAGACGCTGGTATAAGAAGGTGTCTGTATATCTAATTCAATTGGCTATGTACAATAGTTTTGTTCTCTACAGTTAGGCTGGGAGAAGAGGATCCTGTGGCCCCAAACCCCGTAGCCCCAAACCCCAGTGTAGTGAGCCGTTTACACGAGCGACACTTCCCCAGTGTCGTTGCTGGTACCTCAACCCAACCGCCACCCCAAAAAAGATGTTATGTCTGTAGCATGAGTGGAATAAGGCGTGACACACGCTATTTCTGTTCTGACTGTCCTGACCACCCTGCCCTATGCCTAGGGGAGTGTTTCCAGAAGTACCACACTCAGGTACACTTAGGGACGTAGGGATCGCAGTACACAGGCAGTTTTTACAATCAGGATCTAGGGTCTCTCAGGATACTAAGTTTTGCAGCTATGTGAAACTGTAGAAACGTCTCCTTTCACTTGGGATGAAGTGCATAATGTACTTTGCACCGTCTTTGTGCGATTTACACTTTACACATTGTCCTATGGGAGAGGAGAGGTTTCTGCAAGGAAAATAAAGAGTGAAAAGAAAAAAAAAATTTAAACAGGTACCAAGAAAAAGAAATCCTGAGTTAGTTTAGGTTTTAAAAGTTTTATGATGTTCAAGTTTATAAAGTTCGTAACGTTCAAATTTATGAGCCTGCTGCTTTTTTTTTTCTTCTTTTTTTTTTTTTTTTTACTAACCACCCTTTATTTTCCAGCAGGACCAACCGATAAAAATGCTGCAGCACTGATGTGCATTCTGAGAGAAGCATTGCGCTGCTGTCAGAAGAGACGTGAAGTCGATGTATGCGGCGCTGCAGGACGAGATTTCTTCTCCGCAGTACAGGTACGTTTGCCCAGGCATATGAGCTGAGGAGAGGTGTTGGACTTCATATGCTTTGGCAAACACTTTGTATCAAAAATCTGGCAAAGATCTCTTCCTCCACAACGATCAATTGATCGATGTGAATGGAGAAATCACGTTTGCCAGGACATAGGAGCTGAAGTGGGTATGGATGTTTGGGCGGAGCCCCTATGTCCTGGCAATCGCCAGGCCCCTCTTTTTTTGTTTTACATATTATTTGGCAGAGATTTTTTCATCCACATCGATCGACTCGAATGAAGAAATCTGTGCCGTTCATTTTTTCTTCAAGCCCAGAGGCTGAACGGAAAAAAAATTATCATTACCCGTATGCTCCATATAAGGAGAATAGCAGAAACTTCTAATGCTGGCCATACATGTAATGATTGCGGAGACCCTCAAATGCCAGAGCAGTACAAAAACCTCACATGTGACCGCATTTTAGAAAGAAGACACCTCAAGGTATTCGCTGAGGGGCATATTGAGTCCATGAAAGATTGAACTTTTTGTCACAAGTTAGCGGAAAGGGAGACTTTATGAGAAAAAACTGAAAAAATCAAATTCCGCTAACTTGTGCAAAATAAAAAGAAATCTTCTATGAACTCGCCATGCCCCTCAAGGAATACTTTGGGGTGTCTTCTTTCTAAAATGGGGTCAAATGTGGGTATTTATACTGCCCTGGCATTTTAGGGGCCCTAAAACTTGAGAAGAAAAATGCGTAAAAATACCCTCCTAAAAGGTACTCATTGGAATTAGGGCCCCTTTGCGCATCTTGGCTGCAAAAAAGTTTCACTGATGTGGTATCGCCGTACTCAGGAGAAGTAGGGCAATGAGTTTTGGGGTGTATTTTTACATATACCCATGCTGGATGAGAGAAATATCTTTGTAAATTGGCAACTTTGTATAAAAAAATGTAAAAAGTTGTCATTTACAGAGATATTTTTCACACACAGTATGGGTATATGTAAAAATACACCCCAAAACACATTGCCCTACTTCTCCTGAGTACGGCGATACCACATGTGTGCCACTTTTCTGCAGCGAAGATGGCAAAAGGGGCCCTAATTCCAATGAGTACCTTGAGGATTTCACAGTTCATTTTTACACATCTGGATTCCAGACTTCTTCTCAGGCTTTAGGGGCCCCTAAAATGCCAGGACAGTATAAATACCCCACATGTGACCCCATTTTAGAAAGAAGACACACAATTAGAGATGAGCGAACACCTTGAAGTTCGGGTTCGGGAAGTTCGGCTGAACTTCCCGAAAATGTTCGGGTTCAGGATCCGAACTCGACCCGAACTTTATCCCGAACCCCAATGAAGTCAATGGGGACCAGAACTTTTAGGCACTAAAAAGGCTGTAAAATAGTCCAGGAACGGGCTAGAGGGCTGCCAAAGGCAGCAAAATGTAGGTAAATCCCCTGCAAACAAATGTGGATAGGGAAATTAATTAAAATAAAATAAATAAAATTCAACCAATATCAATTGGAGAGAGGTCCCACAGCAAGGAATCATGCGTCATATCACCCAAAACTGGAGAAGGCCACTTTCAGTTATTTCGGCCCCAGCACCCAGACAGAGGAGAGAGGTCCCACAGCAAGGAATCATGCGTCATATCACCCACCACTGGAGAGGCCACTTTCAGTTATTTCGGCCCCAGCACCCAGACAGAGGAGAGAGGTCCCACAGCAAGCAATCATGCGTCATATCACCCACCACTGGAGAAGGCCACTTTCAGTTTTTATGCCCCACCACTCAGACAGAGGAGAGAGGTCCCACAGCAAGGAATCATGCGTCATATCACCCACCACTCGAGAAGGCCACTTTCAGTTATTTCGGCCCAGCCCCCAGACCGAGGATACAGGTCCAACAGCAAGGAAACATGCGTCATATCACCCACCACTGGAGAAGGCCACTTTCAGTTATTTCGGCCCCAGCACCCAGACAGAGGAGAGAGGTCCCACAGCAAGAAATCATGCGTCATATCACCCACCACTGGAGAAGGCCACTTTCAGTTATTTATGCCCCACAACCCAGACAGAGAAGAGAGGTCCCACAGCAAGGAATCATGCGTCCTATCACCCACCACTGGAGAAGGCCACTTTCAGTTATTTTGGCCCCAGCACCCAGACAGAGGATAGAGGTCCCACAGCAAGGAATCATGCGTCATATCACCCACCACTGGAGAAGGCCACTTTCAGTTATTTATGCCACACCACCCAGACAGAGGAGAGAGGTCCCACAGCAAGAAATCATGCGTCATATCACCCACCACTGGAGAAGGCCACTTTCAGCTATTTAAGCCAGGCACCCAGACCGAGGAGAGAGGTCCCACAGCAAGGAATCATGCGTCATATCACCCACCACTGGAGAAGGCCACTTTCAGTTATTTCGGCCCAGCCCCCAGACCGAGGATACAGGTCCCACAGCAAGGAATCATGCGTCATATCACCCACCACTGGAGAAGGCCACTTTCAGTTATTTCGGCCCCAGCACCCAGACAGAGGAGAGAGGTCCCACAGCAAGGAATCATGCGTCATATCACCCACCACTGGAGAAGGCCACTTTCAGTTATTTTGGCCCCAGCACCCAGACAGAGGAGAGAGGTCCCACAGCAAGAAATCATGCGTCATATCACCCACCACTGGAGAAGGCCACTTTCAGTTATTTAGGCCAGGCACCCAGACAGAGGAGAGAGGTTCCACAGCAAGAAATCATGCGTCATATCACCCACCACTGGAGAAGGCCACTTTTAGTTAATTAGGCCAGGCACCCAGACCAAGGAGAGAGGTCATACAGCAAGGAATCATGCGTCATATCACCAACCACTGGAGAAGGCCACTTTCAGTTATTTCGGCCCAGAACCCAGACAGAGGAGAGAGGTCCCACAGCAAGGAATCATGCGTCATATCACCCACCACCGGAGAAGGCCACTTTAAGTTATTTCGGCCCCAGCACCCAGACAGAGGAGAGAGGTCCCACAGCAAGGAATCATGCGTCATATCACCCACCACTGGAGAAGGCCACTTTCAGTTATTTAGGCCAGGCACCCAGACCGAGGAGAGAGGTCCCACAACAAGGAATCATGCGTCATATCGCCCACCACTGGAGAAGAACACTTTCAGTTATTTATGTCCCACCACACAGACAGAGGAGAGAGGTCCCACAGCAAGGAATCATGCGTAATATCGCCCACCACTGGAGAAGGCCACTTTCAGTTATTTCGGCCCCAGCACCCAGACAGAGGAGAGAGGTCCCACAGCAAGGAATCATGCGTCATATCACCCACCACTGGAGAAGTCCACTTTCAGTTATTTATGCCCCACCACACAGACCGAGGAGAGAGGTCCCACAGCAAGGAATCATGCGTAATATCGCCCACCACTGGAGAAGGCCACTTTCAGTTATTTTGGCCCAGCACCCAGACAGAGGAGAGAGGTCCCACAGCAAGGAATCATGCGTCATATCAACCACCACCGGAGAAGGCCACTTTCAGTTATTTCGGCCCCACCACCCAGACAGAGGAGAGAGGTCCCACAGCAAGGAATCATGCGTCATATCACCCACCACTGGAGAAGGCCACTTTCAGTTATTTAGGCCAGGCACCTAGACCGAGGAGAGAGGTCCCACAGCAAGGAATCATGCGTCATATCACCCACCACTGGAGAAGGCCACTTTCAGTTTTTATGCCCAACCACCCAGACAGAGGAGAGAGGTCCCACAGCAAGGAATTATGTGTCATATCACCCACCACTGGAGAAGGCCACTTTCAGTTATTTCGGACCCAGCACCTAGACAGAGGAGAGCGGTCCCACAGCAAGGAATCATGCGTCATTTCACCCACCACTGGAGAAGGCCACTTTCAGTTATTTAGGCCCAGCAACCTGACCGAGGATACAGGTCCCACAGCAATGAATCATGCGTCATATCACCCACCACTGGAGAAGGCCACTTTCAGTTATTTCGGTCCCACCACCCAGACAGGGGAGAGGTTCTTTTACCTTTGGGTTGCACCGCAAGATCATGGTAAAGTTAAAACAATGAGGATTCAATAAAGAAGTGCCCCGGAGTACAAGAATACATGGTTGAGGGGGAGGCAGTTATAAATGTCTATTCTGCACAAGGGAGAGACAGGTTCTGTGGGATCCATGCCTGGTTCATTTTATGAACGTCAGCTTGTCCACGTTCAGACAAAACGCTGGCCGCCGGGCAGGCCAGCACCTCCAAGGCATAATATGCTAACTCTGGCCACGTGGACAATTTGGAGACCCAGAAGTTGAATGGGGCCGAACCATCAGTCAGTACGTGGAGGGGTGTGCAAACTTACTGTTCAACCATGTTAGTGAAATGCTGCCTCCTGCTAACACGTTCCGTATCAGGTGGTGGTGCAGTTTACTGTGGCGTGGAGACAAAACTTTTCCACATTTATGCCCTCAGAGGAGCTGGCCATGACACAGCTGCATTGGCGACCTCTTGCTCCTCCTCTGCCTTCGCCTTGGGCTTCCACCTGTTCCCCTGTGATATTTGGGAATGCTCTCATGAGCGCGTCTACCAGCGTGCGCTTGTACTCGCGCATCTTCCTATCACGCTCCAGTGCAGGAAGTAAGGTGGGCACATTGTCTTTGTATCGGGGATCCAGCAGGGTGGCAACCCAGTAGTCAGCACACGTTAAAATGTGGGCAACTCTGCTGTCGTTGCGCAGGCACTGCAGCATGTAGTCGCTCATGTGCGCCAGGCTCCCCAGAGGTAAGGACAAGCTGTCCTCTGTGGGAGGCGTATCGTCATCGTCCTCCGTATCCCCCCAGCCACGCACCAGTGATGGGCCTGAGCTGTGTCGGGTGCCGACCCGCTGTGAACCTGCTTCATCCTCATCCTCCTCCACCTCATCCTCCTCGTCCTCCAGTAGTGGGCACTGGCTGGCCACATTTGTACCTGGCCTCTGCTGTTGCAAAAAACGTCCCTCTGAGCCACTTCTAACAGACTGGCCTGAAAGTGCTAAAAATGACCCTTCATCCTCCTCCTCCTCCTCCTCCTGGGCCACCTCCTCTTCCATCATCGCCCTAAGCCTTTTCTCAAGGAGACATAGAAGTGGTATTGTAACGCTGATAACGGTGTCATCGCCACTGGCCATGTTGGTGGAGTACTCGAAACAGCGCAACAGGGCACACAGGTTTCGCATGGAGGCCCAATCATTGGTGGTGAAGTGGAGCTGTTCCTCAGTGCGACTGATGCGTGCATGCTGCAGCTGAAACTCCACTATGGCCTGCTGCTGCTCGCACAGTCTCTCCAGCATGTGTAAGGTGGAGTTCCACCTGGTGGGCACGTCGCATATGAGGCGGTGAGCGGGAAGGCCGAAGTTCCGCTGTAGCGCAGACAGGCGAACATTGGCAGGATATGAACGTCGGAAGCGCGCACAGACGGCCCTCACTTTATGCAGCAGTTCTGACATGTCGGAATAGTTGTGAATGAACTTCTGCACCACCAAATTCAGCACATGCGCCAGGCAAGGGATGTGCGTCAAACCGGCTAGTCCCAGAGCTGCCAAGAGATTTCGCCCATTATCGCACACCACCAGGCCGGGCTAGAGGCCCACCGGCAGAAACCACTCGTCGGTCTGTTGTTCAATACCCCGCCACAACTCCTGCGCGGTGTGGGGCCTGTCCCCCAAACATATGAGTTTCAGAATGGCCTGCTGACGTTTACCCCGGGCTGTGCTGAAGTTGGTGGTGAAGGTGTGTGGCTGACTGGATGAGCTGGTGGAAGCAGAGGAGGAAGAAGCCGAATAGGAGGAGGAGGCTACAGGAGGCAAAGAATGATGCCCTGCCGCCACTACATTTACCCAGTGTGCAGTTAGGGAGATATAGTGTCCCTGGCCGTGCTTACTGGTTCACGTATCTGTGGTTAGGTGGACCTTGCCACAGATGGCGTTGCGCTGTGCACACTTGATTTTATCGGATACTTGGTTGTGCAGGGAACCTCCTGTTCGGTCTGCACACTGCAGAAAGACGCAGCAGTTGGCACCTGTGTTTCGTCATCATCAGAGACGTGCGGACTCTTATGAGGTGGTATTCCCATGTCTTCATCATCAGAAAACATCAGTAGTTGTGCATCAGTGCATCCTATGTCTTCCACCACTGGGGAAGGGCTAGGTGGATTCCCTTGGGAAACCCTGCCAGCAGAGTCTTCAAACAGCATAAGAGACTGCTGCATAACTTGAGGCTCAGACAGTTTCCCTGATATGCATGCGGGTGATGTGACAGACTGATGGTCTTGGTTTTCAGGTGCCACCTGTGCGCTTTCTGCAGAAGTCTGGGTGGGAGATAATGTTGTGAACATGCTGGATCCACTGTCGGCCACCCAATTGACTAGCGCCTGTACCTGCTCAGGCCTTACCATCCTTAGAACGGCATTGGGCCCCACCAAATATCGCTGTAAATTCTGGCGGGTACTGGAACCTGAGGTAGTTGGTTCACTAGGACAAGTGGCTGTGGCGGAATGGCCATGTCCTCTCCCAGCACAAGAGGGTACACTAACACCACCACGACCGCGTCCGCCTCCCTTACTAGATGTTTTCCTCATTGTTACCGTTCACCAAGCACCACAATAAGAAAAAAAATATTTGGCCCAATGTATTGATTTCAAATTCAGGCCTTTTTTTACAGGCAGCTAACACTATCTGCCTATTTATTTATGTAGCGTATTACACTAATCCAGGCACAGCAGTAACCACTGATTTAGGGGAATATCTCTTTTAGGGTTAGTATTTAGGCCCTGGATGAAAGGTATCCTTTCATGGACAGATATACAATTGGCCTGCAACAGCTCAAACACCAGATTCAGGGTATTGCTATTTTGGCAATTGAATTTAACCCCAGAACAAAATATATGTTTTGGCGGACACTATGAAATTTGGCCTGCAACAGCTGGGACACCAGATTCAGGGTATTGCTATTTTGGCAATTGAATTTCACCCCAGAACAAAATATATGTTTTGGCGGACACTATGAATCTTGGCCTGCAACAGCTGGGACACCAGATTCAGGGTATTGCTATTTTGGCAATTGAATTTCACCCCAGAACAAAATATATGTTTTTGCGGACACTATGAATCTTGGCCTGCAACAGCTGGGACACCAGATTCAGGGTATTGCTATTTTGGCAATTGAATTTCACCCCAGAACAAAATATATGTTTTGGCGGACACTATTATACTCGCCAGCCACAGCTGAAACCACTGTTTTATGGTATTTCTATTTTGGCAATTGAATTTCACCCCAGAACAAAATATATGTTTTTGCGGACACTATGAATCTTGGCCTGCAACAGCTGGGACACCAGATTCAGGGTATTGCTATTTTGGCAATTGAATTTCACCCCAGAACAAAATATATGTTTTGGCGGACACTATTATACTTTGCCAGCCACAGCTGAAACCACTGATTTATGGTATTGCTATTTTGGCAATTGAATTTCACCCCAGAACAAAATATATGTTTTGGCGGACACTATTATACTTTGCCAGCCACAGCTGAAACCACTGATTTATGGTATTGCTATTTTGGCAATTGAATTTCACCCCAGAACAAAATATATGTTTTAGCGGACACTATGAATCTTGGCCTGCAACAGCTGGGACACCAGATTCAGGGTATTGCTATTTTGGCAATTGAATTTAACCCCAGAACAAAATATATGTTTTAGCGGAAACTATGAATCTTGGCCTGCAACAGCTGGGACACCAGATTCAGGGTATTGCTATTTTGGCAATTGAATTTCACCCCAGAACAAAATATATGTTTTGGCGGACACTATTATACTTTGCCAGCCACAGCTGAAACCACTGATTTATGGTATTGCTATTTTGGCAATTGAATTTAACCACAGAACAAAATATATGTTTTGGCGGACACTATGAAACGTGGCCTGCAACAGCTGGGACACCAGATTCAGGGTATTGCTATTTTGGCAAGTAAATTACACCCCAGAACAAAATATATGTTTTGGCAGACACTATTCTATTTTGCCAGCCACAGCTGAAACCACTAATTTACGGTATTGCTATTTTGGCAATTGAATTTAACCCCAGAAAATAATCTATCCTTTGCCAGACAGCAGACAGTATTATACTTGTCTAGCCAAAGCTGGAACACAAGATTTAGGGGATTGGTATTTGGGCAATTGTAGTTAACCCCTTAATAAAATATAGAAATTTCTTTCCTGAGTTTTTAGGGGTGACAATTAGCACAGCCAAGCCCCTGATGTAGGATATAGCAAAAAAAAAACTAGTATTGATGGATTGATGGACTTGGTGGCAGCTTCTTCTGGCGCACCACAAGTCACAAAATGGCCGCCGATCAACCCAGAAAATAAGTGACAGAAAAACGCTCTGTGCAGCCTAAAAACCAGCGAGCAAGTAACTAGCAGAAGTTCAATGATTATCAGCTGTAAATCGATTCGTTCATAAGGTGCTGTTGCTGACTTTAACCTGCCTAATCTCGCCCTGACAGAAGCTGCGTCCTCTCCCTACACTAATCAGAGCAGTGTGACGTGCGGCGCTACGTGACTCCAGCTTAAATAGAGGCTTGGTCACATGCTGCACTTGGCCAATCACGGCCATGCCATTAGTAGGCATGGCTGTGATGGGCTCTTAGGGCAAGAAGTAAAACGCTAGCTGATTGGCTGCTGTGCAGCCCTTCAGAAAGCGGGAAGTAATCGCCGAACAACGAACCCGAACCCGAACTTTTTTGAAAATGTCCGGGTTCGGGTCCGTGTCCCGGACACCCCAAAATTCGGTGCGAACCCGAACTATGCTCGAACTGTTCGCTCAACACTACACCCAATATATTCCGTGAGGGCATGGTGAGAATTTTATTTTTTGTCACAAGTTAGTGGAATATGAGACTTTGTAAGAAAAAAAATAAAAATCAATTTCCGCTAACTTGTGCCAAAAAAAAAAAAACTTCTATGAACTCGCCATGCCTCTCACGGAATTCCTTGGGGTGTCTTCTTTCTAAAATGGGCTCACTTGTGTGGTATTTATACTGCTCTGGCATTTTAGGGGCCCTAAAGCGTGAGAATCCAAAAGCGTAAAAATGCCCTGTGAAATCCTAAAGGTACTCATTGGAATTAGGGCCCCTTTGCGCATCTTGGCTGCAAAAAAGTGTCACTCATGTGTTATCGACGTACTCAGGAGAAGTAGGGCAATGTGTTTTGCGGTGTATTTTTACATATACCTATGCTGGATGAGAGAAATATCTTTGTAAATTGACAACTTTGTATAAAAAAATGGAAAAAGTTGTCATTTACAGAGATATTTTTCACACACAGTATGGGTATATGTAAAAATACACCCCAAAACACATTGCCCTTCTTCACCTGAGTACGGCGATACCACATGTGCTGCTTTGCAGCCAAGATGCAAAGGCCCTCATTGAGTACCTTAGATTCACAGGGCATTTTTACGCATTTGATTCAGACGTCTCACGCTTTAGGGCCTAAATGCCAGGACAGTATAAATACCCCACATGTGACCCCATTTTAGAAAGAAGACACCTCAATGTATTCCGTGAGGGGCATGGTGAGTTTATGTAAAATTTTATTTTTTGTCACAAGTTAGTGGAATATGAGACTTTGTAAGAAAAAAAAGAAAAATCAATTTCCGCTAACTTGTGCCAAAAAAAAAAATTCTATGAACTCGCCATGCCCCTCACGGAATACCTTCGGGTGTCTTCTTTCTAAAATGGGGTTACTTGTGGGGTATTTATACTGTCCTGGCATTTTAGGGGCCCCTAAAGCGTGAGAAGAAGTCTGGAATCCAAATGCGTAAAAATGCCCTGTGAAATCCTAAAGGTACTCCTTGGAATTAGGGCCCCTTTGCGCATCTTGGCTGCAAAAAAGTGTCACTCATGTGGTATCGCCATACTCAGGAGAAGTAGTGCAATGTGTTTTGGGGTGTATTTTTACATATACCCATACTGTGTGTGAAAAATATCTCTGTAAATGACAACTTTTTCCATTTTTTTATACAAAGTTGTCAAAAATGCAAAACCAAAAATGAGCCCCTTACTGGAGTCTTTCTGACACAATAGGCCACTTTTATCAAATTTTTCTCATTAGACCATAGCAACCAATCATAGCTCAGCTTTCAGTTGCTAGAGGGTTTTGAAAAAATGAAAGCTAAGCTCTGATTGGTTGCTATGGACAAATAAAAATTACACATTGCAATTTAAAACTATGCAAATATATACTATGAACCGTATAGTACTTTGCTTTAAACATGTATTATAGTTAACACCAGATGGGCCAAAAATGGTGGATAGATCAAACATGGCCACATAATTATTGCCAAAAGGGACAGAAGCCTGAAAACTAGTAGCTGCCATACAATATGTTAGCGAAACAGTGGTGTTTGGCTGGTTAGGAGCATGGCACAATTTTCAAATTATTGCTGTTGTTGCCTGCAATCTCCTGAAAATGCCTCTTTTGCATGAGAATTACATAAAGGGATCAAATGGGGCCAATAGTTGACCACTATATACATTTTACCTAATAATTAAATTTATATTTACCTTTAACTCTTGAATCCTGAAAATACATATGAAGAGTACCTCGAGGTGCATCAGGTGACCTGTAGATGGATCCAACAAACTGCTAAAAGCCCCATCCCACCCCCTAGTTGGGAACCCACTTCCCCAACCCCAACAGCTCTCCTGCCATACCAGTTGAAGAACCCTTTTTCTGCCATCTGCTTTTCCTCCTTTTAAACCTCCAATACCAATGATATGTCATCAGGAACATCCAGCTTCTTATCTCTCTGCATTTAGCATTCTTTTCTAGGATGTGAAGACTTTAAAGGATTATTTGGAAGAAGTAAAGCCAGCAAAAGATGAGGATAGTAATCATTAGGACCTGCCCCCTCCCCCCTAAGGCGTGCTTAAAAGTAGAATGATTTCCATATTGTACTACATACTACTTCCATAGTCAACTACATGGAAAGGGAGGGACTGTATTATCAGTAACTTGGCTTGGTGCACATTTATATTCTGTGCCGTTGGATGAGTGCACACATACTGTTGTATTTTTGCAATTTTTGCACCTCAGTGAGAAATTTTTGTTGAAACAAGTAACAAGAAGAAGGAGGAGAAGAATCAGAAGCAATAGACGATATTGAAGTCTATGGCAGCTTCCTTCTGCTGATGTTGATGAGCCCTGACTGCTAGAGAGGGGGTGTGACATGCAGTAGCTCTTTTGGAGGGCCCAGACAACTGTTTGTTTGCCATAGTGTACAATAACTGTGCCAGTAATAGAACAGAATAACTATGAATGTCGCAGCAGTTTAACAAGATGCACGTGGTGATATACTAGACTGCCCTTTAATACTGAGGCACAGTAATTCTATGTATAAAATAAGAGATTAACTGCGAATGTGTCAGCAGTTCAACAAGATGCAGATGGCAATATATTAGACCCCTGTTTAATACCGAGGCACAGTAATTCTTTATATAAACTAAGAGATTAACTATGAATGTGCCAGCAGTTCAACAAGATGCAGACAGTGATATATTAGACCGCCCTTTTATATTGAGGCACAGTAATTCTATCTAAAAACTAACAGATTAAATGAGATCGTACCAGCAGTTTAACAAGATGCACTCGACTATTACACTCAACCTGCACAGTCTCTGCATTCTCCCTATGCTCTCCTTACAGTGTATAAAAACTCTCCCTATGATCTCCCTACAGTGTCCCTGCTCTCCCTATCAAATATTGTACAATGAGAGGGGGGTGGAGCCAGCTGAGCATGGTGGCAGTTGTGTGAGCAGAGAGCTCCTCACCATAAGAGATTTTCCAGTGGCCCTACCGGTCCAAACATGGGCAAATTAAGCAAGGAAAGAGGAGGAGCTGGAGAACACGCTGCAAGAATACGAACGTCTCAAGGAGACATGAGCAGGTACCAGGACAAGAAGCACGCTTCACCGGCGGGAAAAGGGAAGATGGCGCTGGCGGATGAGGTTGCAGCGGCCTTTGAAAACGAGTCTGACGACGCTAGCTCCTGTACCCCATTAGAACTGCCTGAAGACACGGACCCCGCTCCGGTCACCAGGTCCTTCCTAAAATATTCTCTTCAGCAATCTCTGGCAAAGGCCCTGTCCCCTGTGTTGAAGGAACTGGCGGCCATTAAGACGGAAGTCACACATGTGGGGCAGAGAGTGGAAGCATTAGAAGATTTTCAGACGATGCTAGTGCAACATAGCAAAGGGCTTCATTCACAAATAAAATCCCTCAGCACGCAAGTTGATAGTGTCTTCCTGCATTTAGAGGATCAAGAAAACAGGGGACATAGTAACATAGTATATAAGACCGAAAAAAGACATTTGTCAATAAAGTTCGGCCTGTTTCCTACAAGTTGATCCAGAGGAAGGCAAAAAACCCCTGTGAGGCAGAAGCCAATTTTCCCCACTTAAGGGGAAAAAAATTCCTTCCCGACTTCAATCAGGCAATCAGAATAACTCCCTGGATCAACGACCCCTCTCTAGTAGCTGTAGCCTGTAATATTATTACACTCCAGAAATACATCCAGTCCCCTCTTGAACTCCTTTATTGTACTCACCATCACCACCTCCTCAGGCAGAGAGTTTCATAGTTTCACTGCTCTTACAGTGAAGAATCCTTTTCTATGTTTGTGTACAAACCTTCTTTCCTCCAGACGCAGAGTATGTCCCCTCGTCACAGTCACAGTCCTGGGGATAAATAGATGATGGGACAGATCTCTGTACTGACCCCTGATATATTTATACATAGTTATTACATCTCCCCTCAGTCGTCTTTTTTCTAAAGTGAATAACCCTAATTTTGATAACCTTTCAGGGTACTGTAGATCCCTCATTTCAGTTATTACTTTAGTTGCCCTCCTCTGAACCCTCTCCAGCTCTGCTATGTCTGCCTTGTTCACAGGAGCCCAGAACTGTACACAGTACTCCATGTGTGGTCTGACTAGTGATTTGTAAGGTGGTAGGACTATGTTCTTATCACGGGCATCTATACCCCTTTTGATGCAACCCATTATCTTATTGGCCTTGCCAGTAGCTGCCTGACACTGGTTTTTGCAGCTTAATTTGCTGTTTATTAAAATTCCTAGATCCTTTTCCATGTCAGTGTTACCGAGTGTTTTACCATTTAATATGTACGGGTGACTTGCATTATTCCTTCCCATGTGCATAACTTTACATTTGTTAGTGTTAAACCTCATCTGCCATTTCTCTGCCCACGCCTCCAATCTATCCAGATCCCTCTGTAGCAGAAAACTGTCCTCTTCAGTGTTAATTACTTTACACACTTTAGTGTCATCTGCAAAAATAGATATTTTACTGTGCAGGCCTTCTACAAGATCATTAATAAATATATTGAAGAGAATAGGGCCCAATACTGACCCCTAAGGTATCCCACTAGTGACAGTGACCCAATCTGAGTATCTACCGTTAATAACCACCCTCTGTTTTCTGTCACTCAGCCAGTTACTTACCCACATACAGACATTTTCTCCCAGTCTGAGCATCCTCATTTTATATACTAACCTTTTATGAGGTACAGTGGCAAATGCTTTGGAGAAGTCCAGATATCTCCAGGGACGGAGAAAGAATATAAGACTTAGAGGAATACCCGAGTCTGTGGCAACCAAGGCACTGACTGACAGTGTAAGACAAATTTTTGCCATGCTGGTAGGCACAGAACATGCAGACAGCATCACCATTGAAAGAGCGCATAGGGCCCTGCGGCCGAAAACGGCAGCTGGTGAACCACCCAGATATACGATATGTGCCCTATTGCACTTTCTAGTCACAACTGCAATATTGAAATCGGCGAGAGAGAAGGAGGAAATACTCTTTGAGGGCAACAAGATTTTGCTGTTCCAGGATCTGGCAGCGAGTACCCTGGCCTAACGGAGAGCTTTGAAGCCGTTGACAATGGAACTGAGAGCCAGGAGACTTCCTATGAGGTGGTTATTCCCCTTCGGGCTCAGCACAACAATCAACGGACGTCAGCTGGAAATACGGCACCCAGATGACCTCCCAAATATGTGGGAAGCACTGGAGATCACCCCACTAGATGGTCCATCATGGCTCCCATCTGCAAACCTGGAGAAGCTACCCAATTTAACAGCACCGACACCATGGCAAGCGGTCTCCAAGCAGAAGCAGCAGAAGAAGAGGCAGCTCGTGGGAGATTGATATTGTGAACTCTAAGTCGGGTTTGATTTATGCTTATTGATTATTATTTTTCAGCGGCAGTTCCTGGCCAAGACAAGTCGCGTTAGATCTCATGTTATTATTTTACATTATACTGTGCTAGATGCGGTAGAAGTTACCACCTTTCTTCTTCGTTCTCACTGCTTGCTGTTTTGAGGTTATATGTTGCATTGATATTTGCTATTGTTTATTGTGGTGGGGACAGCGGAGGTGTGTGCCACTTGGGCCTTTTTCTATTTTTTCGAGAGATATATTACCTTGTTGTAGGTGGCACGTGCTTACTGCTTACCTACCCCGCAATTGAGTTCTTTTCACTGATTGACCAGTAGTTTTGCACTAATTTATACGTTGCTATGGGAGATCGGGTGAGTGGATAAACTGGACCATCCTTTACACTTCCACCAGTGCCCCCCCCCCAATCTCTTATATCAGATTACATAATCCTATTGCGTATCAATACGCCTATGAAACCAATGTGCTTCTTTACACTGTTTATAATTGTTTTATCGTTTAACAATTTTATTTGGTTACATCTGGCAATTTGGATCACTCCCTTGCAGGTAGAAACCAGAGTAGGTAAATTGAGATAAAGATATGGCTTATATTACGTTAATCTCATTAAACGCCAATGGTATTAATATACCACAGAAGCGTAGTCAGGTATACCACTTGCTTAAGAGAGAACACCCAGATATAGTGTTCATACAAGAGACGCACTTTAGACATAATCATGTCCCTAATATGACTAGTAAGTTCTTTCCGAGTTGGCACCATGCCACCCACTCCACAGCGTCAAGAGGCGTTTCCATTGGAATGAATACGGATCTACTATTTTGTATCTCAGCAAAATTAGTTGATCCCAATGGTAGATATATATTCTTGAAGGGGAAGACCCTCAATACGCCGATAACCCTAGCAGCCATATACGCTCCGAATGTGGGGCAGATTAAATGGTTCCTCCAAATGCTAGATTCTTTGAAGGACTTTATGGAAGGCACGGTCATCCTAGGAGGAGACTTTAATCTCCCATTAGACCAAGAAATTGACTCCACGTCTGCCGCTTCTCCCATTTCGGAAAAGCAAAGACGTAGACTCAAAATGGCCTTAGCAGACATGGGTCTGTCGGATGTGTGGAGAATGTTCCATCCAGAAGTTAAGGATTTTTCATTTTAGTCTAAAGTCCATAACACCTGCCAACTTTTGGACTACGTGTTTCTCTCTAACAGTGCTATGCCAGCAGCTTTAAACGTTCATATAGGCCCAAACACGGCCTCGGACCACGCCCCAGTAAGCATTAAATTACAACTTAAGGATATACCAGGGAAGACTTGGTCTTGGAGGTTGAACACCACTCTGTTGGAGGAGGACACACACAGGTAACATTTAGGAAAAATCCTCTCAGAATACTTTAGCTTGAATGAGACTCCTCAAATCTCGGACCCGATTTTATGGGAAGCTCATAAAACGGTAGTGCAGGGAGAGTGCATCAGCTTAGGAACTAAAATTAAGCATCAAAGAGCTCAATTAATAAACTAATTACTTCTGCAAATATCATCTTTTGAGAAACTGCATAAAACAGCACAATCCATAGACGCATTGAATCAGCTAAAATCAATTCTGTCTCAATTGAAGGACTACATAAATGTTAATACAGCTAACATCCTCCAGAGGCTCCGTTTTAAATATTATGCTCATGGGTACAAAGGCTAAAAGTTAATGTCGAGCCAATTGAAATCCCAGAGACATAAATCCTATATTCCTGCAATTAAATTTAGGGAAGGCATAAGGTTGACCACTACTCCAGCAATTGCAAAGGAATTTTTTTAGATTCTATACTTCATTATACAATCTGGAAATGGAAGATAAGTCTAATCCCCCTGCAAATCCTAGTCTCCAGTCTCGCATAAATGAGTTTCTCAGCTCTATTAACATTGTCTGAAGCGGATAAATCAGACTTATTAATACCGTTCACAGAGGATGAAGTAGCCAAAATATTAGGTAGTATTCCCTCTGGTAAAAGCCCAGGACCAGATGGTCTTCCCATAATCTACTATAAAAAGTTTAAGGATATTTTAATCCCACGTTTCATTTGATTGTGTAATTCTCTCCCCCCCCCCCCCTACAGGCAAAGGTGGCGACCATTACCATCATTCCAAAGGAAGGAAAAGACCCGGAGGCTTGCGGTAGCTACCGCCCGATCTCCCTCCTCAACACAAACCTAAAATGGTGGGCTAAACTGCTGAGCCATTGTATATCATCCTAGTCCTAGAGACATTGTTGCTGAAGTTTAGGCAGGATCCGTTTATCAAAGGGATAACACTTGGAGGTTATATGAACAAGATGGCTGCTTTTGCAGATGATCTGCTGTTGATGATTACCAAACCGAGTGACGCTTTACCAAGAGTTTTAGACACTTTCTATGCTTTTGGTGAGATCTCTAATTTTAAAATAAATTTCGAAAAATCGGAAGCACTGGGGGTCTCGTTTTCTCAAACGCAACTAAGACGGATAAAATAAATTTCCCCGTTTAAGTGGCCTGGCACGGCGATTAAATATCTGGGAGTGATGATTCCTGCAAATCCAGCTCAGTTGTTCCGCCTTAACTACTCTCCTCTTTTGACAAAAGTTCAGACGTTTCTGAACAATTCCTCCATAGCAAGGATTTCTTGGCTGGGGAGGAAAAACGTGGTGACCACTTATGTCCTGCCCCAGCTAATGTATGTCTTTCGTTCACGTCCAGTGACGGTGACTAAAGCCTATTTAAATAAAATACAATCCGCTGTGGTGAAATATCTTTGGGCTAACAGCAAAGCTACAGTAGATTGCCATATTCCTTGTTATCGCGAAGGAGAAAACAAGGAGGGATCTCACTCCCAGATATCCATTCCTATGTTCACGCCACACACCTAGTAAGGTGGATAGCATTAACGAGATCAGGGGATACCCCTCTTCACATACGTATGGAAAGGGCCATGTTAGGGAAACAGGGAGAACACTTACTATGGCACAAAGTGACCCACCCAGAAACCTCAATAGTAATTAGTGAACTCACCAGAAGCACTATCACATGCTGCCGGACATCCCCGGCCCTGAGCTTAAGTGACATCCGCTTGTCCCCCATACTCCCACTTCATTTATTGCCCTGTGTGCTCTCAAACAGAATGGTGGAGTCGAACCCAGTTTGGGAATCGGTAAAAGGAACTCCGACTTTGTGACCTCCCGAAACTCTCAGTCTCTTCGGGGTACTACAAATCCCTTATGAGTGAAGAACCCAAAGTAGGGACTGACATACAATGGTGGGATTTTGAGGTGACCTGTAGAAAATTTAAGAAATCTGCGTACTCTCCATTGTCTGATCCGACATGGCTAGAGACTTGGGTCTTGCTCCCAAAACTTCCTCCCAAGACCCTGTCTTTAATATATAGACAGATATTGATAAAAAGAGATACACAACCCCCTCCCTACCTGAGGGAATGGGAAATAGAATTAGGGATCACTTTAGATTAACCCAGTAGAGCTTTCATACTCACGCATTCACACAGATTTTCCAGGTGTGTTAAGGTCCAGGAAATTTCATTAAAAATATTGACCAGATGGTACCGCACCCCCTCTTTTCTATATAGTATCCATCATGTTGCATCCGATAAGTGTTGGCGATGTCTAGAAAGTACTGGTAATATTTCGCATATCTTGTGGTCGTGGCCGAAAGTCAAACACTTCTGGACATCAGTTGAGGAAATCATCAACAAGGTTTGCTCTAGTCATATATCCCTCATGGCTGAGTTGGTATTGCTGTGGAAGCCCTCAGCTAGTTTCACTCCACACAAAAATAATCTGCAGACTCATATGATTACAGCGGCTAAACTTATAATTCCAATGCTGTGGAGATCTCCTGACTCGCCATCACTTTCCTTGTGGTATGAGAAAATGAATCAGCTGTGCAGAATGGAGGAATTGACGGGATGGGAATCACACTGCAGGAGGAGATTCCTTGATATGTGGCTACCTTGGCTGTCACATATGAAGGATTATTCTGAATATACTATTCAACCTGTCGTAGATGCCTGCTCTCACTCCTTGTCACATCCTCAACATGATGCAGATTGACATTCCCCCTAATGTTTTGAAGCTGCAGAGTTCCATACTTCCTATAATTTACCTGGCTACTAATCTGCTCTCTCTCTCTCTTGTTCCCTTGATATAAACCCTGGTGAAAACAACAGATTGCCACCTATCTCTATCTGCTAGCTGTACTAGATTATTGAGTTAAACGGCTATTGTTAGCTAATTTGAGCTAGAGGCGTGACCACTCCAGAAGTCAACTTTTGTGTTATTTCCAACAGGACAATTGGATTTATGTTTTTGGACTCTTTTTCTGTTAGTACACTTAATATTGCATGATGAGTGAGGTCAGTTGACCCAAATACTAGTGGCTGTGTACTTACTGGGTTGAGTACCTTGATGTATTTTCTGACGCCCATCTGTACTGAACATACCTGTGTGATCCAATGTTTGTATTACTTGTCTCTTATTGCTTTTCTTAACAATAAAAAGAGAATTCATACAATATTTTACAATGAAAAGCCCCTAGCACATTAAGACTTGCCACATCTGTCCCTAAGCTTAGCTCACAGTGAAATGGCAGAGATGTGGCTTTTTATAGGGCTGTCACATTACAGGGAATGGCTATCTGCTAAACGCGAGAAGAAATTCGGCTTCACGGCAAATCAAATTTCTCAGCTTTGGATGCTTTGATTTGCTGAACACTAGTTATAATGCAAAGCCATCAGCTATTTCAAATACACAAAATACCCAGGACAAACCAACATGGAGGTCCCTTCGTGTGTTGCCACACTGGCCTACTTTAGTAGACACTGGTGGAATCCACCCCCTATCAACCGCTTGCTGCAGGAACTGCTAAGCATGGACCTCTTGTGCATGCTAGCGTCCACATCATGCTGTACATTCCTATACAGGACTTCTAAAATGAGCACTGAATGTAGCAGGAGCCATTGAGCACAGAATTGTACCCACATAGCACCCCCTCTTTGTACCACTCCCATCACTATATATATTCCTGAAGAGTGCTTCACTTCAATGTGGGCGTTGACTGGTAGTGTATCAGGAGCTGCTCTGCACCACTTTGGTGAGTGGGTGGTGTGGAATCATCTTTCCTCAACCCCCAAATGGTTAGTGCAAGCCACAGTGTCCTCTACATTATAAACAATTAGGTGTCAAATCCCTCTCTATTAGGCCACAAATACACTGTTTTTTTTGGGACTATAAGATGTGCCTACTATAAGACGCACCCAGGGTTTCAGAACAGAAAATTTGAAAAAAACATTTTCTACTTATTAAATCTTCCCTGGTCGATTAATGAAGTGGAGGGGTCAAGGTCAGTAACTTACACACAGGGCACTGCTGCATACACACCTGACAAAAAAGCCCTGCTACGTAGCTGACATACACTGGAAGCACAGCTATACACATCTAACAAAAAGACAGCACTGCTACACAGCTGACATACATACACATACACCCCATGACTAACACAGCACTTCTATATAGCTGACATATATACACACAGCATTGCTACACACACTTAACAAACACTGTTTTGCTACATAGATGATGTACACTCATAGCACAACTTCATACACCCTATGACTGTGATAGAGGCCTATATATATATATATATATATATATATATATATATATACTGTATATATATTGTGCGATTGTGTATACCAGTGGTGGGCAAACTTATAAGTCAACTGAGCCAAATATAAAAAAAACAGCGATTTAATTTTTAAATTTTTTGAACGTAAACTATATAGGAAGGTACATTGTTATTAACTTAATCAGGGTATTCCTAACCATCTCAACATACCTTTCTCAATCCTCAACACTACATCTTTCACTCCACAACATTTCACCCTATAAGACACACGTAGGTTTTAGAGGAGGACAATATGAAAAAAAAAAAAATTTTCATTACACCTCAGGTCAAACCACTAATCAGACCCCCAATGTTAATAAGACCTCCCTCAGATCAGACGTCAGCTCAGACTCCAAAGTAAATGACTCCCAATCAGAATTCAGATAAGAGCCCCATGCCTCTCATCATCCTCATTATCATCCATGATGCATCTTATCAACCCTGTTATTATCCATGATGCCTCTCATCATCCCCATTATCACCAATGATGCCTCTCATATCCACCATTATGATTCTCATCACCCCCATTGCCTCAGATCAGCCCCAAGTTTCATAAAATAAAAAAACACTTACCTCTCCTGCTCCTGGATGCCACTGCTCCTCACCACCCTCGCTCTGTGCTCCTCCTGCTGTCGGCTGTGCTGTGAACTGGCGTGCACAGCGTGACGTCACACAGCGCCTCACAGTGTGCGCAGCCCTGCACAGCCTACAGCTGAGGACCAGGAAGCGGTGACTACAGAGCCTTCACCCCTTCCTGTCCTCCCCCTCCTGCCGATTTTTACCCCGGGCAGTGAAAATGCGATCACACTGTACATGTGAGCCCGCACCTGGAAGAGCCAATATCAAGGGGCTAAAGAGCCACATGTGGCTCTAGAGCCGCAGTTTGCTGACCACTGGTGTATACTATACTCCCCCATCCTAAAATATTGTTCAGATTATCACTTGACTGTTATAAATGTAGCACCCCCAAGTCAGGGCAATGTGTGGAACTAACCTGGGGAATGCCAGTGATGGAGAGGCCGGCACGCTGCTCCTCTGGGGCACTCTCTGGGTTCTTGAGGGACACAGCCAGGTGGAAGGTGAGGTGCCCTTGGTGTTATAGTTTAACGTGCCTATGGCTAAGTCCCTGATATGTCGTGACGCCAGTGCCAGTAAACGGTGGCACACCGTATTTACAGTAGGAATAACAGAGGTGCAGACTGGTAACTTGAAAACAGAATTCAAACTTTACTGAAGACAGTGATGATACAGTAAGCAGTCTTTCCAACAGTTCCTTTTGCAGACAATCAAAATTGCAGTGGTCTTACATCCAGCAAGGTTAAACAGAGGGTGATAATACAGGACTTGGAATTGCAGGTGAACCTTACTTTCTTCCTGACTCGTCCTGACTGGAATTGATGCTTCAAGGCCCCAATGCCCTACTTCTGGCTTATATCCTTGAATCTCCAGTTTATAGAGTACCTCCTCTTGACGTTTAGTACCTCTTGCTCTAGGGATTGCCTCCAGGCTGACTTCTGCTGAACTGGCCTAGGCCTGAGACATGTGGCCTTCACAGACTCCAGGGTCTGCACTGCACTAGCCTGCCTTGGCCTAGCTATATATATAAACTGCTCACCAGCTCCCCAGTGGTCCAATACCTAAATGACACCCTTCAACATTGCTGCAGGCAATTACATGAAACACACAGCATAACAGAATGGTGGTAAACGGGTATCAAAGTGCCCGTATACTGCATACCCCACAACTTTAAACTGAGTACGACCTCGTACTCTCACAGGGTCCACCCAGCAGGATTCTTCTCCTGAAAGACAAAAGGAAAACATGCAGGCATACATAAACACAAACGAATGACATCTGCATAATTTATATCAGGTCCAGCTGGAAAAGGTGGAGCGCGGTGACAAGGGGCGTCGCTCTCTTTCTTCAGGATACAGAGTGGAACTGGGGCGCTGACCTGGCACAGCGGATGTTAGGGAATACCAGGATAGTCCATGACAATGAGTGAGTCCATAAAAACATATCACAGAGGCTCGCACATAGGGAGTCCATCTCTGGGCACAAACTTAAGAAGGATGATGCTCACACAGAGGTTCCCTGGGGGTGTATCACAGGCAAGGGCTCGCGTGGAGGAGTCCATTCTTGCGCACAAACGTCAAGCAAGGTATTTCCAGTTGTAACTGCCCGGGAGGAGACACCACCAGTGTAATCAAAGTCCCCTAAACGGACTGGCGGACGTCCCCTGTTCATCCGGGTGGACCTTCTCAACACAGGAGTTTCCTCCTCCCTTAGCACCGAGGTAGAAGGGAGAGGAGCCACAGGAGGGTCCCCACCAGTGGGACCCTGGTCAGGAACAACAGGAGCCGGAGGATCCTCTACAAGGGGACTGGATCCGGGACATTTTGAACCGGCTCTTCCGGAGGTGAAGGCACAGTAGGTGCTGGAGCGGGCACCAACAAATTTAACCAAGGTGTGAGGAACCAATGGAGTGGTTCAGCATCATTGACTAGATCCGCCACAGCCTGCATAGGCTCCACAGGCTGAGCAGAAAGTCCTGGCACAGGAGACTGGGGTCCGGAGTCTCCAGCAGTGGGCCCCTTTGTCATGCAGAGTTTTAGGCGGTTTCTGTGAACAATTTGGGGACCTTTACCCTCTCGGGTGACCTCATAGGTATGAGTTTCAGCATTAGGGATGGCAGACACAAGATAGGGAGTTCTCTCCCATTTACTGTCCAGCTTACTGGTACGGTGATTGTTCTTCAACCACACGGTGTCCCCCACAGCCAAGGGCTCTGCATGGGCCGCCAAATCATAGTCTTTTTGTTGTCGCTCCCGGGCACCTTCCATGCGCTCCTGGACAATTTCTTTGGCATTAAGCAAGCGCCTTTGATGTTCCGCTACCCAGTCAGTTTTAGGCAGGGGATTAATGTCATCCAGCACTTGTACATCCAGGGAATGATCTGCAGGCAATTTACCCTGACGCCCAAACAACAAGTAGAAAGGAGTGTATCCAGTGGAACAATGGATAGTATTATTGTACGTATACATGAGCTGTGGTAACAGGTTAGGCCAATCTCCTCTGGTCTCAGGAGGCACGGCTCTCAACATTTCAATCAGGGTCTGATTCATCTTTTCACAGAGTCCATTACCTTGTGGATGATAGGCCGTGGTCCGGACCTTTTGGCAATTGTGTAGTCGGCACAGCTCCTGGAACAGATGAGACTCAAACGCAGACCCCTGATCGGTGAGGATCTTTTCTGGGCAGCCGTAAGGCAGGAGGAAGTGCTTCCAGAACAATTCAGCGGTCGTCCTGGCTGTCAGGTCCTTCACAGGCACTGCTACGGCAAACTTAGTGAAATGGTCAATAATAGTCATGGCATAGGCATACCCTGAGCGACTGGGTTCTAACTTTACGTGGTCAATCGCAACCAGTTCAAGAGGGGCGGTACTTATAATAGGGTGCAGCGGTGCTCTCTGATCATGATATTCACCTCTCTTTAGGGCACAGGCTGTACATTCCCGACACCACTTCTCAATGTCCTCTCTGATTCCAACCCAGTAGAACCGCCTACGGATAGTGGCCTCAGTCTTTTGAACCCCAAAATGTCCAGACTTATCATGATACATTTCTAGAACCATACCTGCATCACGACGTGGGATGAGGATCTGGTGCACTCTGTCATTTGACACTGGATCCAGGCTTCGTCGCAGCAACAGGCCTTTTTGAAGGAACAGTTGTTGACGTTGCTTCCACAATTTGAGGAGTTCTGGGTCTGCGGTCTTTCGCCGAATTCTTTCAGGGGTTCTGCCACTGATGAAGAAGTCCAGCAGTTCACCGAGAACTCTACTCTCTGATTGCAACTTAATCCACTTTTCTTCTCTGGATGCAGGCTTATCAAAGGATGGTGGGTCAGAGGTTCCACTGTTGGCAGCTTGAGCTTGGTCCTGTTGAGCAAACCTGTTATAAAATGCTGGCATCTCTACATCTTCCCAGGCATCCCGTTTGTCATCTGGTGCTATCTCAGTGGGGAGCCTTGACAGGGCATCAGCATTATCGTTTGAACGGCCAGCCCGGTATTTTACAGTGAAGTCGTAATTAGCAAGGCGGGAGGCCCATCTCTGTTCTAAGGCCCCCAGTTTGGCGGTGTTCAGGTGGGCCAGAGGATTATTATCAGTGAAGGCAATAAATGGAGTGGCAGCCAAATAGTCTTTGAATTTTTCTGTTACCGCCCACACTAAGGCCAGAAACTCTAATTTGAAAGAGCTATAATTCTGATCATTCTTTTCAGCTCCCTTTAAGGACCGACTGGCATAAGCTATCACCCTTTCTTTCCCTTCTTGCACTTGAGCCAGCACTGCTCCCAGGCCTTTCTTACTGGCATCTGTGTAAAGGTGAAATGGCTTACTGTAATCTGGGTACCCCAGCACAGGAGGTTCAGTCAACTTCTTCTTTAACAACTGAAATGCAACCTCCCTCTCTTCATTCCATTCAATGGGGACAGGAGTCTTTGGGCTCTTTTTGGTTGCCCCCTCAGGAGTTCCTGGATTGGATCCGCTATTTGAGCGAAGTGGGGGATAAAGCGCGGTAGTAGCCAGCGAAACTAAGGAAACTCCTCACTTCCTTCACTGTAGTGGGAACCGGCCAATTTCGGACAGCAGCCAACTTATCAGGATCAGGCTGGACTCCTCTGCGCTTACAACATGTCCCAAGTATTTTACAGCAGGTTTCAGCAGGTGACATTTGGACGGTTTAATCTTGAGGCCGTATTTAATAAGGATTTCAAACACCTCAGCTAGATGCTTTAAATGGTCCTCATACGTTTTAGAATAGATGATAACGTCATCCAGGTACAACAGCACCGTCTCAAAGTTCTTATGGCCTAAGCACCGCTCCATTAATCTTTGAAAGGTCCCGGGGCATTACACAGTCCAAATGGCATGCAATTAAATTCAAACAGGCCCATAGGGGTGGTGAAAGCAGTCTTTTCCCTATCTTCAGGGGCCATGGGCACTTGCCAATATCCGCTGGTTAAATCTAAGGTGGAGAAATAGGCGGAGGAGCCTAGAGCAGTTAGAGACTCCTCAATACGTGGCAATGGGTAAGCATCTTTGTGAGTGATCTGATTTATCTTTCTATAGTCTACACAAAACCGGATGCCACCATCTTTCTTTTTACTAAAACCAGGGGGCAGCCCAGGGACTACGACTGTCCCGGATTACGTTTGAGTCTTTCATTTCTTGGATCATCTCTTTAACAGTTTGGTATGAAGTTGGTGGTATGGGCCTATACCTCTCTTTAATGGGAGGATGAGAGCCAGTGGGTATGGTGTGTTGGATAACACTGACCTCTCCATAGTCCGTTGCATGCTTACTGAAGGCTTGATGGTGTTGCTTTACTAGGTTCAGGAGTCCCTCTAGTTGATGCTGCGGGGTAGCTTCGTCCCCGACATGGAGTTCCTTCCACCAGGGCACTGGAGAGTCGTCCGCAGGAAGAGGTCCTCGAGTGGCAGGCAGGCGGATGACATCCTGGAAGGAAACCTGGGAAAGCTGGGCAACAGGACAGTGCTTAGTAAGCACAGCAGGATGATCGCTGAGGTTAATCAGACGGACAGGTACTTTACCTTGGGAGACGGTCGCCAGGCACTTGGCAGCTCTCACATATGGGTAGTTCTCCATCTGGACAGGTTCCACCAGGGCCGGATAGTCTTGGCCTTGGACTCCCAGGACAGCACGGCACCACAAGAGGGTTTGGGAGTTTGGAGGTAGAGTCACTGGTCTATTATCACCGATCCTGGCGGTGCAGATCTCTCCTTTTTCATTTGCAAACCTCTGCTGAGCACACAATACGCTGATGGTCTTTTGGAGGACCTTCTTGGAGGCGGAGGAAGCTGCAGGTAGGGACTGATGGAGAGCTTCAAGTACCTCAGGGTAGCAATTTTTGAAAACATTAGTCCCAACAATCACAGGGTGGACCCCTTTATCCCCGGTTTGTACCACGATCACTCCTTGCTGTGGTAAAGTGGCTTCACCCACTTGGAGCGTGGGTTCCCAGTATCCATGGACTTTTATGGGCTTACCATTGCTTGCAATTATCTCCAACCAGGACTCAGGTGGCTGGGTAAGCAGGCTGGAACTCCAGAACTGATTAAAGGTGGACTGCTGAATAGTGGTGACTTGAGATCCAGTGTCCAGCAACGCTTCAAAAGGCACTCCATTGATCCGGACGTTTATTTTGGGACGGGACCCCACATAACGGGGCATCCAGTTTGGATCCCTTGGACCTGTTGTTCTACCTCCCGAGGGGCGGTCCTCAGCCTCGAGGGTGACCCGCTTAACTGCCAGCAAGTAGATTCAGTATGACCCAACTTCTTGCAGTAATTACAGGAAGGTCGCTATGCGGTTCCTAAACCGGTCACTTGAACGTCTTCCAGGATCTCTGGGATAAACTTCTTGATACGCAGGGGGCCAGGCTTTTGAGGCAAAAGGAGTTCATCTTCCAGCATTAAGGGTTTCTCCCACTCTTCCAGTTTCCTGCAGACTTTTTCCAGGCTCTTAGTGAGGTAATTGACCTGTTCCATCAGAGCAGCCACTGTATCAGGAACTGGAGTCTGGGCGGCTTGGCTGGCCCCTGGCAGGCTGGTATCCGTTGGCTTAGGATTACGGACAGGAGGTTCGGGATGGGCCACTGGTTCCGTTGGCAGATGTTGTCCCAGAATACTGATGGCCAGTTCTTTAAAGTCCAGGAAAACACTGTGAGGGTGCTGAGCCGACAACATTTTCAGTTGTGTTTTTAAAGATTCGCTATTCACACCCGCAATAAATTGTTCTCTCAGAGTTTGATCCTGGGTGTCAACCTCTCTAGGGTCTATATGAATGACAGCCCTCCAGGCCTCTTGGAGGGATAAAGCAAAATCACGAAGTGACTCACCAGGTTTTTGTTTCTTGCTGAAGAAGCGCATCTTTATTTCAGACACCGTCCTGACTTCAAAGGTAGTGCTGAGGCGGTCAAAGATCTGCTCTATGGTACTCCTCTCAGAACTGGGCCAGGACATGACTTCTCGACGGGCCGCTCCTTCCAACTGGGCTAACAGAATCTCCATTTGCTGCTCCGGGTTAATAGGATAGAGCCGGAACAGAGCTAGGATTTTGTCTTGAAAGTCTTTTAAATTATGAGCCTCCCCGGCATAACGGGGAAACCATGGAGCCCCAAAGTAGTATGGCATCGTCAGCGGCATCATGTTGACAGGCGTAATACCGTTGGTGGCCACTGGCTCCCTGGGGGCAGGCTGCTCGGCTGCTTCTGAGTCCGACATGATGCAGATTATCTGGTTGAGCGGTCCCTTTAAGAGATAGCGATAGGTCCGATGTCGCGCCGGCGGGGTTACTGGCCGGTGAGCGTGACCGATGGGCAGAGTCCAGTATCCCCTTTTTGGGCCTTGCTAACCAGGCGACCCCTCTCCGGTGTCGGATTATTTCTCCCAGGAGTTGGTACTTACTCCGGTGCAGGCGATCCAAATCTCGCGAGATCCGGAAGGACGTCTTCGGGAATCCCTTGCGCAGCGTGCCTTCCCGCGAGGACGTCGGGCTGGAGGGGCGGAGCTTCGGACTTGCTCCGACGGGGAACAGCGTCTGTGTTCTTCTAAGTCCAAGGTAGGTGGAGTCCAGCTTGGGAAATTTGAATAAAGTGGTGACGCTGCAGAGTCTGGCGCTAAGCTTTCCCGCCAGCGATGAGTAGTGATGGCGCAGTAGATAAGTCCACAGTTCAGGCGGCCATCTTGGGCGCCATGATGCATCAATTCAATGACAGCAAGCAGCGGTAGTGAAACAGCATAAAAGTCCACAAAAATGCACTTTGAAGTGGCGATTTTCTTCCTCTTGATAGCGCAACACTGCACAGCGCTTTCTGGAGGTTTTTGGGACACTTTTTTGTACGTTTTAAGTCCGCAAAGTTCAATAAACGAACAGGCGTTTTGTCACTTGGCAAACTGGTTAAGGCACAAAGTTCACGTTTTTGCTCACAGTCCGTAAAACGTGCGTATCCTGTTCGTGACGCCAAAATGTAGCACCCCCAAGTCAGGGCAATGTGTGGAACTAACCTGGGGAATGCCAGTGATGGAGAGGCCGGCACGCTGCTCCTCTGGGGCACTCTCTGGGTTCTTGAGGGACACAGCCAGGTGGAAGGTGAGGTGCCCTTGGTGTTATAGTTTAACGTGCCTATGGCTAAGTCCCTGATATGTCGTGACGCCAGTGCCAGTAAACGGTGGCACACCGTATTTACAGTAGGAATAACAGAGGTGCAGACTGGTAACTTGAAAACAGAATTCAAACTTTACTGAAGACAGTGATGATACAGTAAGCAGTCTTTCCAACAGTTCCTTTTGCAGACAATCAAAATTGCAGTGGTCTTACATCCAGCAAGGTTAAACAGAGGGTGATAATACAGGACTTGGAATTGCAGGTGAACCTTACTTTCTTCCTGACTCGTCCTGACTGGAATTGATGCTTCAAGGCCCCAATGCCCTACTTCTGGCTTATATCCTTGAATCTCCAGTTTATAGAGTACCTCCTCTTGACGTTTAGTACCTCTTGCTCTAGGGATTGCCTCCAGGCTGACTTCTGCTGAACTGGCCTAGGCCTGAGACATGTGGCCTTCACAGACTCCAGGGTCTGCACTGCACTAGCCTGCCTTGGCCTAGCTATATATATAAACTGCTCACCAGCTCCCCCAGTGGTCCAATACCTAAACGACACCCTCAACATTGCTGCAGGCAATTACATGAAACACACAGCATAACAGAATGGTGGTAAACGGGTATCAAAGTGCCCGTATACTGCATAAACTGGTCCTTTGCAAGTGGTAATGAAGATGTTCCCTGTAGCCCCATGGAAATGCATACACCTAGACAGCATGGCATCCACCCACAGCAGGCGTCCAGGAGCTTTTCAGCTAGAGAACATGAAGATGAAGAAAATATATCTTAAGCTATAACTCATCTCTGCTACAACTCACATGTTAGTTATGTTAGTTGTAATAATCGCATTCCGTATAATGTGGCCATCGCAGGGAGTCCAAACATCCCACCCCTGACCATCAGCATTCCCACATAACAACCATCTCTCATTTTGGGACCACTACACTGGTCATATTTGGTATTAAAGCAATTGACATGATTAAATATAAGTTATTAAAACATGTTGGCCTTGGATCTACATTAGAGTAGATGGGACCTTTGGCAGTCGCAACCGGGTCACATAACAGGGCAGTGCCCGTACGTGACAAACAGCACTGCTTTACACTCCTAACAAACACAGCCCTGCTACATATACATCTCTCCCTCTCTCACACAGACACTCTTATTTTTTATAACATCATATTTATGTGTCATATTTAAAACATTTCTCTACAATTACACCACAGTACTCTCTTCCTGGTTCTGGTCCCTCCCACTAGCAACTAAGACTAGGTCTTTCAACTTCCAGCGAGCAGAGTTATCATGTCTTTTCACTATACCTTAGGACTTTTTAGCATGGAGATGGTTGTGTTACTATTCAAGAACAAGTACCCTCCTGTCTGCACTGGTCATCCAAATCGGTGTTGGGCAGGAAAAGAGAGGTGTGCAGATTCAGCAGAGCGCTTTGAGTGCCCTGCTGGACCACCCTGACTGCAGACTTTAAGAGTCAGACACTTTTTAGTAAGGTTTTTGTCTTGCTAAAAAGTGCCTTTTATAGTCCACAAAAAAACAGTAAATGCCTTAGCGTTCACATAGCTATGATCCAACCACATGGTGGCAGCATTTCATTTACAGAACAACACAGGACGTACGTAACGCATACATATATATTAGATATGAGGGAGTGATCTTGATTCGGTCTGCAGTACATACAGTATATGTGTATGAACATGTAAGAAGGGGTTAATTGTGGGTCAGGTGTGTAGCAGCATCTTGGATGAGGACAGTGGGAAGAAAGTGTAACTGTAATTTCGGTTTAAGGAGCCTTCTATCAAAACTGTAACTAAGAGGTACTAAAGACAGTCTCCACATGTCCATAGTCAGGGACTATGGTAGTGACAAGAGGTGGCTAGGAGCCTATGCATGTTACATACAGGCGTCTTCTGCATACTGTATTCTCCTTAGCAACACTGTGACTGCTTTGCTAAAAAAAAAAAAAACTTTTACACCCTGTTTTCTAGTAGCAAGAATCATCTTTCTCTAATGAAGTATATTATAAAAATGTTCAACATCCCTGTCCCTGCACAATATTAAAAATAAACTGAAACAACAGTTGCATATAAAGCAATAGCAGAGTTGACATAAGGAAAGGACCCTGTGATTGCTAAAGGATTGCAGAACAGTGATTTAAAGGGCTTCTGTCACCCCCACTGACGAATTTTCACTAGCTGACATTAGCTACTTGCTAATGTCAGCTGAGTTCAAACATATGTTTAATATGTTTTTTTCTGTTTGCAATCTTCTTAAAAACTTACTTTTGTGATATGTAAATTAGCTTCGCTACCAGCAAGTTGGGCGGGTACTTGCTGGTAGCCGCCGCATCTTCATGGCCTTGGAACGCCCCCTCTTCTTTTGATAGACAGGGCCAGCGCGCTCTCCTCCTCTCGCTGGCCCTGTCTGCAGCTGCAATCCCGCGCCTGCGCCGTCTCGGTCTTTAGTCGGCGCAGGCGCTCTGAGTGAAGGGCGCTCGCTTAGGCGCTCCGTCCTCAGTGCGCCTGCGCCGATGGCGTCAGCGCTACACCCGGAAGAAAGACGCCGGCATCGCCTGCTCTTTACCAGGGATGCCGGCGTCTTCTCTTCCGGGTGTAGCGCTGACGTCATCGGCGCAGGCGCACTGAGGACGGAGCGCCTAAGCGAGCGTCCTTCACTCAGAGCGCCTGCGCCGACTAAAGACCGAGACGGCGCAGGCGCGGGATTGCAGCTGCAGACAGGGCCAGCGAGAGGAGGAGAGCGCGCTGGCCCTGTCTATCAAAAGAAGAGGGGGCGTTCCAAGGCCATGAAGATGCTGCGGCTACCAGCAAGTACCCGCCCAACTTGCTGGTAGCGAAGATAATTTACATATGACAAAAGTCAGTTTTTAAGAAGATTGCAAACAGAAAAAAAGATATTAAACATATGTTTGAACTCAGCTGACATTAGCAAGTAGCTAATGTCAGCTAGTGAAAATTCGTCAGTGGGGGTGACAGAAGCCCTTTAAGGCTCTCTAAATGAAGTAAGAGCCATTATAAAATTATTTAAAAACACAGATTTTACTTGGCTTTTACTGAATTAAAAAATGTTACTTGACTTTGTCAATGTCTAAATCCATAACAGTAAGTGAAATGTGACATATTATACATAATTTCCTTCATCAAGTGGTTTGGTAGCGGAAAGACATAGCAAATTTACCTGGAGATTTACATTTAAGATGCAATAGTGCATAATTAAAGCAACTATGGCAGATGTTTAATCTTTCACAGTCCCCAAGTGTGAAAGGCAGGATTGACAAATACAATTAAAAATCAAATTGTAGACATCCAGCTGTTAAGTTGTCAGAGCAAAATCACATGTAAAACACATGCTGACATCCATTTGTCATTGTACAAACATATACCTTAGCGTTACAGACATTTAAAAATGGTTAAGATATTGTTTAATGAGGGATGAAAATCTAAATTCTTATGTTCATAGCATAATGTGCTATAGGAATAAAAAGGAAAGCATATACGGTACATGGTAAAAAAACAAAAAAAAAAAACGTATGTACAATTTATGAAAGCACATTACATTCCACAATCAGAAATTCAAGTTCAGGTTCAACCTCGGCCAACCTGACTTTTCCCCCCTCTGAGTCCACAAGCCCTTTAATGGTCTCTTATATAAAGGTCACAATATGTCACAATATAACTGAAAAATATTATGTTAAAATATCTTGTTATAATTTCAAGTTCCTAAACTATACTTGAATTTATGGTATAGAAAAGTCGAGAGCTTAGTTATACACACTGGGTGCATTTACGTTTGATGTCACAAAAATATTATGTTTTTTTATCTTAATAATAACAATAATCTTAATTTAAGAAGCAGCAACACATTCTATTGCCGTGTGCAATAAGAGTACACGTGCAAACTAAATCTGACATTACAGATAGTGTTGAGCGAAGCAAGCTTCAGATGCTTCATCCGAAGTCACTTCATTCAAAACTTTGGAATAATACTGTACGGCGATCCGTCTCCATACAGTATTAGAATGTATGGGTTCCGATGAGCCGAAGAAAGTTATTCATGCAGTCGTGCGTGACTTCGTTGAATAACTTCGGTAGTTGATTTTTAGAATGGAAAACCACTTTAACCACCTCAGCCCCCCTAGCTTAAACACCCTTAATGACCAGGCCACTTTTTACAATTCTGCACTACACTAGTTTCACCGTTTATTGCTCCGTCATACAACTTACCACCCAAATTAATTTTACCTCCTTTTCTTCTCACTAATAGAGCTTTCATTTGGTGGTATTTCATTGCTGCTGACATTTTTACTTTTTTTGATATTGCCAAAATTTGCCAAATAAAACTACATTTCTCTATACATTTTTCTCTAAATTTATTGTTCTACATGTCTTTGATTAAAAAAATGCAATAAGTGTATATGTATTGGTTTGGGTAAAAGTTATAGCGTTTACAAACTATGCTGCAAAAAAGTGAATTTCCGCACTTTGACTTTCTGAGCACTTGTCCTGTTTCCTGAGGTACTACAATGCCCAGACAGTAGAAACACCCCATAAATGACCCCATTTCGGAAAGTAGACAACCTAAGGTATTCACTGAGGGGCATAGTGAGTTCATAGAAGTTTTTATTTTTTGTCACAAGTTAGCGGAAATTGATTTTTTTTTCAAAAAATGTCATTTTCCGCTAACTTGTGACAAAAAATAAAAACTTCCATGAACTCACTATGCCCATCAGCGAATACCTTACCTCTACTGTGTGTGAAAAATATCTCTGTAAATGACAACTTTTTCCATTTTTTATACAAAGTTGTCAATTTAAAGAGATATTTCTCTCACCCAGCATGGGTATATGTAAAAATACACCCCCAAACACATTGCCCTACTTCTCCTGAGTACGGCGATACCACATGTGTGCCACTTTTTTGCAGCCAAGATGCGCAAAGGGGTCCTAAAACCAATGAGTACCTTTATGATTTCACAGGGCAATTTTACTCATTTGAATTCCAAACTACTTCTCATTCTTTAGGGGCCCCTAAAATGCCAGGACAGTAAAAATACCACACAAGTGACCCCATTCCGGAAAAAAGACACCATAAGGTATTTGCTGATGGGCATAGTGAGTTCATGGAAGTTTTTATTTTTTGTCACAAGTTAGCGGAAATTGAATTTTTTTTTTTTTTACAAAGTCTCATATTTCACTAACTTGTGACAAAAAATAAAATTTTACATGAACTCACCATACCCCTCACGGAATACCTTGGGGTGTCTACTTTCTAAAATGGGGTCACTTGTGTGGTATTTTTACTGCCCTGGCATTTTAGGGGCCCCTAAAGCGTGAGAAGAAGTCTGGAATCCAAATGCATAAAATTGCCCTGTCTAATCCTAAAGGTACTCATTGATTAGAGCCTTTGCTATCTTGGCTGCGAAAAAGTGGCACAACTGAGTATCCCGTACTCAGGAGAATAGGACAATGTGTTTGGGGTGTATTTTTATATATACCCATACTTTGTGTGAGAAATATCTCTGTAAATGACAACTTTTTCAATTTTTTTATACAAAGTTGTCAATTTACAGAGATATTTCTCTCACCCAGCATGGGTATATGTAAAAATACACCCCAAAACACATTGCTTTACTTCTCCTGAGTACGGTGATACCACATGTGTTCCACTTTTTTGCAGCCAAGATGCGCAAAGGGGCCCTAATTCCAATGAGTACCTTTTAGGATGGCATTTTTACGCATTTTTCTTCTCACGCTTTAGGGCCCCTAAAATGCCAGGGCAGTAAAAATACCCCAAATGTGACCCCATTTTAGAAAGAAGACACCCAAGGTATTCTGTGAGGGGCATGGAGAGTTCATAGAAGATTTTTTTTTTTGGCACAAGTTAGCGGAATTTGATTTTTTTTGTTTTTTCTCACAGAGTCTCCATTTCCGCTAACTTGTGACAAAAAGTTCAATCTTTCATGGACTCAATATGCCCCTCAGCGAATACCTTGGGGTGTCTTCTTTCCAAAATGGGGTCACGTGTGATGTGTTTGTACTGCCATGGCATTTGAGGGTCTCCGCAATCATTACATGTATGGCCAGCATTAGAAGTTTCTGCTATTCTTCTTATATTGACCATACAGGTAATGAGATTTTTTTTCCGTTCAGCCTCTGGGCTGAAATGAAAAATGAACGGCACAGATTTCTTCATTCGCATCGATCGATGTGGATGAAAAAATCTCTGCCAAAAAATATGCAAGAAAAAAAAGAGGGGCCTGGCGATTGCCAGGACATAGGTGCTCCGCCCAAACATCCATACCCACTTCAGCTCCTATGTCCTGGCAAACGTGATTTCTCTATTCACATCGATCAATCGATCGTTGTGGAGGAAGACATCTTTGCCAGATTTTTGATACAAAGTGTGTGCCAAAGCATATGAAGTCCAATACCTCTCCTCAGCTCATATGCCTGGGCAAACGTATCTGTACTGCAGAGGAGAAATCTTGCACCAACTTCACGTGTCTTCTGACAGCAGCGCAATGCTTCTCTCAGAATGCACATCAGTGCTGCAGCGTTTTCGTCAGTTGGTCCGTTGGTCTACCTGGAAAATAAAGGGTGGTTAGGGGGAAAAAAAAAAAGAAGAAGAAAAAACAGGCAGCAGGCTCATAAACTTGAACGTTACAAACTTTATAAAACCTGAACATAAAACGTTTATTATAAAACCTGAACATCAAAACTTTTAAAACCTGAACTAACTCAAGATTTCTTTTTCTTGCTACCTGTTTAATTTTTTTTTCTTTACCATTTCAATCTTTATTTTCCTAGCAGAAACCTCTCCTTTCCCATGGGACAATGTGTAAAGTGTAAATCACACAGAGATGGTGCGAAGTACATTATGCACTTTATCCCAAGTGAAAGGAGAGGTTTCTACCGTTTCACATTTCTGCTGTAGCACACCAGCACCCCTATGTGTTAGGGTCTCTCAAAACCTGAGAGACCCTAGAGGCTGATTGTAAAAACTACCTGTGTTGTGCTGTCCCTACGTCCCTAAATGTACCTGAGTGTGGTACTTCCGGAAACACTCCACTAGGCATAGGGCAGGGTGGTCAGGACAGTAAGAACAGAAATAACGGGTGTCATGCCTTATTCCACTCATGCTACAGACACAACATATTTTTCAGGGTGGCGGTTGGTTTGAGGTACCAGCAACGACATTGGGGAAATGTCGCTCGTGTAGACGGCTCACTACACTAGGGTTTGGGGCCACGGAACCTCCTGGATACAGGAGGTTCTCGATGATCTCTTCCTGAAATTTGAGGAAGGATCCTGTTCTCCCAGCCTTACTGTAGAGAACATAACTATTATACATAGACAATTGAATTAAATATACAGACACCTTCTTATACCAGCATCTGGTGCGGCGGGAAATCAAATACGGGGCCAACATCTGGTCATTGAAGTCCACCCCTCCCATGTGGAGGTTATAGTCATGGACTGAGAGGGGCTTTTCAACTTCACTGGTTGCCCGTTCAATTTGTATTGTCGTGTCTGCGTGAATGGAGGAGAGCATGTAAACGTCACGCTTGTCTCTCCATTTCACCACGAGCAGTTCTTGGTTACACAAGGTAGCCCTCTCCCCCCCTGCAAGACGGGTGGTAATGAGACGTTGGGGGAAGCCCCGGCGACTAGGTCGCATGGTGCCACAGCAGCCAATCTGTTCTAGGAACAAATGCCTGAAGAGGGCCACACTTGTGTAGAAATTGTCCACATAAAGATGGTACCCCTTGCCGAATAAGGGTCACACTAAGTTCCAGACTATCTTCCCACTGCTCCCCAGGTAGTCAGGGCAACCGACCGGCTCCAGGGTCTGATCTTTTTCCTCATAGATCCGAAATTTGTGTGTATAGCCTGTGGCCCTTTCACAGAGCTTATACAATTTGACCCCATACCGGGCACGCTTGCTTGGGATGTACTGTTTGAAGCCAAGGCACCCGGTAAAATGTATCAGGGACTCGTCTACGCAGATGTTTTGTGCAGGGGTATACAAATCTGCAAATTTCAGGTTGAAGTGGTCTATGAGGGGCCGAATTTTGTGGAGCCGGTCAAAAGCTGGGTGGCCTCTGGGACGGGAGGTGGTGTTGTCGCTAAAGTGCAGGAAACGCAGGATGGTCTCAAATCGTGTCCTGGACATGGCAGCAGAGTACATGGGCATGTGATGAATTGGGTTCGTGGACCAATATGACCGCAATTCATGTTTTTTTGTCAGGCCCATGTTGAGGAGAAGGCCCAGAAAAGTTTTACATTCGGAAACTTGGACTGGTTTCCACCGGAAAGGCTGGACATAGAAGCTTTCCGGGTTGGCGTTCATAAATTGAGTGGCATACCGATTTGTTTCTGCCACGACTAGGTCAAAGAGCTCCGCAGTGAAGAACAGCTCAAAAAACCCCAGTGCCGATCCGATCTGAGCTGTCTCCACCCGAACTCCTGACTGGGCGGTGAAAGGGGAACTAATGGTGCGGCTGAAGATGGGGGCTGCCAATCAGGGTTTGCCAGCACCTCAGGGATTCTAGGGGCTCTACGGGCCTGTCTGTGCCGTGGCTGTGACGGGGGAACTACTGCATGTACCACCGTACCAGCTTCAACTGCCCTTCTGGTGCTCACCACTTCACCATGTTGTACGGCAGTGCTGGTAGTAGGTCCAGGTTGGGCTGCGCTGCTGGTGTATGCCTCACCACGTAATCCGACAGCGCCAGCCCCACTCTGCTGCCCTTGAAACTGATCCTGCGCTACCTGTGGTCTAGTGACACGGGGCCGGGTATACCTTGTGGTATCAGGGACCTCAACCTCCCCGCCCGAAGTTTGGGTCAGACTGCCACTGCTTTCTACAGGTTCATATTCTGACCCGCTAGATTCGTCAGATGAGGGTTCCCATTCCTCATCCGACTGGGTCAAAATCCTGTAGGCCTCTTCAGGAGAATACCCCTTATTTGACATTTGGACGACTAAATTTAGGGGGTATTCCCTGAGACTACCCAAGAAAAAAAGCAAGCCCGTCTTACAAATGTAAGGGTAGCGAAGTACAGAAGCCGCTGCGATTGATAAAAAATATCAAAACTGATTTTTTTTTATCGCCGTAGCGCTTGTGAAGTGATTGTGCAGTGATTACACAAAAAAAAATTTTGGGGTCACTGCGGTAGGGCGGGCATGGTGAACGCACGTGTTGGCGACCGATCAAGCCTGATCGTGCAAATACTGCATTTTGGGTGGGGGCGAGCTAAAGTGACAGTAATACTATTATAGATCTGACTGTGATCAGTTCTGATCACTTACAGATACTATAAAAGTACAAATGCTGATTAGCGCTACGCTAATCAGCGAATCAGTGACTACAGTGCGGTGGGCTGGGCGCTAACGCTAACTACCTACCAAAGGGGCCTAAACTAAATCTAAACCTAGCAGTCAATACTAGTGAAAAAAAAAAAGTGCCAGTTTATACTGATCACTTTTTCCCCTTTCACTAGTGATTGACAGGTGATTGAAAGGGATGATCAAGGGGTTAATTGGGGTGATGGGGGGTGATCAGGGCCAATGTGAAGTGTGCTTGGTGTACTTACAGTAGAGGTGTGCTCTCTCCTGGGTCCAACCGACGAAAAGGACCCAGGAGAGGGCACAGAAGCCATTTAATGCATTAGAACATCACCAGCCTGCCAGCGCCGATCATTGGCTGGCAGGCTGGTGATGAAATTGTCCTGAGCAGCTCCCGACAGTCTGTGCGTCAGGCGCACAGATCGCGTCATCTCGCCTCTCGCGAGATGACACGCCCGCGCGTCAAGGAGGAACAGAAGGACCGCCGAGATCACGCGATCCTGCGTGCGGCGGTCCTAAAGTGGTTAAAACTTGAAACCAAACTCGGTTTCCATACCGAGGTATTAGTCGGAACTAAAGCCGAGTTTTGTTTCAAATTTTAAAGTGGTTTTCCACTTTAAAAATCAACTACAAAGTTATTCAACAAAGTCTTGTGCAACTTCGTGAATAACTAACTTCAGCTCATTGGAGCCCATACATTCTAACAACAAACTAATCAAAAATTCAAAGAAAAGGGCCTATTCAGAACAGCTTACAATCTATGGCCTTATGCACATGACCGTTGTTGTGGTCCACGTTCGAACCGCATATTTTGCGGCTCGGACCCATTCACGCCAATGGGGCCGCAAAAGATGTGGACAGCACTCCGTGTGCTGTCCGCATCCGTTGCTCCATTCCGTGGCCCCGCAAAAAAAATAGAGAATGTCCTATTCTTGTCTGTTTTGCGGACAAGAATAGGCATTTCTACAATGGGCCGCGTTCCGTTCCACAAATTGCGGAACGTAACACGGAGCAGCTTCCGTGTTTTGCGGACCGCAAAACACATACGGTCGTGGGCATGAGGCCTATAGGAGACAGAGGAGACACAAAAAAGGTAAAAAGTGCTTGTTTTTCCCCATGGTCCATGCATCTTTTATACAGAACATAGTAGTACACATAAAGCTGCATGAGCCAGTCACCTTGCCAGTATCTGTGTACAGTATGTACAGATATGAAATGCATTTGGATGCAAAGAGTATGTGGGACAGTAGTGAATGAACGGATTTGGTTCTAAATTAGAAGGGGGAAAGGGAAAACAAACAGTCAAATTAGGGAATTTGAAATGCATTCTTGAAACAAATTTGTTTTTAGTACACGTTTATTGTGTACATTTTTCCATATATTTGTAGCAAAATAAGGAATGTCTATTTCTCCACTTATTCTCCTCCCCCATCCACTGGCACTGATCACTGACTCTGAATTCACTGATAAAATCTGTACACAGAAAACCATACTCTGAGCGATTTACAGTTGATGGCCAAAAAAGTCCATAGAGTGTCAGAGACACACAAGCACTGCTACTGCTTCTACTGTGTTACTCCAAAGCTTGATTCACTGCTACACTGGTCATTACTGCTATATAATGTACTTTATGCTGCTGTTGCTTAAGGTATGGTACAGAGCGTGGGAGAAACAGGATCTCCCTGTGTGCTGTGTGTAACAGACATAATAGCAACTATCCTATACCCAATGGGGCCGCAAAAGATGTGGACAGCACTCCGTGTGCTGTCCGCATCCGTTGCTCCATTCCGTGGCCCCGCAAAAAAAATAGAGAATGTCCTATTCTTGTCTGTTTTGCGGACAAGAATAGGCATTTCTACAATGGGCCGCGTTCCGTTCCACAAATTGCGGAACGTAACACGGAGCAGCTTCCGTGTTTTGCGGACCGCAAAACACATACGGTCGTGGGCATGAGGCCTATAGGAGACAGAGGAGACACAAAAAAGGTAAAAAGTGCTTGTTTTTCCCCATGGTCCATGCATCTTTTATACAGAACATAGTAGTACACATAAAGCTGCATGAGCCAGTCACCTTGCCAGTATCTGTGTACAGTATGTACAGATATGAAATGCATTTGGATGCAAAGAGTATGTGGGACAGTAGTGAATGAACGGATTTGGTTCTAAATTAGAAGGGGGAAAGGGAAAACAAACAGTCAAATTAGGGAATTTGAAATGCATTCTTGAAACAAATTTGTTTTTAGTACACGTTTATTGTGTACATTTTTCCATATATTTGTAGCAAAATAAGGAATGTCTATTTCTCCACTTATTCTCCTCCCCCATCCACTGGCACTGATCACTGACTCTGAATTCACTGATAAAATCTGTACACAGAAAACCATACTCTGAGCGATTTACAGTTGATGGCCAAAAAAGTCCATAGAGTGTCAGAGACACACAAGCACTGCTACTGCTTCTACTGTGTTACTCCAAAGCTTGATTCACTGCTACACTGGTCATTACTGCTATATAATGTACTTTATGCTGCTGTTGCTTAAGGTATGGTACAGAGCGTGGGAGAAACAGGATCTCCCTGTGTGCTGTGTGTAACAGACATAATAGCAACTATCCTATACCCATTTTGCAGCTGAATTCAGGGACAACTGACAATTAGAAGTGGAACATGCAGAATATGTAATCATCATATAATGTGTTGTTCTTTATGAATACACTGTAGATACCGTATGACAGCTTATTCTGAAAAGTTACCTGAAGTGAAAGGAACACTTTATAGCTGAGTATGTTGCGAATTAATCTGATTATCCAGGAAAGCACATTCCAGAGAACTGGCACAGAAGGAAAAAAGTCTTAGAGACTGGTGTGAAAGGTAGGATTAGAGATGAATGAATTTCTTTAAATTTGTTTTGAGTCCAATTTATCAAACTTTTCAAAAAATTTGAATCACCTTCAAATTGATTCTACATGAATCAAATATTATCCTATGATTTTTTAGATCTTTTTGTTATTTTTTGAATACATCCTAGCGCCAGCAGTAGCAGAAAAAACATGAAACAAACTCAGCAGCAAGTAGATATGTGTGTTGGGCTAGTAGTAGTAATAGTAGTGGTCGCTGTGTAGTGTTAATGGTAGTGCTAGCAAGAGTAAAGGGAGTGGCAGAAGGGGGATTACTGGCAGGGCATAGCAGATGCTGAAGCAGCAGAAGCAGAAGCCATATGGTATAGAACATGATGGTAGGAAGGCAGATAACAATAGTGGCATAATGGCAGAAGCAGCAGCCATGCAGCACGGAAAATGATGGTAGGTGGGCAGACAGCTGCAGCGGCATAATGCCAGCTGCAGCAGCCATAAGGTGCACAACATAGTGGTAGGCAGACAAACAGCAGCAGTGTTATGATGGAGGCAAAAGCAGACATATGGCATGAAACATGATGGTAGGCAGGCAAACAGCTATAGTTGCATGAGGGGGTTCCCTCAGTGACAGAAATCTATTCATCGACCTTAGCAGGAGGAGTGTGAATACCCTCACAAATTCACACATTGTTCATTTTGACAAAGGTGATGTTCTATACACTGGCAGAGAACAACTTTGTTCATTTGGGTGGGATGATACCACCTACCATGCATAAAACCCTTTGGAGGCTGGACAAGACAGTATAGAGAGAGAATCCTGGTTAAGTTCCGGCCACTGTTCTAATCTGCCTAGACAGAAGTCCAGGGGGTCAGGGAATATGGTATGTGCCAGGGAAAGGCTAGAGTCCAGGTAGGTATGTGCTCAGGCAGTACAGCTCCATTTGCTGATTTGTGTCAGCCCAGAAACGGCAAGTGAAAAAAATTCTCACCAAAGCACAGAGCTCAGCAATGACACTGCTTTCTCTCTCAGAACTGCAAAAAAAAAATCAGCAGAAAATGCCTGCTGAGGAGGTTCTTATATACTAAAGGGGTAGACAACTTTCCTTTTGGTTGCTAGGGATGTTGCTAAGCTCAGGCAAAGATATTGCAGCCTTCTCATTGGCCCACAATAAAAATTTGCGATTAAAATATTTGCGATCAACACTAGTCTTCAGTAGCATGCACCTTGTGAAAAGAGAGAATTGCAAGGAACAGCTCACATTCTTCACCATGTGACAGTACAATGCAATGCAGGATTTTTTAGAGAAATAATGACAGCTAGTTCTTTCAGTGAGGCTAAGAACATGCCATCGTCTCTCCAAACGCAACAGAATCCACTATTATAGCAGTCACTGCACAACCAGCAACTTGGCCAGTTGGGAATTAATCTTGTGCAACTGAGGGAGCAACTGATGATAAAGATGAAAAGTACACTGTGTTGCATATGGATGCAGCCTAGCTGCTACAAAAGAGAACAAGAGAAGGAGAACACTCTTGCTGTACCTGCCGGTAGCCACTTTTACTTTACCACTAGAGTTGAGCGAACACCTGGATGTTCAGGTTTGAGAAGTTCGGCCGAACTTCATGAAAATGTTCGGGTTCGGGATCCGAACTCGACCTGAACTTCACTCCGAACCCAAACTCCATTGAAGTCAATGGGGGCCCGAACTTTTGGGCACTAAAAAGGCTGTAAAATAGCCCAGGAAAGGGCTAGAGGGCTGCAAAATCCACTGCAAACAAATATGGATAGGGAAATGAATTAAAATAAAATAAATAAAAATTAACCAATATCAATTGGCAACTTGGAGGAGGAGGAGGTGGAATAGAAGGTTGTGGTGGCGTCAGGTGAGAAGGCTATGGGAGTTGAAGTTCTCATCACGGCCAAAAAGGATTTATGTCTGCCTGCAGTGCCACAGGCCTCATTCACAGACTCAGGGCCATGGCACCCGCAAAGAGGAGAGCGGTACTGTAACATCAACACAGGCCTCAGGGTCAACCTGCAATGGAACAGGCCATTATAATTCATGTAGACCCCTGACACCCAGACAGAGGAGAGTAAATTTGACAGTAAAAAAAGTTTAATGTTTCCCAACAAGACAGCAAGCAATTAAACGAAATATAGGCCACTGACACCCACAATATGGGGCGGTCATTAGACAGTAAAAATAGTTAAATGTCTGCCACCAAGACAGCAAGCAATTAAATGAAATTTAGGCCCCTGACACCCACACAATGGGGCGGGCATTAGACAGTAAAAAGAGTTAAATGTCTGCCCCCAAGACAGCAAGCAATTAAATTAAATTTAGGCCCCTGACACCCACACAATTGGGAGGTCATCTTGCAGTAAAAAGAGTTAAATGTCTGCCATCAAGACAGCAAGCAAGTACATGGAAGTTAGGCCCCTGACATCCAGACAGAGGAGAAAGGTCCCATAGTGGAAAAAGAGGCATCATGTTACCCACCACTAGAGATGTCCAGTACTACTCGCCGGCGAACGGTTCCCGGCGAACATAGCTTGTTCGCTTCTGCCGCGGCGGGCGAACATATGCGATGTCCGATTCGCCCCTTTACTTTATCATTGAGCAAACTTTGACCCTGTACCTCACAGTCAGCAGAAACATTCCAGCCAATCAGCATACCCTCCCTCCCAGACCCTCCCACCTCCTATCAAAAAGCAAGGATGGCATCCATCTTAGATTCATTCTGAAGCTGCAGTGTTAGTAGTTGTAATCGCAATGCTATTAATATAACCTGTATTAATCGCATTGCGAATTTAATTTAGAGCTGGGTTCCTAATGGTTATATTGCTAGAATATAACGAAGATTGAGAATATAGCGCTATATTCGTTATATTCGTCAATTCTAGCAATACAACCATTAGGAACTAAGATTTAAGTTGTAATCGCAATGCAATTACTATAACCTGTATTAATCGCATTGCGAATTCAACTTAGATCTGAATTCCTAATGGTTGTATTGCTAGAATTGACAAATATATTGAATATAGCGCTATATTCTCAATCTTTGTGATATACTACCAATACAACCATTAGGAACCCAGATCTAAGTTAAATTCGCAATGCGAATAATGCAGGTTATATTAATCGCATTGCGTCCTGCGGTCGGCTGGGATGTTCCTCCTTGACGCGTCGGCGCGTCATCTCGCGAGAGGCGAGATTTGCTGTGAACGCGTGCGCGCGGTCACAGCAACGCACAGCTCGGCAGTTATACTGCAGCCTGCCAGCGATGATCAATCGCTGGAAGGCTGTAGAAGTTAAATAAATTGCATCAAACTTGTATATCAGACGCTGTTTTGTTAACAGCATCTAATATACCTGCTACCTGGTCCTCTGGTGGTCCCATTTGCTGGGATCCACCACCAGAGGACCAGGTAGCTATGTAAAGTAGCACCAAGCACCACACTACACCCCCCCCCCTTTCACTTATTAACACCTTATTAACCCCTGATCACCCCATATAGACTCCCTGATCACCCCCCTGTCATTGATCACCCCCCTATATGGCTCCATTCAGACGTCCATATGTGTTTTGAGGATCCACGGATCCGTGAATCCACAAAACACGGACACCGGCAATGTGCTTTCCGCATTTTGCAGATCTGCACATTGCCAGAACTATATAGAAAATGCCTTTTATTGTCCGCAATTGCGGACAAGAATACGATAATGTTCTATATTTTTGCGGAACGGAAGTGCAAACCCGGAAATGCAAACCCGGAAGTGCGGGTCTGCAATTCCGGATCCGAGCGGGACAAAGTCTGTCCCCATAGAAATTAATGGGTCCGCAATTCCGTTGCGTAATGATTGCGGAGACCCTCAAATGCCAGGGCAGTACAAACACCTCACATGTGACCCAATTTTAGAAAGAAGACACCCCAAGGTATTCAGTGAGGGGTATTGTGAGTTCATGTATTTTTTGTCACAAGTTAGTGGAATATGAGACTTTGTAAAAAAAAAATATATATATATATAAATTTCCGTTAACTTGTGCCAAAAAAAAAAATAATTCTGTGAACTCGCCATGCCCCTCACGGAATACCTTGGGGTGTCTACTTTCTAAAATGGGGTCACATGTGGGGTATTTATACTGCCCTGGCATTTTAGGGGCCCTAAAGTGTGAGAATCCAAATGCGTAAAAATGAGCTGTGAAATCCAAAAGGTACTCATTGGAATTAGGGCCCCTTTGCGCATCTTGGCTGCAAAAAAGTGTCACACATGTGGTACTGCCGTACTCAAGAGAAGTAGGGCAATGTGTTTTGTGGTGTATTTTTATATATACCCATACTTTGTGTGAGAAATATCTCTGTAAACGACAACTTTTTTAATTTTTTTACACAAAGTTCTCAATTTACAGAGATATTTCTCACACCCAGCATGGGTATATGTAAAAATACACCCAAAACACATTGCCCTACTTCTCCTGAGTACGGTGATACCACATGTGTGACACTTTTTTGACGACTAGGTGCGTAAAGGGGCGTAAAGTCCAACGAGTACCTTTAGGCTTTACAGGGCTGCTCACAAGTTAGCCCTGCCTAAAATGCCAGAACAGTATAAACACCCCACAAATGACCCCCTTTTGGAAAGAAGACACCCCAAGGTATTCGCTGAGGGGCATATTCAGTCGATGAAAAATTTAACTTTTTGTCACAAGTTAGCGGAAAGGGAGACTTTGCGAGAAAAAACTATAAAAAATCTATTTCCGCTAACTTGTGCCAAAAAAAAAAAATCTTCTATGAACTCGCCATGCCCCTCACGGAATACCTTGGGGTGTCTTCTTTCCAAAATGGGGTCACATGTGGGGTATTTATACTGCACTGGCATTTTAGGGGTCCTAAAGCGTGAGAAGAAGACTGGAATCCAAATGCGTAAAAATGCCCTCCTAAAAGGTACTCATTGGAATTTGGGCCCCTTTGCGCATCATGGCTGCAAAAAAGTGTCACTCATGTGGTATCGCCCTACTCACAAGAAGTAGGGCAATGTGTCTTGGGGTGTATTTTTACATATACCCATGCTGGGTGAGAGAAATATCTCAGTAAATGACAACTTATTAATTTTTTTGATACAAAGTTGACATTTTACAGAGATATTTCTCTCACCCAGCATGGGTATATGTAAAAATACACCTCAAAACACATTGCCCTACTTCTCTTGAGTACAACGATACCACAAGAGTGACACTTTTTTGCAGCCTGGGTGTGCAAAGGGGCCCAAATTCCAATGAGTACTTTTAGGTTTTACAGGGCTGCTCACAATTAGCCCCGCCCAAAATGCCAGAACAGTAAACACACACAAATGACCCCATTTCAGAAAGTAGACACCCCAAGGTATTTACTGAGGGGCATAGTGAGTACGTGGGAGATTTTTTATTTTTTTTTTGCCAGAAGTAAGCAAAAATGGAAACTTTATTATTAATTTTTTTTCCTTAAAAAAGTGTCATTTTCCGCTAACTTGTGAAAAAAAATGAAATGATACATGAACTCACCATGCCCCTCCGCGAATACTTTGGGGTGTCTTCTTTCTAAAATGGTGTAATTTGGGGGGTATTTATACTATCCTGGCAATCTAGCACCTGAAGAAACATGACAGGTGCTCAGAAAGTCAGAGCTGCTTCAAAATGCGGAAATTCAATTTTTTGCACCATAGTTATAAACGCTATAACTTTTACCCAAAACAGTAAATATACAGTTATTGGATTTTTTTTTATCAAAGACATGTAGAACAATAAATTTAGAGAAAAATGTATATAGAAATGTAGTTTTTTTGGAAAAAATTTTACAACATAAAGTGAAAAATGTCATTTTTTTGCAAAAATTTCAGTAAATTTTGATGAATAGCAAAAAAAGTAAAAATGTTAGCAGCAATGAAATACCACCAAATGAAAGCTCTATTAGTGAGAAGAAAAGTAGGAAAAATTCATTTGGGTAGTAAGTTGTATAAGCGAGCAATAAACGGTGAAAATAGTGTAGTGCAGAATTGTAAAAAGTGGCCTTGTCATTAAGGGTGTTTAAGCTAGGGGCTGATGTGGTTAATCGCATTGCGATTACAACTTAGATCTGAGTTCCTAATGGTTGTATTGTTAGAATATAACGAAGATTGAGAATATAGCGCTATAATCTTAATCTCCGTTATATTCTAGCAATACAACCATTAGGAACCAAGCTCTAAGTTGAATTCACAATGCGATTAATGCAGGTTATATAATCACATTGCGAATTCAACTTACCACACTCTCCGTCAACTACGTAATTTTTCATGGGAGTTTTGCCATGGATCCCCAGCTGGCATACCACAGTCCAGGTGTTAGTCCCTTTGAAAAAACTTTTCCATCACTATTGTGGCCAGAAAGAGTCCCTGTGGGTTTTAAAATTCACCTGTCTATTGAACTCTATGGCGGTTCCCCCTGTTTTCACGTTCGTGAAAATTTGCATAAATGTTATGTTCGTGACATCTCTTCCCACCACTGGAACAGGCCACTTTCAGATATGTAGGCCCCAGCACCCAGACAGAGGAGAGAGGTCCCATAGCAGCAAAAGAGGCATCATGTCACCCACCAATAGAGAAGGCCACTTTTAGTTATTTAGGCCCCAGCACCCAGACAGAGGACAGAGAGGTCCCATAGCAGAGAATCAAGCTTCATGTCACCCACCAACGGAGAAGGCCACTTTTAGTTATTTAGGCCCCAGCACCCAGACAGAGGAGAGAGGTCCCATAGCAGAGAATCAGGCTTCATGTCACCCACCAATGGAGAAGGCAACTTTCAGATATTAAGGCCCCTGGCACCCAGACGGAGGAGAGGTTCATTCAACTTTTGGTTGCCCCGCAAAATAATGGTAAAATTTAAAAAAGAGGATTCGATAAAGAGGTGCCCTGGAGTACAAGAATATATGGTTAAGGGGAGGTAGTTATACATGTCTATTCTGCACAAGGGATGGACAGGTCTTGTTGGATCCATGCCTGGTTCATTTTTATGAACTTCAGCTTGTCCACGTTGGCTGTGGACAGGCGGCTGCGTTTGTCAGTAATGACGCCACCTGCCATGCTGAATACACGTTCATACAAAGCGCTGGCCGCCGGGCAGGCCAGCACCTCCAAGCCATCAAAAGCTAGCTCTGGCCATGTGGACAATTTGGAGACCCAGAAGTTGAATGGGGCCGAACCATCAGTCAGTATGTGAAGGGGTGTACACACGTACTGTTCCACCATGTTATTGAAATGCTGCCTCCTGATAATACGTTCCGTATCAGGTGGTGGTGCAGTTAGCTGTGGTGTGGTGACAAAACTTTTCCACATCTCTGCAATGCTAACCCTGCTCTCAGAGAGCTGGCATTGACATAGCTCCGTTGGCGACCTCTTGCTCCTCCTCTGCCTTCGCCTTGGGCTTCCACTTGTTCCCCTGTGACATTTGGGTATGCTCTCTGGAGCGCGTCTACCAGCGTGCGCTTGTACTCGCGCATCTTTCTATCACGCTCCAGTGCAAGAATTAAGGTGGGCACATTGTCTTTGTACCAGGGATCCAGCAGGGTGGCAACCCAGTAGTCCGCACACGTTAAAATGTGGGCAACTCTGCTGTCGTTGCGCAGCCACTGCAGCATGTAGTCGCTTATGTGTGCCAGGCTGCCCAGAGGTAAGGACAAACTGTCCTCTGTGGGAGGCGTATCATCATCGTCCTCCATTTCCCCCCAGCCACGCAGCAGTGATGGGCCCGAGCTGCATTGGATGCCACCCCGCTGTGAACATGCTTTATCCTCATCCTCGTCCTCCTCATCCTCCAGTAGTGGGCCCCGGCTGGCCAAATTTGTACCTGGCCTCTGCTGTTGCAAAAAACCTCCCTCTTAGCCACTTCTAAGAGACTGGCCTGAAAGTGCTAAAAATGACCCCTCTTCCTCCTCCTCCTCCTGGACCACATCTTTTTTACTTCACCGCCTTTAGTGTTTTCTCAAGGAGACAGAGAAGTGGTATTGTAACGCTAATAACAGAGTTATCGCCACTAGCCATGTTGGTGAAGTACTCGAAACAGCGCAGCAGGGCAGAAAGGTCTAGCATGGAGGCCCAGTTATTGGTGGTGAAGTGGTGCTGTTCCGCAGTGTGACTTACCCATGAGTGCTGCAGCTGAAACTCCACTATGGCCTGCTGCTGCTCACACAGTCTCTCCAGAATGAGCAAGGTGGAGTTCCACCTGGTGGGCACATCACATATGAGGCAGTGAGTGGGAAGGCCGAAGTTACGCTGTACCACAGACAGGCGATTAGCGGCAGGATGTGAACGCCAGAAGCGCACACAGACGGCACGCACTTTATGCAGCAGCTCTGACATGTCGGGGGAGTTGTTAATGAATGTCTGCACCACCAAATTCAGCACATGTGCCAGGCAAGGGATGTGCGTCAAACCGGCTAGTCCCAGAGCTGCGACGAGATTTCGCCCATTATCACACACCACCAGGCGGGGCTTGAGGCTCACTGGCAGCAACCACTCGTCGATCTGTTGTTGTATACCCCGCCACAACTCCTTCTCGGTGTGGGGCCTGTTCCCCAAACATATGAGTTTCAGAATGGCATGCTGACGTTTACCCCGGGCTGTGCTGAAGTTGGAGGTGAACGTGTGTGGCTGACTGGATGAGCAGGTGGAAGAAGAGGAGGAGGAAGCCAAGTAGGAGCAGGAGGGATCATGAGGGAAAGAATAATGCCCTGCAATCCTTGGCGGCGGAAGGACGTGCGCCAAACAACTCTCCGCCTGGGGCCCAGCCGCCACTACATTTACCCAGTGTGCAGTGAGGGAGATATAGCGTCCCTGGCCGTGCTTACTGGTCCACGTATTTGTGGTTAGGTGGACCTTGCCACAGATGGCGGTGTGCAGTGCACACTTGATTTTATCGGATACTTAGTTGTGCAGGGAAGGCACGGCTCTCTTGGAGAAGTAGTGGCGGCTGGGAACAACGTACTGTGGAACAGCCACCGCCATCAGCTGTTTGAAGCTATCTGTGTCCACCAGCCTGAATGACAGCATTTCAAAGGCCAGTAGTTTAGAAATGCTGGCATTCAGGCCGAGGGCTCGGTGGGAATTTACGCTTTTTCTCCAAGGTTTGTGAGGTGGGATGCTGAACGCTGCCGTGTGACATGGTGGAGATGCTTGTTGTCTCTTATGCTGACCCCAGAACAAAATCTGTCCTTTGTCAGACACTATTAAACTTGGCAAGCAACAGCTGGAACACCAGATTTACGGAATTGCTATTTTGGCAATTGAATTTCACCCCAGAAAAAAATATATCCTTTGCCGGACACTATTAAACTTGGCCAGCCACAGCTGAAACCGCTGATTTACGGTGTTGCTATTTTGGCAATTGAATTTCACCCCAGAAAAAAATCTATCCTTTGCCGGACACTATTAAACTTGGCCAGCCACAGCTGAAACCCCAGATTTACGGTATTGCTATTTTGGCAATTGAATTTCACCCCAGAAAAAAATCTGTCCTTTCCCGGACACTATTAAACTTGGCCAGCCACAGCTGAAACCACTTATTTACGGTATTGCTATTTTGGCAATTGAATTTCACGCCAGACAAAAAATATATTTTTTTCCTGGACACTATTAAACTTGGCCAGCCACAGCTAAAACCACTGATTTACAGTATTGCTTTTTTGGCAATTGAATTTCACCCCAGGAAAAAAACTATCCTTTGCCGGACACCATTAAACTTGGCCAGCCACAGCTGAAATCACCGATTTACGGTATTGCTATTTTGGCAATTGAATTTCACCCAAGAAAAATATCTATCCTTTGCCGGACAATATTAAACGTAGCCAGCCACAGCTGGAACACCAGATTTAGAGATTCGCTATTCTGGCAATTGAATTTCACCAAAAAAAAGAAATCTATCCTTTTCCAGGCAGCAGACAGTATTACACTTGGATAGCCACAGCTTGAACACCAGATTTAGGGGATTGCTATTTTGGTAATTGAATTGCCAAAATAGCAATGGTGACGGAGGTGGTGGTTTTGTTGGCACATCCTCTGTTTGCTGGGCAGCAGGTGCCAACGTTCCTCCTGAGGCGGAGGAAGAGGCCGAGGCAGCAGCAGAAGAGGGAGCAGGAGGAGCATAAGTGAGTTCTTTGTTTTTATGTTGTTTACGCCACTGCAGTTCATGCTTTGCATGTAGATGCCTGGTCATGCAGGTTGTGCTAAGGTTCAGAACGTTAATGCCTCGCTTCAGGCTCTGATGGCACAGCGTGCAAACCACTCGGGTCTTGTCGTCAGCACATTGTTTAAAGAAGTGCCATGCCAGGGAAATACTTGAAGCTGCCTTTGGGGTTCTCGGTCCCTGGTGGCGGTGGCCAGTAGCAGGCGAACTCTCTTGGCGGCAGCTGTTCTGCTTTTGCCCATGCTCCCTATTTTGCTACGCTGTTGGCTCGGTCTCACCACTGCCTCTTGCTCTAAACTATGAAAGTCAGTGGCACGACCTTCATTCCATGTGGGTCTAGGACCTCATCATCCCCTGCATCGTCTTCCACCCAGTCTTCCTCCTTGACCTCCTGTTCAGTCTGCACACTGCAGAAAGACGCAGCAGTTGGCACCTGTGTTTCGTCATCATCAGAGACGTGTGGACTCTTATGAGGTGGTATTCCCATGTCCTCATCATCAGGAAACATAAGTGGTTGTGCGTCAGTGCATTCTATGTCTTCCACCGCTGGGGAAGGGCTAGGTGGATTCCCTTGGGAAACCCTGCCAGCAGAGTCTTCAAACAGCATAAGAGACTGCTGCATAACTTGAGCCTCAGACAGTTTCCCTGATATGCATGGGGGTGATGTGACAGACTGATTGGTTTGGTTTTCAGGTCCCACCTGGGCGCTTTCTGCAGAAGACTGGGTTGGAGATAATGTTGTGAATGTGCTGGATCCACTGTCGGCCACCCAATTGCCTAGCGCCTGTACTTGCTCAGGCCTTACCATCCTTAGGTCGGCATTGTCCCCCAGCAAATATCACTGTAAATTCTGGCGGGTACTGAGACCTGAGGTAGTTGGTTCATTAGTTTGTGTGGCTGTGGCAGAACAGCCACGTCCTCTCCCAACACCAGAGTGTCCACTAACATCACCACGACCATGTCCGCGTTCCGCGTTCCCTTACTAGAAGTTTTCCTCATTGTTACCATTCACCACAGTAAGAAAAAAATTATTTGGCCCAATGTATTGAGTTCAAATTCAGGCCTTTTTGTTTTTTTACAGGCACCTAACACTTTCTGGCTATCAATTTATGTACCATATTACACTAATACAGGCAGAGCAGTAACCACATATTTAGGGGAATATCAATTGTAGTCCTAGTATTTAGACCCTGGATGAAAAGTATTCTTTTACGGACAGAATTACACTTGGAGATGCACAGTAGCGTGTGGAAAAATATAGACGATTATGCTTTCAGCACTTGTATTTTAACACTTAGTGTAATATACCCTTTTACGGAAAGAAATACACTTGGAGATGCACAATAGTGTGTGCAAATGTAGAGGATTATGCCTTCAGCACTTGTAATTTAACACTTAGTGTAATATACTCTTTTACGGAAAGAAATACACTTGGAGATGCACGGTAGCATGTGCAGTTATTGAGGATGACCCTATCAGCACTTGTATTTACACCTTGAGTGTAATATACCCTTTTACGGACAGAAATACACTATGAGATGCACAATAGTGTGTGCAAATGTAGAAGATTATGCTTTCAGCACTTGTATTTTAACACTTAGTGTAATATACCTTTTACGGAAAGAAATACACTTGGAGATGCACGGTAGCATGTGCAAATATAGAGGATTTATTTATCAGGCCTTGTATTTAGAAGCTAACACACTAAGTGTAATATAATCTTTTACGGACAGATTTACACTTGGCCAGCAACAGCTGAAACCACTGATTTACGGTATTGCTATTTTGGCAATTGTATTTAACCCCAGAACAAAATCTGTCCTTTGTCGGACACTATTTAACTTGGCCAGCAACAGCTGGAACACCAGATTTACGGAATTGATATTTTGGCAATTGAATTTCACCCCAGAAAAAAATCTATCCTTTGCCAGACACTATAAACTTGGCCAGCCACAGCTAATACCACTGATTTACAGTATTGATTTTGTGCCAATTGAATTTCACCCCAGAATAAAATCTATCCTTTGCCGGACACTATTAAACTTGGCCAGCCACAGCTGGAACACCAGATTTACGGTATTGCTATTTTGGCAATTGAATTTCACCCCAGAATAAAATCTATCCTTTCCCGGACCCAAATAAACTTGGCCAGCCACAGCTGAAATCACCGATTTATGGTATTGCTATTTTGGCAATTGAATTTAACCCAAGAAAAATATCTATCCTTTGCCGGACAGTATTAAAGTTTGCCAGCCACAGCTGGAACACCAGATTTAGGGAATTGCTATTTTGGCAAATGAATTTCACCACAGAAAAAAAATCTATTCTTTGCCAAACAGCGGACAGAATTACACTTGGCTAGCCACAGCTGGAACACCAGATTTAGGGGATTGCTATTTTGGCAATTGAATTTCACCCCTCAATAAAATATAGAAATTTCTATCCTGAGTTTCTAGGGGTGACAATAAGCACAAACCATTAGAAAACGTGGTGTGGTGTTTAACAAGCAGGATATGCTCAACCCATATGCAGTTGTGCATGTATATACCGAAGGGACAATATCTCAGGGCACGTAGAAATTGCTCTGAATCTGGAGACTTTAAACAGGCCGCCGATAGCCTAAGGGATACAGAAGTAATAATACTAAGGTGGCTACACTTGGTGTGATATATGAAGGTATCCTCAGGTGCTCACCTAATGTGCCCACACCCACTTGGGCATAGACTAAACAAACCTTGATATAAGAGAGAAAGGAATAGGGGCAGCACTGAGCTATATCTGGGTCGTAACACTATATCAGTATGAATCTTGTTTAAAAATTATTAAAAAATTATTAAAAAAACGAAATTTTATTAAAGATTAATAGAATATCAATACACATCTGTCAGGTATGTTATAAACGTGTTCCTTGCTGGATAGAACCACCTCCTCAGGGGCGTAGCTAGAAATGACTGGGCCCCACAGCAAATTTTGTTATGGGCCCCCCTGGTGCCAGTAGCTAATGCACATTCAATCAAATTATTAATCCAATTTCCCCCCCTACCTACACCACCACCACCCCCCGGTGCCAGTAGCTAATGCACATTCAATCAAATTATTAATCCAATTTCCCCCTACCTACACCATCAGCACCCGACCCCCGGTGCCAGTAGCTAATGCACATTCAATCAAATTATTAATCCAATTTCCCTACCTACACCACCCCAACCCCCGGTGCCAGTAGCTAATGCACATTCAATCAAATTATTAATCCAATTTCCCCCTACCTACACCATCACCACCCCCGGTGCCAGTAGCTAATGCACATTCAATCAAATTATTAATCCAATTTCCCCCTACCTACACCACCACAACCCCCGCCCGGTGCCAGTAGCTAATGCACATTCAATCAAATTATTAATCCAATTTCCCCCCCTACCTACACCACACCAACTAACCCCCCCCCGCCCCGGTGCCAGTAGCTAATGCACATTCAATCAAATTATTAATCCAATTTCCCCTACCTACACCACCCCAACCCCCCGCTGGTGCCAGTAGCTAATGCACATTCAATCAAATTATTAATCCAATTCCCCCCACCTACACCAGCACCACCCCCGGCAGCCCAACCAAAAATTATGTGGTCACAGCTTCACAGACAAACACTCACTGTGACTGTGCAGCTCTTACACCCCACGGTCCACGTCCACCACGTCCGCTGTTCTGACGGCTTGTGCAGCTCAGCGGCGCGATGACGTCATCGCGCCGCCTGCGCAATGACGTCATCGCGCCGCCAGCCTCTGCAGCAGGCCGTTCAACAGCACCGCCTCCTGTGACAGCCCGGGCCAAACTGTGAGAGGGGAGGGGAGGGGGAACTGTGAAAGGGGGGGGGGGGGGGCCCGGCCAAACTGTACTGAAAGGGGGGGGCGGGGGCGGGAGGCCCCTCTGGCACAGTGACGAGTCGGGACAGTCTAACGGAGCGCAGGCGCAGCGCACAGTCTCAGCGCCCAAACAGCTGATTACCGGGGGCAGGGAAGCAGAGGAGAGTGGACACGTGCTGCTGGGCGCCGGGCCCCTTGTCAGCCCGGGCCCCGAAGCAGCCGCTTCCCCTGCTTCCCCGGTAGTTACGCCCCTGCACCTCCTTTTTCAGTATACAAGGCAACGTGAAAATAGTACCTGTGCACCTGGACTGTGCAAATAAACAAATCAGGGCTAAATCTATGTGCAAATAAGCTGTGCAAACAAACTATGCAAATACGCAAAATAAGCAGAATCAATATGACAGTGTACAAAAGGCTGGGCACCTCAGTGCATAAATCAGTGAAAATAGTGTAAAAATATATCCAAAAAGTAACAAATCCAAAAACTCAGAAATAAATAATCCATAGAATAGATAGCAAAAAACAAGGGTCCGTGTAAATAATGTGAACAGAGTTGTATCAAAAATCCAGTTTTAAAAGTCCACTTCGGCAGTGTACAAGCCGACACTGTATATACTTCTCAATATATAGTTTATGGGATTTAAAAGTCCACTTCGGCAGTGTACAAGCCGACACTGTATATACTTCTCAATATATAGTTTATGGGATTTCCTGCTCGTTCTTTGTTGAGGACCCAAATGGTTTCCAATTGAATGAGAAGGAGTCTCCAATAAAGTGCAATATTTGTATAGATGCAATCTTAGCGTATCAGAAAAATGTTAACTTGCCTCCTATGCACCAGAACATACCGGTGTGAACATGCAAACGTCCACTTCTCCCCGGCTTGGTAAAGTCGTCGGCCGTTGTGTTCACTCCCCCTTTCTTCCGTCCCACCGTCCCCCGGCCCCAGCTGCCTTACCTCCGCTACTGTGTTCGGTCTCCGCTGAGAACTCTGCACGCCCGCGGCGTCCCGCTCGGCGTTCTGGACACACGTGGCGTCCCACGTGGTTACCTATATGGAGTCGGCTGGAGCTGGGTCTTAAAGTCCGTGATTTAATTTTTTTGTCCGTACTCTTTTTGATAAATAAAATTACTTTATTTTTCGTGAGGGACGTAGGAGGAACAATTATCACATAATCACCGCCAGTATCCCAGACGCGTTTCGGGGTTTAACCCCTCCTTCAGTGGATGTTGGCGGTGAATGGCGGTCTGCATTTATATATAGTCTGCTGATTGGTTACCTGCACATGTAACTCGTCTCTGTCACTCAGAAACTAATAGCGTAACCAGATGTATATTGATACAACCTTATCTGCCCCTATATAAAAAATATTTTAATCAAATAATATAGTTATGCAAAATAAATAAAAACAAAACTAAGACAAAATACAATCCAATCAATAAATTGATACTTGGAATATAAAAATTTTTTATATAAAAATTCCATATGAAAAATTCTTATACACATATTCTAAAAGCAGAGGTATTGCTAAAATCAAGAACGGAGAACATCAGTGAGAACAATAAAAACACAGATGGAGCGGCTTGATATAAACACAGATGGAGCGGCTTGATAATATCGCGTAAGGGTAGGAGGCGAAGAGAGAGAGGAGGGATCAAGGTGTCGATAAACGACCTGACCTTGATTCCCCATCGCCCCCCCCCCCGCCAACCTCCCGCTTATAAGAAACCGAATATCTCCATCTCTGAATTCAATCCTCTCGGAATCATTGTATCTAATTCAAAAATGCGTCTTGATTCCTGTCTTGACATCTGCGCTACGAAGTTACCCCCTCTTCATGATTTCTTCACTTTTTCAAGGGCTGAATAGGTTAAACATGTAGGATCGCAATTGTGCACTGTTTTAAAGTGTTTAGACAAGGGGTGGCCCTCATAACCCCCCTTTATCTTAGTAATATGTTCACTAATCCTTTTCTTCAGGGTCCTTTTAGTCCGGCCGACATATTGTTTTCGACATGAACACTCCAGTATATATATGACCCCTGTAGTACTACATGTTAAAAATTCCTTGATTTGAATTTTGAAAGAATTACTTGTAGATTGAACCTCTTGTGTTTTTTTGGGGAAAGAAGTACTCCTGCATCCCATGCATCTACCACACCTATAAAAACCCTTCAAGGTAAGCCAACTATTTCTACTGTTCGTTTTTTGTTTATAATTCTGTATTGTAGGGGCCACCTTATTGGCTAAATTAGCTGCTTTTGTATAGACTATTTTTGGATCTAATTCCAGTAACGGACCAATCCACTTGTCATTTAACAAGTGGTTCCAATGTTTTTTTATTATTCTCTCAATCGTTCTGTACTGGGAATTAAATAGTAAAACTAGCTTGGGCATTTGATTACTTTCCACATCTTTGTTATTTTTATTTTCCTTCTTTTCTCTAAAGAAATCTTCTCTTTCCATCTTCATCACTTTTCCCAAAGATCTTTCTATCACTTCTATTGGGTACTGTTTTTCTATGAACTGTTCTCTCAACTGCCCCGCTTCTTCCTCAAATTTACCTTCTAACGTACAGTTCCGTTTCAGTCTGCGGAATTGACTCGTAGGTACGTTAGTTAGCCACCGCGGTAGATGACAACTATCAAACCTAATGTACCCGTTTCTTGACACCGGTTTAAAATGCGTGCTACAAATTAACTTCTTCCCATCTACTTTCACATCTAGATCCAAAAACTCAATGTTCTCTTTACTAATATGGAGTGTGAAGATCAGATTTAAATCGTTGGTGTTGATTTGTGTGAGAAATTCCTCCAATTCATCCTGATTTTTCCGCCAAATAAAAATAATGTCATCAATATATCTTCTCCAGAGTACCAGGTCCGCCCCAAGCTTAGGTAGGATGTTCTCAAATTCCCATTGCGCCAAAAATAAATTGGCGTAACTTGGGGCGAATCTGGTACCCATGGCAGTTCCGGTCCTTTGCAGATAAAAAGTATCGTCAAAGGAAAAGTAATTGTGCATCAAGATGAATTGGACGCCCTCCAACAAAAATTCCACTTGTTCTACTGGTGTTGAGCCTTCCCTTATCAATTGTTGGCGTAACGCTTTTATTCCCGATTTATGCTCGATCACTGTGTACAACGATCCTACATCTAATGTTCCCAGGAACCACTCTTCCTTCCACTCTATCGCTTCAAGAGCTGCCACAATGTCTGTGGTGTCTCGGATATAGGATGGTGTTTTTTTCACCAATGGTTGAAGCCACCTATCCAAATACTGTGATAAATTGGACATGACCGAATTGATCCCAGACACTATTGTTTGCCCTGGGGGATTATTCGTGTCTTTATGGATCTTTGGGATGCAATAAAACGTTGGTATACGTTTCTCTGTTGACATTATAAATTGCATTTCCCTCTCTAATATTACTCCTATATCCTTTCCTTTCCTACAATATTCGTTTAACTCAATTGAAAAATCCTCCGTAGGGTCCTTATGTAATTTTCCATATGTCTTAGTATCGTTTAATTGTCTATAACACTCCTCTTGATATTTATCCCGATCTAAAATAACAATGGCCCCCCCCCTTATCCGCTGGTCTGATGATAATCTCCTGTATATCTTGTAGTTCCTGAATAGCCCCAATCTCATTTTTAGATAGGTTATTATTTATTCTCCTAACTTTCATTTTTCTTAGGTCTTGTTCCACATTCCTTTTGAATGCGCTCATCTCTTCACTTGTTTCTTGTCTAGGATATTTCAATGATTTTGTTTTTAAGTTTGTATATCTATATTTCTCTGTGGTCACGTTGGTACATGCATTCTCCACAATGGGATTTTTTTAAAAATATTTCTTAAGACATAAATTCCTAATAAATTTCTCCACCCCTATATAGGTGAGAGGATTTGCAAAAATTTAGATGTAACAGAGAAAGAAATTATTCAAAAGAAATCGAAAAAGTTACAGTTTAGTAGAAATAAAACTAAAAACAATACAGAGGAACTAGTAGTTCAGCAAAAGGTGGAGAAAGGGGATAAGGTACTGACAGGGGAACAGAGAGGAATAGATACAAGTAGAGAAAGCAGACTAGATGATGATAGAACACAAAGTAGTATTCCAACTCGGAATAGGTACGAGGTTTTAGAGTCACCCCATTTTTTAGATTACACCCCCCCACACCACAAACAGAGGAAGAAAACGAGGAGATCTCCAACCCCAACCCCAGCAACACAAAAAAAGGGAAACCACAACACACACGATTACAACTTGAGAACAAGACCCAGGGAATATTGGAGGGAGAACAGGGAACAGGAGACACATGCATACGAGAGAGAACAAATGAACTACAGAAGACAACCCTTACAATATCCACATCGGGGCCACGGAAGGTCCGAAGGGGAAGGCACGCGAGGAATAGATTACAGGGAGAGACACTACAGAAACCCTCGAGTATAATAAACATTAGTAAAGTGACCCTGACCAAAGCTCAGACCGAACTATTAGACAAAGGATTAAAATTTGCCCCAACAAATCAAGTAGATAAATTCTCCACCTATATAGGGGTGGAGAAATTTATTAGGAATTTATGTCTTAAGAAATATTTTTTTAAAAATCCCATTGTGGAGAATGCATGTACCAACGTGACCACAGAGAAATATAGATATACAAACTTAAAAACAAAATCATTGAAATATCCTAGACAAGAAACAAGTGAAGAGATGAGCGCATTCAAAAGGAATGTGGAACAAGACCTAAGAAAAATGAAAGTTAGGAGAATAAATAATAACCTATCTAAAAATGAGATTGGGGCTATTCAGGAACTACAAGATATACAGGAGATTATCATCAGACCAGCGGATAAGGGGGGGCCATTGTTATTTTAGATCGGGATAAATATCAAGAGGAGTGTTATAGACAATTAAACGATACTAAGACATATGGAAAATTACATAAGGACCCTACGGAGGATTTTTCAATTGAGTTAAACGAATATTGTAGGAAAGGAAAGGATATAGGAGTAATATTAGAGAGGGAAATGCAATTTATAATGTCAACAGAGAAACGTATACCAACATTTTATTGCATCCCAAAGATCCATAAAGACACGAATAATCCCCCAGGGCGACCAATAGTGTCTGGGATCAATTCGGTCACGTCCAATTTATCACAGTATTTGGATAGGGGGCTTCAACCATTGGTGAAAAAAACACCACCCTTTATCTGAGACACCACAGACATTGTGGCAGCTCTTGAAGCGATAGAGTGGAAGGAAGAGTGGTTCCTGGGAACATTAGATGTAGGATCGTTGTACACAGTGATCGAGCATAAATCGGGAATAAAAGCGCTACGCCAACAATTGATAAGGGAAGGCTCAACACCAGTAGAACAAGTGGAATTTTTGTTGGAGGGCGTCCAATTCATCTTGATGCACAATTACTTTTCTTTTGACGATACTTTTTATCTGCAAAGGACCGGAACTGCCATGGGTACCAGATTCGCCCCAAGTTACGCCAATTTATTTTTGGCGCAATGGGAATTTGAGAACATCCTACCTAAGCTTGGGGCGGACCTGGTACTCAGGAGAAGATATATTGATGACATTATTTTTATTTGGCGGAAAAATCAGGATGAATTGGAGGAATTTCTCACACAAATCAACACCAACGATTTAAATCTGATCTTCACACCCCATATTAGTAAAGAGGACATTGAGTTTTTGGATCTAGATGTGAAAGTAGATGGGAAGAAGTTAATTTGTAGCACGCATTTTAAACCGGTGTCAAGAAACGAATACATTAGGTTTGATAGTTGTCATCTACCGCGGTGGCTAACTAACGTACCTACGAGTCAATTCCGCAGACTGAAACGGAACTGAACGTTAGAAGGTAAATTTGGGGAAGAAGCGGGGCAGTTGAGAGAACAGTTCATAGAAAAACACTAACCAATAGAAGTGATAGAAGATCTTTGGGAAAAGTGATGAAGATGGAAAGAGAAGATTTCTTTAGAGAAAAGAAGGAAAATAAAAATAACAAAGATGTGGAAAGTAATCAAATGCCCAAGCTAGTTTAACTATTTAATTCCCAGTACAGAACGATTGAGAGAATAATAAAAAAACATTGGAACCACTTGTTAAATGACAAGTGGATTGGTCCGTTACTGGAATTAGACCCAAAAATAGTCTATACAAAAGCAGCTAATTTAGCCAATAAGGTGGCCCCTACAATACAGAATTATAAACAAAAAACGAACAGTAGAAATAGTTGGCTTACCTTGAAGGGTTTTTATAGGTGTGGTAGATGCATGGGATGCAGGAGTACTTCTTTCCCCAAAAAAACACAAGAGGTTCAATCTACAAGTAATTCTTTCAAAATTCAAATCAAGGAATTTTTAACATGTAGTACTACAGGGGTCATATATATACTGGAGTGTTCATGTCGAAAACAATATGTCGGCCGGACTAAAAGGACCCTGAAGAAAAGGATTAGTGAACATATTACTAAGATAAAGGGGGGTTATGAGGGCCACCCCTTGTCTAAACACTTTAAAACAGCGCACAATTGCGATCCTACATGTTTAACCTATTCAGCCCTTGAAAAAGTGAAGAAATCATGGAGAGGGGGTAACTTCATAGCGCAGATGTCAAGACAGGAATCAAGACGCATTTTTGAATTAGATACAATGATTCCGAGAGGATTGAATTCAGAGATGGAGATATTCGGTTTCTTATAAGCGGGAGGTTGGTGGGGGGGGCGATGGGGAATCAAGGTCAGGTCGTTTATCGACACCTTGATCCCTCCTCTCTCTCTTCGCCTCCTACCCTTACGCGATATTATCAAGCCGCTCCATCTGTGTTTATATCAAGCCGCTCCATCTGTGTTTTTATTGTTCTCACTGATGTTCTCCGTTCTTGATTTTAGCAACACCTCTGCTTTTAGAATATGTGTATATGAATTTTTCATATGGAATTTTTATATAAAAATTTTTTATATTCCAAGTGTAAATTTATTGATTGGATTGTATTTTGTCTTAGTTTTGTTTTTATTTATTTTGCATAACTATATTATTTGATTAAAATATTTTTTATATAGGGGCAGATAAGGTTGTATCAATATACATCTGTTTACGCTATTAGTTTCTGAGTGACAGAGACGAGTTACATGTGCAATTAACCAATCAGCAGACTATATATAAATGCAGACCGCCATTCACCGCCAACATCCACTGAAAAAGGGGTTAAACCCCGAAACGCATCTGGGATACTGGCGGTGATTATGTGATAATTGTTCCTCCTACGTCCCTCACGAAAAATAAAGTAATTTTATTTATCAAAAAGAGTACGGGCAAAGAAATTAAATCACGGACTTTAAGACCCAGCTCCAGCCGACTCCATATAGGTAACCACGTGGGACGCCACGTGTGTCCAGAACGCCGAGCGAGACGCCGCGGGCGTGCAGATTTCTCAGCGGAGACCGAACACAGGAGCGGAGGTAAGGCAGCTGGGGCCGGGGGATGGTGGGACGGAAGAAAGGGGGAGTGAACACAACGGCCGACGACTTTACCAAGCCGGGGAGAAGTGGACGTTTGCATGTTCACACCGGTATGTTCTGGTGCATAGGAGGCAAGTTAACATTTTTCTGATACGCTAAGATTGCATCTATACAAATATTGCACTTTATTGGAGACTCCTTCTCATTCAATTGGAAACCATTTGGGTCCTCAACAAAGAACGAGCAGGAAATCCCATAAACTATATATTGAGAAGTATATACAGTGTCGGCTTGTACACTGCCGAAGTGGACTTTTAAATCCCATAAACTATATATTGAGAAGTATATACAGTGTCGGCTTGTACACTGCCGAAGTGGACTTTTAAAACTGGATTTTTGATACAACTCTGTTCACATTATTTACACGGACTCTTGTTTTTTGCTATCTATTCTATGGATTATTTATTTCTGAGTTTTTGGATTTGTTACTTTTTGGATATATTTTTACACTATTTTCACTGATTTATGCACTGAGGTGCCCAGCCTTTTGTACACTGTCATATTGATTCTGCTTATTTTGCGTATTTGCACAGTTTGTTTGCACAGTTTATTTGCACATAGATTTAGCCCTGATTTGTTTATTTGCACAGTCTAGTTGCACAGGTACTATTTTCACGTTGCCTTGTATACTGAAAAAGGAGGTGGTTCTATCCAGCAAGGAACACGTTTATAACATACCTGACAGATGTGTATTGATATTCTATTAATCTTTAATAAAATTTAGTTTTTTTAATAATTTTTTAATAATTTTTTTATAATTTTTAAACAAGATTCATACTGATATAGTGTTACAACCCAGATATAGCTCAGTGCTGCCCCTATTCCTTTCTCTCTTATAGCCTAAGGGATAGATTTAAGGCACGGGGATATCCAGACAGTGTCCTAAGAAAAGCATATCATCATGCACATTGCTCTGTACGAGAGAATTTATTCGTTCCGAAGGAGAGGAAAAGGGAGACAGATGTCACACGCATTATTGGCACATATGATGCTGGCCATGAGGAGGTGAGAAAAATTATAGGACAATATTGGTGCATCCTGAGAACAGATCCTGTCATTGCACCATTGGTGGGAGAAACCCCATCTATCACATACCGCAGTGGCAGGAATATTAGGGACAGTCTAGTCCACAGTTTTCTATCACCTCCAGAGACACGCACGTGGCTACCTCCCAAACCTAAAGGCACCTTTAAGTGTAGCGGATGCGTGGCTTGCGGATCTATTAAAAGAGGAAACACCTTTTCCAGTTCTGCTACTGGCAAACAATATCTGATCACATTGTTCATTAACTGCAAAACAACAGCAGTCATTTATTTGATGACATGTGAGTGCGGTATGCAGTACATTGGGAAAACGATCCGGGAATTTAGGAGAAGAATATGCGAGCATCTGAATGATATTGTATAAAATTTGTGACGCACAGGAATGACCCACAAATCTCAGAAGAGGTGCTCACAGCAAAGAGGAATCACCCTTCCTCTAGCTAGGATCAAAATTACGAATCAAAAGTATGCTGGGCACTCTCAATATATTTGGACCATAAAATTTATTAAGGTGACACAAAATAAAACATTCACTTGAATCACAATATCGTTATAAAACCATCCAATAAATGTCCCATATATTAGTAATAGAAGAAGGTGCTGGGTGGTATGTGCGTCTCCACACAGTGGCTGCACCAACGTATAAAGTAAGCAATGACAAAAAATTGGCCTCCAGTCCTCCGTGTTATAGTGCACTGCTTGTGCCAATACAATGTTCCATCCTAAAATTGAGCATTCACAGACTGCGTGTTAATGGAATGTTTAGCGGCGTTCTGCTTTACTTACTGATCGGCGGCGTCCCGCCGAGTTCTTTCAGTCAATGTGTGTGCTGGTGTTGCAATAGCGGAGTGGTATCTGGAACCACGGAGGGGTAAGGTAAAAGGACAGATAAGATCTGTTCTAACAGGGATTGCAACACCAGCACATACATTGACTGAAAGAACTCGACGGGACGCCGCCGATCAGTAAGTAAAGCGGGACGCCGCTAAACATTTGTCATTGCTTACTTTATAGGTTGGTGCGCCCACTGTGTGGAGACGCACATACCACCCAGCACCTTCTTCTATTACTAATATACGGGACATTTTTTGGATGGTTTATGTTTTATAAAGATATTGTGATTCAAATGAATGTTTTATTTTGTGTCACCTTAATAAATTTTATTGTCCAAATATATTGAGAGTGCCCAGCATACTTTTGATTCGGAGCATCTGAATGATGTCAAAAATAATAAAGACATGACAGTTGCGAGACACATGAATGAGGCTCACTCTGGAAATACTGATGCCATGAAATTCCAGGGGATCGAAAAAGTCAGATATCCACCCAGAGGTGGGGATCTGGATAAGAAGCTTTTAAAGAAAGAGCTGGAATGGATCTTCCATATGGAAACTGAAACACCCAAAGGCTTAAATGAACGGAGCAGTTATGCATGCTTTATTGAATAAGGGCGGGATCCCGTTATGTCCCCTGGACCCATTTAGACCTATGGGGCTTACATAGGGATAACCATAGGGGGTGTATGATGCATCTATCAGAACACCTCTCATCAGTCCACCCTCCACACTAGGATTTAAAAATTTAAGTACTCCACCTAATAATGGTGATAACTGTCTGAATGAATATATACACTACCGGAGAAAAATTGCCTTATACCTTCCCTATAGGTAATTAGGTCTCCTGGGTTATTCTTAATTATTTGGGTGAGAGCTACAACATCGCATCAGCTCCCCATGAGAATTACATGAGATCGGGACAGAGCATATTGATGCGGCTGCAGCGGAGACCTGGGTAGCGATGTCTCTTGACACTCCCCCTCTCTCTGATTGGCCGCAAGAGACAGCGCCCCACCTCACTCCTCTGGTGCGTCCTCTTATATAGAGCGATGGTCGGCGGCGCGTGTATGGCCACAATAGAGCCGTCAGTGCTGCAGCTACACGTGCAGCGTCCTCCGCCGACCACCAGCTCTACAGTCAGGGAAATACTGTTATGCTTCCACTTAGCTCCTGATGAATTGTCCAGCACATAGGACAAAGAAACGCGTCGACCGCTGGCAGGACTTTACTGTGTCCCCCCCCCCCCCCCTGCATGGCGGTGTGAATAGGAGATAGGGTGATATAAGCATGAGGATATAGCATGAACTGAAGAAACAGCCATTACCGATCACCCCAATATCTTCTCACTATAGACACAAGCGGTAGCCTAGAGCTCTATACACACTTATAGCTAGTGGGAGTGTTGTTCTATAGTGTGTTTGTAGGCACTATTACTTAGCACGACCTTTTAGTGTTGAGTTAGGTATTGCCTTATGTATGGCACCTACCACAGGACCCATAATATCCTGAGGTTGTAAAATGTGCCATAAAATTCCTTATAGGGACGACCCCCAGTGAGTGCAGGAACATCAGAGGAAGCACGCATATCTATTAATATATCTGCCACTGGGTTGTCTCTCCCTTCCTGACTAAGGCTAGGTTCAGACGACGACAAAAAGTCGCGCGAAAAATAGGGCACAACTTCACTGCAGCATTTGTCTCACGACATTTTGTCGCACTATTGTCGCGCGACAATTTTTATAATGGGAGTCTATGGTGTCGCATTGCGACATGCGACATGCTGCGACTGCGACGCGACAGTCGCAGAAAAACCCATCTTGAATGGATTTTTTGCAACTGTCGCGTCGCAGTCGCAGCATGTTGCATGTCGCAATGCGACACCATAGACTCCCATTATAAAAATTGGCGCGCGACAATAGTGCGACAAAATGTCGCGCGACAATTGTCGTCGTCTGAACCTAGCTTAATTGGTAACGGTGTTACCCCACGTCTATTAAGATTTTAAGTAATATTCAATAAAGTTGAGATTTTATTAAACCGTCCGTACAGACAGTCAGACGATTCTATTTTGGCACGGTATAAGTAATATCAGGTTATTCAGTTAAAAGAGTAAAAAATACACATAAACCTCTCAAATATTTGTATACTAATGCAAGAAGCCTGACTAACATAACTGGTGAACTGGAATTAATGATGTGTGAGGAGGACTATGACATGGTGGGAATAACTGAGACATGGCTGGATGATAGCTATGACTGGGCAGTTAATATAAAAGGTTACAATCAGTTTAGAAAGGATCGTCAAAACCGGAGAGGTGGAGGGGTCTGCCTCTATGTGAAGTCCTGTCTAAATCCCGTAATTCGAGAATACATCTGTGAGGGACATGAACATGTGGAGTCACTGTGGGTAGAACTACATGGAGCAAAAAACAATAATAAATTACTAATAGGAGTGTACTATAAACCACCTAATATACCAGAGTCCACAGAAAATCTATTGCTAAACGAGATAGACAAGGCGGCAAATCATAATGAAGTCGTTATTATGGGGGACTTCAACTACCCAGAGATGGACTGGGAAACTGAAAGCTGTACATCCCATAAAGGAAACAGGTTCTTGGCAATAGCCAAAGACAATTACCTTTCCCAACTGGTTCAGGACCCTACTAGAGGGACGGCCATACTGGACTTAGTATTAACCATTAGACCTGATAGAACAACAGATGTGCAGGTTGGGGGACACCTAGGAAATAGTGACCATAAAGTAATAACCTTCCAATTATCCTTCAAACGAGAGTTTCTAAAGGGAGGAACAAAAATACCAAACTTCAAAAAAGCTAAATTTAGCCAACTAAGCGAGGCCATAGGCTTAACTAACTGGGACAAAGTTCTCAAAAACAAAAATACAACCACAAAATTGGAGATTTTTAAAAGCATTGTAACATCTAATTGTGAGAGGTACATACCTTATAGGAATAAAAGGCTAAGAAACAATAAGAAACCAATGTGGATAAATAGAACCGTAAAGATAGCAATAAATGACAAAAAAGAAAGCATATAAATCACTAAAACAGGAGGGGAGCCAGAAAGCACTGATAAACTATAAGGAAAAAAATAGAATATGTAAAAAACTAATAAAAATTGCCAAACTAGAGACCAAAGAGAGTAAAACTAACCCTAAAATGTTCTTCAATTATATAAATAGTAAAAAATATATATCTGAAGGAGTCGGCTCTCTACATAGCAATGAGGGGGGTGTTGCAGAGAGCGACGAGGATTAAGCAAAACTATTAAATATTTTTTTCTCCACTATATTCACTGAGGAAAATAAGCAGTCAGATGAAATGCAGAATGTAAAAGTAAATTCCCCATTAAAAGTGCCCTGTCTGACCCAGGAAGAAGTACAACAGCGACTTAAAAAGATTAAAATAGACAAATCGACAGGACCGGATAGCATACACCCCCGTATCTTAAGGGAATTAAGTGATGTCATAGCCACACCTTTATTTCTGATATTTACGGACTCTATACTGACAGGAAATGTTCCACAGGATTGGCGCATAGCAAATGTGGTGCCAATATTCAAAAAGGTAAGTTCAACATCTGTTGTTGGTAAACTGTTTGAAGGGTTTCTAAGAGATGCTATTTTGGAGTATCTCAATGAAAATAAGCAAATAACGCCATATCAGCATGGCTTCATGAGGGATCGGTCATGCCAAACGAATTTAATCAGCTTCTATGAGGAGGTAAGTTCTAAACTTGACAGCGGCGAATCAATGGTTGTCGTATATCTGGACTTCTCCAAAGCATTTGACACTGTACCTCATAAAAGGTTAGTATATAAAATGAGGATGATCGGACTTAGCGAAAATGTCTTATGTGGGTCAGTAACTGGCTGAGCAATAGAAAACAGATGGTGGTTATTAACGATACACACTCAGATTGGGTCACTGTCACTAGTGGGGTACCTCAGGGGTCAGTATTGGGCCCTATTCTCTTCAATATATTTATTAATGATCTTGTAGAAGGCTTGCACAGTAAAATTTCTATTTTTGCAGATGACACTAAACTGTGTAAAGTAATTAACACTAACAAGAGGACAGTTTTCTGCTAGAGAGGGATCTGGATAGATTGGAGGCTTGGGCAGAGAAATGGCAGATGAGATTGAACACTGACAAGTGTAAAGTTATGCAAATGGGAAGGAATGAAGCAAATCACCCGTACATATTGAATGGTAAAACCCTCGGTAACACTGACATGGAAAATGATCTAGGAATTTTAATAAATAGCAAATTAAGCTGCAAAAACCAGTGTCAGGCAGCTACTGGCAAGGCCAATAAGATAATGGGTTGCATCAAAAGGGGCAGTGGCGTACACAAAATCCATGGGGCCCCGGTGCAAAACTGATTCATGGGGCCCCCTCCCTGTGGCCCGCCCCCAACCCGCCGCAAGAATTTACTCGGGCCCCCTGGATTGTGATTAATAATGCTCTTTTTACTACAAAATCACAGTGAGATAAAGTTGTCACTGTAATTTTGTAGTAAATAGATCACAGAGAGGCATGGAGCATTATCAATCATGTCACTGCTCCGTGTCTCTGCTGTCCAGTACACGCTTGGCTCTCTTTCACACAGCGGATTCCATGCACTGCATCCGCTCGTGTGAAAGAGCCCTAAGCCCAATGCATGGCTACACTCACCCAGTCCTAACTAATAAAATCTGGTCCTACCTCATGCAGGGTGTGGCTGGCCTCGGCGTGATGTCCGCTGGATCCAGAACAAGGTCCCTGTGGTGAGAAAAAAGAATAATCACATAAGGAAGGGATGGTGACTGTCCCTGTGAAATCACCAGCAGGGGCGCTGTGCTGGCCTGGAAGACTGAGCCATGCCAATGTATAGCGGGGTAATCTAGTGCTACCACACAGTACTAATGCCCACCTTGTGGCCCCTCACAGTAGTTATGGCCAGATATATGCCCCCTTACAGTAGTTATGGCCAGATATGTGTCCCCCTCACAGTAGTTATGCCCAGATATGTGCCCCTCACAGTAGTTATGCCCAGATATGTGCCCCTCACAGTAGTTATGCCCAGATATGTGCCCCCTCACAGTAGTTATGCCCAGATTTGTGTCCCCCTCACAGTAGTAGTTATGTCCCCCTTACAGTAGTTATGGGCAGATATGTCCCCCCTTACAGTAGTTATGCCCAGATATGTGCCCCTCACAGTAGTTATGCCCAGATATGTGCCCCCTCACAGTAGTTATGCCCAGATTTGTGTCCCTCTCACAGTAGTAGTTATGTCCCCCTTACAGTAGTTATGGGCAAATATGTGTCCCCTTACAGTAGTTATGTCCAGATATGTGTCCCCTCACAGTTACAGGGGACAAATGGAATATATACAGAGGGGGCAAAATGGATATATATAAAGGGGCCCTGTATGTATATATATTTATCCATTTTGCCCCTCTGTATATATTCCATTTGTCCCCTGTGTCTGTATTCCATTTTTTACCCTCTGTATATATTTAATTTTTGTTATTGGGGGTCGGCCCCCCACTCTGCTGCACTGCCAGATGCTCCCTGTGTTAGCCGGCACATACAAAAAAATAAAAAAACTTACCTACTCCGAACCTGCTCTGCTCCCGCCGACTTGTTCATAATCCCGTCTTCTGGCGTGCGTCGGCAGCGTCGCGGGCCCACGTCATCCCGTCAATCCCGCGAGACCTGGCGCGAGGTCACTGGTCTGGAGCAAGGCACTGGATGGGTGGAGGAGGGGCCACCGCGTAAGTAACTGCGAGTGCGCAGTGCTGCACCGCCCGCCAGGCACAGAGGCCGGGGCCGGACCGGCCATATACTTTTAAAAATTTTAAAATAATTTGCGGTGGGGCTGCGGGCACTACTGCAGGGGCCAGGGGTTCACAGGCGGCCGGGCCCCCTGGAGTGCCGGGCCCGGTCGCAACTGCGACCCCTGCGACCCCTGTATGTACGCGCCTGAAAAGGGGCATAGATGCCCGTGATGAGAACATAGTCCTACCACTTTACAAATCACTAGTCAGACCACACATGGAGTACTGTGTACAGTTCTGGGCTCCTGTGAACAAGACAGACATAGCAGAGCTGGAGAGGGTTCAGAGGAGGGCAACTAAAGTAATAACTCGAATGGAGCAACTACAGTACCCTGAAAGGTTATCAAAATTAGGGTTATCCTTAGAAAAAAGACGACTGAGGGGAGATCTAATATCTATGTAAATATATCAGGGGTCAGTACAGAGATCTCTCCCATCATCTATTTATTCCCAGGACTGTGACTGTCACGAGGGGACATCCTCTGCGTCTGGAGGAAAGAAGGTTTGTACACAAACATAGAAAAGGATTCTTCACGGTAAGAGCAGTGAGACTATGGAACAGTCTGCCTGAGGAGGTGGTGATGGTGAGTACAATAAAGGAATTCAAGAGGGGACTGGATGTATTTTTGGAATGTAAAAATATTACAGGCTATAGCTACTAGAGAGGGGTTATTGATCCAGGGAGTTATTCTGATTGCCTGATTGGAGTCGGGAAGGGATTTTTTTCCCCTTAAGTGGGGAAAATTTGCTTCTGCCTTACAGGGGTTTTTTGCCTTCCTCTGGATCAACTTGTAGGAAATAGGCTGAACTGGATGGACAAATGTCTTTTTTCAGTCTTATATACTATGTTACTATGTTACTAATCTCGCCCTCATAGCAGCTGCATCCTATCCCTACACTAATCAGAGCAGAGTGATGTGCGGCACCACGTGACTCCAGCTTAAATAGAGGCTGGGTCACATGCTGTACTTGGCCAATCACAGCCATGCCAATAGTAGGCATGGCTGTGATGGCCTCTTTGGGCAAGTAGAATGACGCTTGTTGATTGGCTGCTTTGCAGACTTTAAAAATGCGCTATAGAAATCTCCGAACAGCGAATCCGAACTTTTACGTAAATGTTCGGGTTCGGGCCCGTGTTACGAACACCCCAAAATTCGGTGCGAACCTAAACTATACAGTTCGGGTTCGCTCAATCCTATTTACCACAGTAGCTGGTGATTCCTCATCATGTCCTGCAATAGAGCTGTGGTTTCTACATTTGTGTTTAAAAGGCTACAACTTATTTTCACCTACAGATCTTGCACACAGAAATGCTTTTATCTTCTGGCACTATGGAGAAAAACTACCAGACGGGAGATATTAACACACTCTGCACAGAGCTGGAGTCTAAGTTGATTTAGGTCTGGCATGTTTTAGGCCTGGGCCCATAGTTTCAGCAGCAGCATCAGTTTCTGAGTTGACAATAAAAGAAGCAGATATGGCCCTGGCAGTTTTTTCCACCGATTCTGCTCTTTATTGCCAATGCCACGACAACCAGCCTTCCATAACACATGGGGCTTTGTTGCCACTAGTAGGGTGCATTGAAGACAGAGAGGATGCAACTGAATAGCGGGTTGCAAGGAGAAGGAGCTGGAGGAATGCGGTAACCCCTGGCTCCAAAGTATGATGTCTTACTCAGAAGACTCATCTTGACTGAAAGGAGAAGTGAGCCATCGAGTCCACAATCTCATCCTCTTTATGCACAGTAATAATGTGACAGAAGCCATGGAGAACTGTGGCCTACTACTACTGGCTGGATGGCCGGTGCTGCTAGTAATGCAACTACCTACATTCTCACTCTCGGATGACGAGTCATGTGTCATTCATTTTCCCCTCTTCCATTTTCCAAACAATTTATTATGAAGCCTATAAATGAACATTCACAGGTTTCCTATAAATTAAAATTTACCAGTGTAAGGAAATTGGACCCTTCGCTAGGTACCCCTGGTAACGGACTCCAGTGGTCAGCTTGGGTTAAGTCTTACTGGTACCAGGAGAGATATTTCTCAGCAGCAAATAAATGACACACACACAGGTATCACTGAGAAATACTCTGACTTTATTGAGGGTGGGGTAACTTATATATAGCAAGGGGGAGGGGGGGAATCGACAACTAATAAGATGAAGAAGCACGTACTATATGAAAAGTTACTGTTACAAAGAAATTGACCTTTGCTACATTTCTTAGAAGTGAGGAAAATAATGGGATGCAGCCAGAACATCCACAGCCCAAGGCCTCAGACGCATAGCTTACAGTGTTAACCCTTCAATCCCCTCTTAGAACCATTTAATTTTAATATAATATGGTTCTTTTTCTTCTTTTCTCTATACACCACCAAGTATTCCCGATACCCCTCTGGGAAATGGGCATCTGAATCGGAGGGTAAAGCCTCATAAAAGGACATATTGGTCATGCCCTTAATAAGCATTTTCTTTACACAGGGTATGACACACAAAATGGACAGAATGGACCATCTGTGCCATTTCCCAGAATTGAGGGAGAGCATCCTGGTGGAGGTCAGAGCTGTCTGCTCCCGTTAGTCCCTCACTTTGTCCGTTTTCGAGGTCAGGGCTGTCTGCCCCAGTTATTACCTCCATTTGGGGCGCCTCTTTTACCAACTTCACTCTGGTGGCCTGTATCCAGGTGGGTGTTTCCTCTGTGACAACTGCTGTATGGGTCACAGCTACCACGGTGGTGGGAGGTCCGTAGGTGAAGTTCCCTGGAGCTATTCCTTTCTTTAGGTTCTTCATTAGAACTCGGTCTCCAACTTGAAAAGGGTGAGTTGGTTCCTGTGGAAGACAAGGAGACTTACAAGCAACTTTTTCTTCAGTTTCACTTAGGACCTTTATTAGTTTGGTAACATACTCTTCTCTGATGAGATCCATATCCCCTTCCTGCACTACCAGTGGGTGCTTAGCCCAAGGGGTGGGGAATGGCCTACCCATGAGTATCTCAAATGGTGACATTCCTAGTTTCTTATTAGGTGTCATCCTTATTTACCTTTGAGGTGAAGGCTGGCCCTTGGTCAGATTCAATTACCAGTGGGCAGCCCCATCTTGGAATGATGTTCTGTGTGAGTATCCTGGCTACTGTTTTTGCATCTTCTGATTTTGTAGGGTAGACCTCTGGCCATCTTGAAAACATGTCAACTATGACCAAGGCGTACTCCTGTTTCCCTTTCTGCCTAGGTATGTGTGTACAATCTACCTGCAAATGTGTGAAAGGAGTGGTGGGGTAGTCAAGATGTTGTTGTGGGACTTTGACATTGTTGTTTGGATTGTTCCTCAAACATGTGATGCATCTCCTTACATTGTCTGAAACAAACTTTGATACCCGTAATATAAAAGTTTTGTGTTAGCAGCATGTATGTTGTTTGAATGCTGTTATGTCCTACTCCGTGGAAATGTGCAATGAACAGAGGAGCGCAGTGTTGTGGTATGCATGGTTTCCCCTCTTCGCAGATTAATCCAGTCTTAGGATTCTTCTGCAAAATTGTATAACACCAATCAGCCTTTTCCTTTTCAGTGGCTGAGGAAAGTAATGCAGCTTTCTTGGCCTCTGTTTCAGCTAAGGCATTCCACTGTGAAACATGATACTTACCTCCGGTATGTGCTCTGCAGTGTACAATTGCGAGTTGTGAGGGTAACCTGATGGCTTCCAGAAGTTGTGTGACAAGTTGTGAGTGTGAGATGCGCTTACCATCAGCTGCAACAAATCTTCTTCTCTGCCAGATAACACAGTGGTCCCAGACCACGCCATGAGCATACCTGCTGTCAGTGTAAATGGTAACTGGCTTACCTTTGTGTAATATGCATGCTCTGGTGAGTGCAATCAATTCAGCAGCTTGTGCAGACTGGTAAGTGATTGGTCTAGCTTCGAGGACAATGTCAGGTAACATGACTACTGAGTACCCTGCGTGGTAAGAATTGTCATTTGGTCTGCAAGATTCATCTACAAAAACTTCAGGTGTACCTTCAATTGGTATGGATGATAAATCAGAACAGGGCGAGGTCTTATGTTGTATGGCATGTATGCAATCATGTGTCTCTACCAGGTGGTCCTCAGGTCCCTTGAGTCCAAGCAGTGCATTGAGTATGGGTGCTAGGCCTGAGGTGAGTGCGGCATACTTGATCGGTAGGGAAGGGTTGCTGAGGAGCAGGATCTCATACCCAGACAACCTTTGGGCTGACATAAGCTGTGTATGTATGCCTTTAACCACTTCAGCCCCCCTAGCTTAAACACCCTTAATGACCAGGCCACTTTTTACTATTCCGCACTACACTACTTTCACCGTTTATTGCTCCGTCATGCAACTTACCACCCAAATTAATTTTGCCTCCTTTTCTTCTCACTAATAGAGCTTTCATTTGGTGCTATTTCATTGTTGCTGACATTTTTACTTTTTTTGCTATTAATAAAAATTTAACGACATTTTTGCAAAAAAATGACATTTTTCACTTTCTGTTGTGATTTTTTTTTTTAAAAACTACATTTCTACATACATTTTTCTCTAAATTTATTGTTCTACATGTCTTTGATAACAAAAAAATCCAATAAGTGTATATTTATTGGTTTGGGTAAAAGTTATAGCGTTTACAAACTATGATGCAAAAAAGTGAATTTCGGCATTTTGAAGCTGCGCTGACTTTCTGAGCACCTGTCATGTTTCTTCAGGTGCCAGAATGTCAGGATAGTATAAATACCCCCCAAATTACACCATTTTAGAAAGAAGGCACCCCAAAGTATTGGCTGAGGGGCATGGTGAGTTCATGTATCATTTCATTTTTTTCACAAGTTAGCGGAAAATGACACTTTAAAAAAAAAAGATATATCTGACATACGTATCCTTCCAAATTGCTGCAGTCCTTTTTCAAGAGGTGGGTAGATCTCTCATCAAAAGTTTTAAAACAGAAAGTGGACCGCGCAGAAAGTGCTTCTATTTTCACACCAGAGGAAATAATTTTTGATCGATCTCCGACATCTAGCTCGCACTGCTTCCTTTCATATGTATCGATCTATACAGATTATAAAAGAAACCACATATAGTGAAGTATTGCCAGTTAGAACCTGCAGGCACTCTAGGATTGCACTCTCGTTTTAACACAGGCGTATCAAGATGTTAAACACAGGTCACCGGCTTTCTTTCCTTCATCCTATGTGAAAATTACACTCCTTCCATAGTGAAGACCGTTACACACCATATAAAAGGCTTCTTTTATTCTACTTACAAATTGACAGATAAAATCACAGCATTTTTTAAAACAATCGCGTCTGCCCGACCCGGGTTTCGCTCCAAGTGGCTTCGTCAGGTGCTGCTAAGCCTGCAATACGAATAGCTTCGCACCGGCACTGCTACATCGGATGGTGTGCAGAGTCGGCACTAATGCATCTGGCTGAACGCTGGAGGGCCGGTAAATCACCAACTCTACCACATCCAGCTCCAAATGCTTAAACAAAATGGAACTCAGCCTGAATGTACTCCACAGAACTTATAGGTATGGGAATGCATGGTCGATACATATAGGGAGAACAGGGGGAAAAGTTGTTGGTCAAGAGTTCAAATTAAGCTGGACCTTAAGTCCAGATCCACATTTAACCCCTTTGGTTGTAAACTTCCCATATTATATATCCATTCTACTTCAGTTTGGTCTATCTTATTTTCATAGCTTCCTCCTCGCCAATGTTTTTTGACATGAGCAACTCCTGTGAATTTTAACCCCTTCGGGTCTATCCTATGCACATTTTTAAAATGTAGGGGTACCCCGTGTGTTTCCATTCCTTTTTTTATGTTATTTATATGCTCCTGTACACGTACTTTTAACTTCCTCATGGTGCGGCCGACGTACTGGAGGCCACAAGGGCACTCCAGCACGTAGATCACATCCGAGGTCTCACATGTAATCTCCCCTCTAATTTTCAGATCTTTCTTTCTTGGATTGGAATAAACTTTCTCAACTTGTAGTTCTTTTTTCATTTCTTTTGTGCGGTTTTTACATGGTAAGCAAAAACCGCACCAAGTGAACCGTTTTTTTCTTCCTTTTTTATCTACTGGAGGAATTGCGCTTTTGTTAAATGTGGATCTGGACTTAAGGTCCAGCTTAATTTGAACTCTTGACCAACAACTTTTCCCCCTGTTCTCCCTATATGTATCGACCATGCATTCCCATACCTATAAGTTCTGTGGAGTACATTCAGGCTGAGTTCCATTTTGTTTAAGCATTTGGAGCTGGATGTGGTAGAGTTGGTGATTTACCGGCCCTCCAGCGTTCAGCCAGATGCATTAGTGCCGACTCTGCACACCATCCGACTCGGTGCATCGCGCGATGTAGCAGAGCCGGCGCTTAGTCTGCACCGCATTGGATTTTTAGATGCGGTTGCGAGAATGCGATCCCATTACAACATAGAGGTAGATCTTTTACTACAGACACAGTGACACACTGAGGGGTGTCGACATTGGTGTGAACGATTGCATAGAGATGTGGGCAGCAACTGTGATTTCAGGTGTTAACTAATGAATGAAGGGAAGTGAGGGGATATTTTAGGGCGAGGTTAACGTGAGAGGAAGTGACGCCCCTGACGAAGCCACTTGGAGCGAAACCCGGGTCGGGCAGACGCGATTGTTTTAAAAAACGCTGTGATTTTATCTGTCAATTTGTAAGTAGAATAAAAGAAGCCTTTTACATGGTGTGTAACGGTCTTCACTATGGAAGGAGTGTAATTTTCACATAGGATGAAGGAATGAAAGCCGGTGACCTGTGTTTAACATCTTGATACGCCTGTGTTAAAACGAGAGCACAGTGAGTGCAATCCTAGAGTGCTTGCAGGTTCTAACTGGCAATACTTCACTATATGTGGTTCCTTTTATAATCTGTATAGATCGATACATATGAAAGGAAGCAGTGCGAGCTAGATGTCGGAGATCGATCAAAAATTATTTCCTCTGGTGTGAAAATAGAAGCACTTTCTGCGCGGTCCACTTTCTGTTTTAAAACGGAAAATGACACTTTCTGAGGAAAAAAATAAAAACAATAAAGTTTCCATTTCTGCTAACTTCTGGCAAAAAAAAAAAATCTCCCACGGACTCACTATGCCCCTCAGTGAATACCTTGGGGTGTCTACTTTCCGAAATGGGGTCACTTGTGGGGTGTGTTTACTGTTCTGGCATTTTGGGCAGGGCTAAATTGTGAGCAGCCCTGTAAAAAACAAAAGGTACTCGTTGGAATTTAGGCCCCCTTTGCGCACCCAGGCTGCAAAAAAAGTGTCACTCATGTGGTATCGCCGTGCTCGGGAGAAGTAGGGCAATGTGTTTTGGAGTGTATTTTTACATATACCCATGTTGGGTGAGAGAAATATCTCTGTAAACTGACAACTTTGTATAACAAAATTTAAAAAGCTGTCGTTTACAGCGATATTTCTCACACAAAGTATGGGTATATATAAAAATACACCCCAACACTTATTGCCCTGCTTCTCCTGCGTATGGCAATACCACATGTGTGACACTTTTTTGCAGCCAAGATGCGCAAAGGGGCCCTAAAACCAATGAGTACCTTTAGGATTTCACAGGGCATTTTTACGCATTTGGATTCCAGACTTCTTCTCACGCTTTAGGGGCCCCTAAAATGCCAGGACAGTATAAATACCCCACATGTGGCCCCATTTTAGAAAGAAGACACCCCAAGGTATTCTGTGAAAATTTTTTATTTTTTGTCACAAGTTAGTGAAATATGAGACTTTGTAAAAAAAAAAAAAAAAAAAAATATCAATTTCCGCTAACTTGTGCCAAAAAGAAAAAAATTTCTGTGAACTTGCCATGCCCCTCACGGAATACCTTGGGGTGTCTTCTTTCCAAAATGGGGTCATATGTGGGGTATTTATACTGCCCTGGCATTTTAGGGGCCCTAAAGCGTGAGAATACAAAATGCGTAAAAATGCCCTGTGAAATCCTAAAGGTACTCATTGGTTTTTGGGCCCATTTGCGCATCTTGGCTGCAAAAAAGTGTCACTCATGTGGTATCGCCGTACTCAGGAGAAGTAGGGAAATGTGTTTTGGGGTGTATTTTTAGATATACCCCTGCTGGGTGTGAGAAATATCTCTGTAAATGACAACTTTTAAAAAAAAATTATACAAAGTTGTCAATTTACAGAGATATTTCTCTCACCCAGCATGGGCATATGTAAAAATACACCCCAAAACACATTGCCCTACTTCTCCTGAGTACGGCGATACCACATGTGTGCCACTTTTTTGCAGCCAAGATGCGCAAAGGGGCCCTAAAACCAATGAGTACCTTTTAGGATGGCATTTTTACGCATTTTTCTTCTCACGCTTTAGGGCCCATAAATTGCCAGGGCAGTATAAATACCCCACATGTGACACCATTTTCGAAAGAAGACACCCCAAGGTATTCTGTGAGGGGCATGGCGAGTTCACAGAAGATTTTTTTTTTTTGGCACAAGTTAGCGGAAATTGATTTTTTATTGTTTTTTCTCATAAAGTCTCCCTTTCTGCTAACTTTTGACAACAAGTTAAATTTTTCACGGACTCACTATGCCCCTCAGCGAATACCTTGGGGTGTCTTCTTTCCAAAATGGGGTCATTTGTGGGGTGTTTGTACTGTTCTGGCATTTTGGGCGGGGCTAAACTGTGAGCAGCCATGTAAAAGCTAAAGGTACTCGTTGGAATTTGGGCCCCTTTGCGCACCCAGGCTGCAAAAAAAGTGTCACTCTTGTGGTATCGCCGTACTCAGGAGAAGTAGGGCAATGTGTTTTGGGGTGTATTTTTACATATACCCATACTTTGTGTGATAAATATCGCTGTAAATTGACAACTTTGTATAAAAAAAATTAAAAAGTTGTCATTTACAGAGATATTTCTCTCACCCAGTATGGGTATATGTAAAAATACACCACAAAACACATTGCCCTACTTCTTCTGAGTACGGCGATACCACATGTGTGCCACTTTTTTGCAGCCAAGATGCACAAAGGGGCCCTAAAACCAATGAGTACCTTTAGGATTTCACAGGGCATTTTTACGCATTTGGATTCTCACGCTTCAGGACCCCTAAAATGCCAGGGCAGTATAAATACCCCACAAGTGACCCCATTTTGGAAAGAAGACACCCCAAGGTATTCCGTGAGGGGCATGACGAGTTCACAGGAAAAAATTTGGCACAAGTTAGCGGAAATTAAAAATTTTTTTTTTTTTTTTACAAAGTCTCATATTCCACTAACTTGTGACAAAAAATAAAATTTTACATGAACTCACCATACCCCTCACGGAATACCTTGGGGTATCTTCTTTATAAAATGGGGTCACATGTGAGGTTTTTGTACTGCCCTGGCATTTGAGGGTCTACGCAATCATTACACGTATGGCCAGCATTAGGAGTTTCTGAGATTCTCCGTATATTGAGCATACGGGTAATGAGATTTTTTTTTCCGTTCAGCCTCTGGGCTGAAAAAAGAAAAAAAATGAACGGCACAGATTTCTTCATTCGCATCAATCAATGTGGATGAAAAAATCTCTGCCAAAATCAGTGACTGCAGTGCGGTGGGCTGGGCGCTAACTACCTAACAAGTAGGTAGCTAACTGGCGGTGATAAGGGACCCTTATGCCCCATTCACACGTCCGAAATTCTGTTTGCGGAACGGAATTGCGGACCCATTCATTTCATCCGGAATTGCGGATCCGCACTTACGGGTCTGCACTTCCGTTCCGCAAAAATATAGAACATGTCCTTTTCTTGTCCGCAATTGCGGACAAGAAAAAGCATTTTCTATATAGTTCTGGCAATGTGCGGATCTGCAAAATGCGGAAAGCACATTGATGGTGTCCGTGTTTTGCGGATCCGCACCGCGGATCCGTGGCACGGATCTGTGGATCCGTGGATCCGCGGATCCGCAAATCACATATGGACATGTGAATAGAGCCTTACAGGGGGGTGATCAGTGACAGGGGGGTGATCAGGGAGTCTATATGGGGTGATCAGGGGTTAACAAAGGGTTAATAGTGGTTATAAAGTGAGGGGGGGTGGGGGGGGGTTAGTGTAGCGTTTGGTGCAACTTTACATTGTTACCTGGTCCTCTGGTGGTCGATCCCAGTAAATGGGACCACCAGAGGACCAAGTAGCAGGTATATCAGACGCTGTTAACAAAACAGCGTCTGATATACCTGTTTGATCTAATTTATTTTACATTTACAGCCTGCCAGCGATTGATCATCGCTGGCAGGCTGTAGTATAACTGCGTGCGTGCGTTCACAGCAGATCTCGCCTCTCGCGAGATGACGCACGGATGCGTCCAGGAGGAACAAACTTGCCGCCGCCTGGACGCATCCGTGCGTGAGGCGGTCGGCAACCGGTTAAGAAGTCCTACAACATCATGTGTGGTGTACAGGATTGTATCATGTCCCATTGTCAGTGGGGCTGCAAGTTTAACCATCATTGCGCAGGCTGCAAGAGATCTAAAACATGCTGACATTCCTTGGACAGAAGCCGGCATTACCTTTAGAAACATAGAATGTGTCGGCAGATAAGAACCATTTGGCCCATCTAGTCTGCCCAATATGCTGAATACTATGAATAGCCCCTGGCCCTATCTTATATGAAGGATGGCCTTATGCCTATCCCATGCATGCTTAAACTCCTTCACTGTATTTGCAGCTACCACTTCTGCAGGAATGCTAGTCCATGCGTCCACTACTCTCTCAGTAAAGTAATACTTCCTGATATTACTTTTAAACCTTTGCCCCTCTAATTTAAAACTATGTCCTCTTGTAGCAGTTTTTCTTCTTTTAAATATTCTCTCCTCTTTTACCGTGATGATTTCCTTTATGTATTTAAAAGTTTCTATCATATCCCCTCTGTCTCTTCTTACTTCCAAGCTATACATTTTAAGGTCCTTTAACCTTTCCTGGTAAGTTTTGTCCTGCAATCCATGTACTAGTTTAGTAGTTCTTCTCAGAACTCTCTCCAAAGTTTCAATATCCTTCTGCAGATATGGTCTCCAGTACTGCACACAATACTCCAAATGAGGTCTCACTAGTGCTCTGTAGAGCGGCATGAGCACCTCCCTCTTTCTACTGTTAATGCCTCTCCCTATACACCCAAGCATTCTGCTGGCATTACCTGCTGCTCTATGACATTGTCTTCCCACCTTTAGGTCGTCTGATATAATGACCCCTAAATCCCTTTCCTCAGATACTGAGGTTAGTACTGTATCACTGATTTTATATTAGGCTCTTGCGTTTTTACTCCCCAGGTGCATTATCTTGCACTTATCGCCATTAAATTTTAGTTGCCAGATTTTTGACCATTCCTCTAGTTTTCCTAAATCCTTTTCCATTTGGTGTATCCCTCCAGGAACATCAACCCTGTTACAAATCTTTGTGTCATCAGCAAAAAGACACACCTTACCATTGAGGCCTTCTGCAATTTCGCTGATAAAGATATTAAACAATATGGGTCCCAGAACAGATCCCTGAGGTACCCCACTGGTAACAATACCATGGTCTGAATATACTCCATTGACTACAACCCTCTGTTCTCTGTCCTTCAGCCACTGCCTAATCCATTCAACGTTTGAGATCACCTTTGAGATGCACAAGGACGCAACTTGCCTCCGTGATCTTGGGTTAGCACACCCGCCATGGTTTTACAATTTTGTCGAGTATATACGTTGAATGTGAGGTTGTAGTCAGGGAGGCCCAAACCTGGACTTGTCATTAAAGCACATTTCAAGTAATCAAATGCATTTAACATTTCCTTTGACCATTTAATTAAGCCTGGCTTGTCCCTGAATGTTATTGATTGTGGGGACCTTTGTCCAATCCCACCCAGAGTGTGTGTCTATAAAACCATCAATTATTAATTTCATAACCTCCTGTGTATAATTTCTTCCCTTACAGGCTCTCTTGAGATATGTGATTGTGCCTAATGGCGCAGAGTTTAGCTTAGGGCAATGTTTGATAATTCTGTTTATGTCCTCTATCTCTATGGGTTTCTTCATTAACTGATCCCCTATTGTCATGAAGGGGAATGTCTCCTCACAGACATTACTCCTCAAACATTGTGAGATGGGAGGACTTGCAAAACTAACACTCCGTGAGGAACCCTCTCCTCCCTCAGCTCCCGAATCTTTGCCCTGCACTGAGGTAGAAGTGGATGACTCTGTTGGTGGGCTTGTTGCAGCTGCGACCCTAGGTGGACTATGTGGGGGTAGAATTACTGTAGGATAGAGGGGGTTTCTGACTTCTTTTCTTTGTTCCCACCTCCTGTTTTATTTCATCTAGAGTCCTATCATCTTTGGGACCTTTTGGATTCTTGTTCCTTTTCTTATTACCTGCATCATACCAATGGGGGCTATTTCTAGCAACTGTTCACCTCCCCTGGACATGTAATCCATGTCCCAGGAAGGATCCGCATCAAAATGCGGCCAGGCTGTCTTATCATCTAGACATAGTCCTTTGACCATATCCATATGATAAATACTATTGTCACCGTCCCTGGAAAATTGGATCTGCAGCATCCATTGCCTCAGTACAGCCTGCTAAATTATCTACCCATGGGTTGATCAGGTAATAGTTTGTTGGACTGACACTAGCTACATATACCTTACAGGTTTCTCCTGGTTCTGGTTTGGGGAAATCTGTCTTGGATCCCTGCCCCCCCCCCCCCATATTAGTCTAACGGTTTTCCAAAACATAAACAATTTACACATTCGTAGTAGTGAAAACAGAATGAATTAACAGTGGGATGTGACCGTACACTTACTACCCGGTCAGTATCTCACACAGACAGATAATCTTATTACTTCTAAGACATTTATACTATGTATATAAGAGTTAATCCAAGCTTGTAACCTTCTGTTCCCTGAACAGTATCTTTTAGTTTTAAGTGCACTTTTATCTATAGGGGTTCTTTCTGCTTGGACTCCCGGAGTCCGTGCAGCCACTTTATAAGGCTCCCTGAGCCGTATCTCCTGTGTCCCTGACACAGCGACCTCCTGAAGTCTTTAAGTAGATGGTTCAACTTACTTGGGTCGAGACGTGGCCAGTGCCCTCGGATCAGACGGAGGACAAAATCAATGTCTTTCTCACCGGACCCGAGGATGACCCTCTCGATCCCGGACAAGCCCCCAAAACTGTAAGGAAATTGGACCCTTTGCTAGGTACCCCTGGTACCGAACTCCAGTGGTCAGCTTGGGTTAAGTCTTACTGGTACCAGGAGAGATATTTCTCAGCAGCAAATAAATGACACACACACAGGTATCACTGAGAAATACTCTGACTTTATTGGGTGGGGTAACATATATATAGCAAGGGGGAGGGGGGGAATTGACAACCAATAAGATGAAGACTCACGTACTATATGAAAAGTTACTGTTACAAAGAAATTGACCTTTGCTACATTTCTTAGAAGTGAGGAACAAGAGGAAAACAATGGGATGCAGCCAGAACATCCACAGCTCAAGGCCTCAGATGCATAGCTTACAGTGTTAACCCTTCAATCAGTTTGGTACACAGATAATTAAATAGAACTATCAAAATTGCAACTGTTTTTTCTGGAAATGTAAACACATAGGCGCAATTAAATGTCCCTCCCTTTCTACAAACTGCACACTGGTATTGACAATTTAGTAATAGTGCAGTTTTTGCAGTAAAATGTTTGAACTATACTGTCTGTTGAAGTAATGTGTTCACTAACACGTGTATAACAATGCAATTTTTGCAGTAAAATATTTTCAAACTACACTCTATGATGCAATACTGTATTTACCAACATTGGTTTTACAGAGCAATTTTGCAGTAAATGTGTTTCCTTGTCGACTTACAGCAGCAGCAACACCAATGGGAATTTCTCATCCTCCTGAAAAACAGGGCAGGAGATGTCAATTAATTTAGTTAACTTTTTTGGTCATATTAGAACCCTTATCATTCTGTTATTCATTGTGTTTTTTATGTCCTTTTGGAAGAAGGGTCTCCAATCTCCATGGATCAGGAGACCACAGGAGATGTCGGGAAGTCATTTTTTATTTTAATTTTCATAAAGGGTTAAAACGCTTATTATGCAGGTTTGGTGTAGGGCTATGCTTACGGTTGGTGTATGGTAGCAAGGATTCCTTACCAAAACTGCTTTTAGCTTTACCTGGATCCAGTCATCTTCCTCCTTATCAGCTACCTTATGTGCCGTGGAGGTTCCACCTTCTCCTGGCGAACAAGCGGGTGCGCGTGATTTTGCGCATGCGTGGTTACCCAGGGAGAAGGGGAGGCACTATTTAAACATGTGCTGCCCCGCCAACAAGATAAGCGCCAGCCTGGATAAAAGGATTGATTGTAAAGGAGAGCAATTATTAGTGTTAGAAACATTAAACAGAAAGACTCTATTGTCTGCTCATAATGTATAAATAGTGGTCTCAATCATTGTTTTCCTCTCTCTTGGTGTATCTTGGCTCTGTGGGACTTGATGTTTCACTTGCTCTGTTTTCTTCTCCTGCACTGGACACCAAGCACCTCCCTGTAGTTGATACCTGTAGTATGGGATACTATTGCGCAATTTAAACAATCGGTGACAACTGAAAATGAGGTCTCACAGCCTACTAACAGAGAGGAGGGGTACGCATCTCCCAGAGAGCCAGATTTATTAGAATATAAGATAATAGATGAAATTGAGACGTCTTCCTCTGAAGACAGTGATCAAGAGTTAAATCTCTTTCCGCTGTAAAAAAATGTTACATCCATGAGGAGGTAATAGGTAATGATGGAGTGCCTAAGAAATCCAGAGCATTAAGAGTCGATGGCATGGTAAAGAAGCTGATGGCTAATGAATGTAAAAACCCAGATAAGGGACCTATTCTAAATAAGAGGTTTAAAACAATGTGTGTGATAGAGCAGGAAGAAGATAATCAGTGGGGAGAGCCACCCAAGGTGGATGTAGCCATATAAAGTAATTTAAGTGTACATTAGTGCCGAGTGAGGCTCTAATTTTTCAGATGGATCGAAAAATAGATAACGCTTTTCGCAGAGGTTATCTCATGGCCTCGGCTCAAGCGAAGTCAGTGATATCCTCCTATAATGTCGCAAAAAATCTTAGAGCTTGGCTTCTCCAGATGGAGGAGGAAATAAATAAAGGAGTATCAAGGAATGATATTCTCTCTTCCTTTCAAAAGATTGTCCTAGCCTCGGATTTTATCTGTGACATGTCTGTTCAACAGGCTAGATTTGCGGCGAGATCCATGTCTCTATTAACAGCAGGCCGACGATCATTATGGATTAAACCATGGTGGGCTGATGTTCACTCAAAAATACCCTGTGCTCGCTGGAATTCCGCCCCAACAGACTGTTTGGTTCTGAATTAGATTCCCTAATAAAAAATGTCTCAGAAAAAGAAAGGAAAATCTCTCCCTTATTCTAATAGGTGGAAATGGTCCTCTTCCTTTCGTGCATCCAACAGAACAGATCGGAGGAGATCAGAGAGGGGAGAACCTTCTATGCCAAAAGGTGGAACTTTGCAGAAAAGACCAACCCAGCAAAGAAGAGGGTGTGGTAGAGGAATCCCATACAACAGCCGCAAGCTGGAGTTCTGATGGCAGAGGTATGCCTGATGGGCGAAGACTGGTGTTTTTTTTACACACAGTGAGGAAAAGTAGTAAAAGACCTGTGGACTCTAGACATGATAAAATGTGGCTATTGTATAGAACTTATCGCTCATCCCCCAGACAGGTACATTGTACCACAAAGACTAGCCACACAAAGACAGCTCCTATTAGAACAAGCGATAACAGAATTCATTCATATGAATGTTCTGGAATTGCTCCCTCAGTCAGAAATAAAAACGGTGTTTTACCCCAAAGTGTTTTTGGTTCCAAAGTCGCAGAGAGGGTGGATAATCTTTATAGATCTGAGATTCCTAAATTGACATAAAAAGAAAAAGAGGTTCTGTATGGAAACAATACAGTCCGTGCTAAATATATTAGAGTCAGGAGATTACCTGGCCACGATTGACTTAAAGGATGCGGGCAGCGAAAGAAATCTCAATATGCATCTGCAGATTGTTTTCCAGATACTCCAGTCGTTGGGTTGGATCATAAATTGGCAAAAATCCAAAGTAAAGCTGGCTCAACAAAAACAGTTTCTGGGCTTTATCCTAGACAAGGCGACGATTACTGTATCTCTTCTCTCACAGAGAGTGAATGTACTGCTGCAAAATATAAAGATCTTAAGTCAAACAAGACCAATCTCACTTCGTCAGATGATGAAGACGTTAGGTCTCATGACAGCCGCCAGTCAAGCGGTACCATGGGCGAAATGGCATATGAGACCTCTGAAGTGGAAACTTCTGCAGAAATTGAATTGAGTCCTCAACTCCCTGGACAAGACAAAAATAATTTCTCTAGAGGCAAGAGATTCCTTGAGATGGTGGCTGGCACTAAAGAATGGCAGATCCTTTGCTCTGCTGTCAGGGGCTGAGATAACAACAGATGCCTATGTATCAGGATGGGGTGCACACATGGAGTGCCAGATGGTGAAGGGCAAATGGTAACCGGCAGAACACGATCTAGGTATACAATGCGCTCAGGCTATTTTTGTCCTTTCTTCGGGGGCTAGCAGTCAGAATAAAATGAGACAATATCACCAAAGTCTCGTGTATCAACCGTCAGGGAGGTACCAGATCCTTAACTCTTCTCATATAGGTGGAACAGCTCTTTTCATGGGCAGAATCCAATGTGCCACAGATTACAACGGTACATATCAGAGGGAAAGACAATACTCTGGCAGACAGACTAAGTCGCGATCTGCCTCTCCCGGGAAAGTGGTCTTTAAACCAAGAAGTCTTTCTCCACCTGATGAGGCTATAGACTTGATGGCTACACGGACCAATGCCAAGGTAGCCCAGTTTTGTTCTCGATTCACGGAAGACAATCCTTGAGCACTGGATGCCCTGTCAATTCCATGGCATTTCAGATTAGTCTATGTGTTTCCGCCCATTCCCATGATCCCAAAGGTCTTGCAGTAGATCAAATGGGACCAGGTCTCCATGATTCTAGTGTGCCCATACTGACCAAAACGAGCACAGTTTACGTCTCTGATGAGCTACAACACATTCTGGAAATTTCCAGAAATTCCAGATCTGGGGACTCACGGCAGCAGATGTTGTCCACATCTTAGCCAGCTATAATTGACAGCCTGGAAGTTGACCGCTCCATTTTAAACAAGGAGGGTCTTTCAGAGGCGGGGGTGAATACTTTATTACAGTCTAGAACAGTGTTTCCCAACCAGTGTGCCTCCAGCTGTTGCAAAACTACAACTCCCAGCATGCCCAGACAGCCTTTTCCTGTACAGGCATGCTGGGAGTTGTAGTTTTGCAACAGCTGGAGGCACACTGGTTGGGGAACACTGGTCTAGAAGACAGACTACAAATAAAGTGTACCTTAAAAGTTTTTTTCACATGGTGTGCAGAAAATCATGTATCGGCAGACCACCCCTCAATCCAAGATATTTAAAATTTTCTGCATCATGGCTTTAATAAAGGCCTAAAACCTGGTACAATAAAAGTTCAAATCTCAGCAATATCAGCAGTAATGGATAAAAAACTGACACATGAGCCGCTGGTGCAGAGATTTCTAAAGGCAATACTAAAGATCAGACCACTGGTCATAGATCCGGTTCTGAAGTGGGACCTTTCAACTGTACTAGACCAGCTGTGCAGTCACCCTTTTGAGCCATTGGAGAATGCGGACATCAGATATCTTTCTCTCACTGTCTGTTTCCTGGTGGCTATTACTTCAGCAAAATGCTTTATCATGCATTGAACCTTATAACATTTTCGTGCAAGACAGAGTGGTACTGAGGACATTGCCCTATTTCCAGCCCAAGGTGCCTTCCTTCATTAATTTAAATCAGTAGATTGAGCTACTGGTCTTCTACCCAGACTATTCCTCTGAGGAAGAGAGGAAACACCATTCTTTGGATGTAGGCAGAGCTTTAAAGATCTACATTGAATGCACAAAGCAGTTCAAGAAAAGTTTTTACCCCCTTCCTTACCTGGCCAATTTTTCAGTTGTAGCAATGCTTCTAACTGCAAATAACTGATTAATTTTTGAGCCAGCCTTCATGCATTTGATATTATTTTTCTCAGGACATGTTAGACCTTTTTTTGTGCCATTACATTATGGATATAATATTAAAAATATATATATATTTAAGGAACGTTTGAATTTTTTTTCTAACTATTACAAAAGGTTTAAAGACAAAACATTTCCAAAACCATTCCCGTACGATTATACCATGAAAATGGATGCTATTTATGTAATTTATCTACTGGCTGGGCCCCCCGCAAGATTTCAAAAGACTGGAGCGCATTTTGGATTTTGGCAGCCTATTTTTCTATTGCTGGTTCTATGGCACCGTACTGCCAGAAAAATCTTGTATTCGCCTAAGGTATTCATCTTGGGAAAATCTGGACATTTTATGGTTTGTTTGTTTTTTTTTTACATTTTTGCGTGTGTCTGTATATTCTACGCAGAAAAAAACCCTGCTATACAAAATATAGCTAAAACAAATACCAAGAGTTTTAAAATAAACAAATATGTGTCTGTTTGTATATTTTACACATACAAATTCCATTATACTATTTCTAAAACTTATAAATATATATAAATATAATATTTTTTTTTTATGAACAAAAAAGGGGCAGGATGTTTGTATAAGTGTGTACATAGTCTAATTACTATTGCTAATACTAGTAACTATTGCTATATCTTTTAAAAAATGTATTTCTTTTTTTATAATTTTTTATTATTTTATTATTTATTTCTTTTTTCTTTTTATTACCTTTTTAAAAAAAATGAATTAACCCCTTTCTGCCACAGTCAAGGCAGGAAGAGGTTAATTCCCAGCCTGCAGGCTGACTTTTCATTTTAAAGCCAGCAGGTGGCACTATTGCATAAGAAAAAGCGCTCCCTCCCGGCTTTCAACTTCTTCAATGTAATACACACTTGTAGCAGAGGGCATCAAGCATGTACTACTGCCTGACTGCTCCAGCTGGCCACGACACATATCCCTGTGATCACAGCAATCTGTGGCGACATGGGCTGCCAGCAGATCAAGATGTAAATTGACGCTTTTATATGTCGGTTTACAGATAAGAGCCGTGACGTAGAAAGTCATGCAGCGGTAGGCACGTGGTTAAACTACAACATACTGTATGACGCAGTAATGTGTTTACTAACACATTAGCCTCAAGTGTTTGCAGTGTGAAACAGCAGTCACCTGGTAACTATTTTGCTTGCTCCACTTCGGAACATTTGCCATCTTTAAAAACCTGACATCCGCCGTCAAGAAGGGGTTAAGGAACATAGACTGGGAATATAAAACTTTATATTCACAATAATTCTGATAATAAAAACTTTACAAAATATATAATTACTCTGCTCTCCCCAGCCCCTACCTAGTGTTGATAGCAGTTTAGCCTGGTTGAAACTGCTGACAGAATGAAATTACACTTAAAAAACAGCCAAACCTAAAAATTAAGTGAAATAGAATCAGACTAATAGCCTAGTTAGTCTCATGTTCTCCTCATAGTGTTGTTTAGCATTAATGACTTCCTGATGCCTCATGAAATGATAGTGACTGCCTTTATCAGCTTTCATTTTCTTGGTTACTGCAAGGTCCTATTTGAACTCAACTGCTGTACAAAAGATTTACTGTGGAACTAAGGGAACTAATCAGCTCTGTGTATGAAAAAAGCAAGTTGTTAGGTGATTCAATTCTTTCATCTTTCAAAGCAGAGCAAACATCAGCATGAAGTGATCTATTCTGGTGACAAATTATGCTAACAAGCTCCCCAGAGATGCAGCTGACAGATGCCAATCAGATGTGTAAAGTGGTGTTTATGTCACATTGTACAGGAGAGAGTCCTTTGGGAATTGTCAATCAACTTTGAAAACAACTCAATAATTTATTAATTGCCATCTGATAAGAAATATTTCAATACAGATGATTCAATGACAATTATTTACCTGACAGAATATGTTTACAGATAAAATTACTAATAACATTTTCCTGGATTCCATGAATCTATAATTTTGAAATTGCTGAAACAATACAGATTTAAAAATATGTATATGTTGATTCTGTGTTTTTTTTATTTTTATTTTATTATTATTTTGTGTAGTAAATCTACTCTGATACGAACATCCTGCTGTATAAACCTTGCTTCAATTCTTTTTTATGTAAACTAAAAGGACCACCTGCCCCGTAGTAATATGAGTCTTTATTAATATATCTTAAAACACAAGTTTAAATGCATCCATGTTAAACAGAGTGGTTACACATTCACACATACAGGATAAACATCTCATGACAAAATATTGCAAAGTCATGTTTTCTTCTTTAAAAGATGAAACTCTATTTCTACACTTCCTGTTATGGTATTCCCATAGGTGCAAAACACCAAAATATAAAATTTATATAAAATGAACAAAAATCTGTTAAATGAAGTTATATTTTAGCCTTCAGTTCAGTTTTTGCTTAAAAACAAAACTTAAAATACAGACATGAATAATCTGAGCTGTGGCATCTGCCTTTTAAGAGTTGGTACAATCGGTACCCACTATATACCATGAGCTTTTCAAACTTGATGAGCTCAACTTCTTTAATCTAGAGAAATTGCAGATATACCTCAACTGCTATTCTTTATAGATGCATTTGAGAAGATAAATATGTAGCTCCAACATATCTGACCTAACACGGGAAGTTTCAGTGCTCTGTGGCCAACATTGACATGGACATTATTAAAAGTTTGATCCTTAACTCACTGTATCTAGATTCCGTCCCTTTTATAGAAATGCTCTTTTATTCTTTAATGCATATGTGATTTTAAATATTTAGTGTAAAAAAAGACAAACGTATTGTGGAGTGATACCTTTCTCTTGCCTTAAAATGTATTTTGCAAGCTATCAGAGCATAGAGACACCTTTACAAGGTAAGTGTACATCTTTGTTACTGAAATGTCTGTTGTAGTTGGCAGAATTTAAAGCATGGGTATGGAGATGGATATGTGGGAAGAGAAGTAGGGAGCTGTAGCACTGTGAAGAGGTTGCAGTTTTGAATAGTGAATGGACAGCCAGGGACAGGCACTGTATAGAGACTCATGTTTACAATTTCTCCAGAGCAACCCCTTTCTGATTGTACTAGAAAAACAGAACTCCATCAGTAATCTAAATGTTGTCATTATACTGATGTTGAATTAGCTTGAATTTGGTTGACAATTCCAGTTTCTCATGAAACAAATTGAACATAATATCACAACATGCTAGCGAAACCATTGGCAGATTGCAAAGAAGAACACCACTTGGGGGCCGCACATAGACACATATAGGATAGACATTGTACAAAACAATATCCCAAAATCATGGTATTTTCAAAAGCTGTTCATCTTACAGAAATATAAGAAAGGACACCTGCGCGGTAATTAGAACCTATAAGCAAATAGCAGAAAATAGTAAAATTCAACTAGGGTTTTGCTCCAAATTACTGTATATTAGCAAATAAATACGTTTGGAAATGTAAAAACTGCTCTATAAAAAAAAAAAAAAATTATAGACAGGTTCACTGTAGCTAATATTTGAGTATCTAATATTTTTATGGGCCCAGTACTATGGATTGTAAAAAACTGTTGATAAATATCATTTAACAGACATGACTCCTTTATAATATATCATGGTATTATGTGCTTAAAATAGGGCCCCGCATCTGCATCTTAGAAATTGTTTACAATAGACTTTTTCTAGAGGACAATTAAATATCCCCATGTGTAATTTTGTAAGAAGCCGGCAGCACACTTCAGGCAAAATGATAACACCAACCAGCTAGTTTTGTGACAAAAATAAAACATGGCAAGATACATATTTTCTCAAAATATACCCTGTCAAGACTCCTGATTGTCACACAATATGTGCTTCTTGCATTTCAGAAGGAATTCAAATTTGCTACAAATTTGTTGGCTCTCTAATGCATATATTTCTTTCATATAAGGATGGTGTTTCCCTGTTTTTTTTTTATCTCTGGTTTCCCCTTTATTCAGAATTTTCAGCGCATTGAATAGATGTTTGTTATGCTTGTTTAAAAAACAATAAAATGTGCTCTGTAGCTGTTCAATCCCAATGGGCTTGTGAACAAGTGTCAAATCTTCAATGCCCAGAGGCCTATATAGGACATTCCATTCTATTTCTGTCCTGACATCTCCCCTTTGAGCAAATGGCCAATCTTGAATGTTACTATTAATATTCTTAGGCATTCTTACTTTCCAGTTCATAAGAATGTTTTTTTTCATAACATATTGTACGTTTTACTTGGTGGTAATTTTGGGTCTATATGTTTTATCTTAATAAAAAAAAAAAAAAATTGCAGAAAAATTTGGAACATTAGCCATTTTCTAAAGTTAAATTAGAGATGAGCAAATCGACTTCAGATGAAACATCCTAAGTCGATTCGCATAAAACCTCATTCTAATACTGTACAGAGCAGGAGCTCTGTACAAATTAATTTATGAAGTTATTACCCGCAGTCTCATAACTTCGGCTCATTGGAGCCAAAGCATTCTAATACTGTATGGAGTTTCTGCTCCGTACAGTATTGGAACGAAGTTTTATGTGAATTGACTTCGGATGTTTCAGCCAAAGTTGATTCGCTCATCCCTAATTTTAATATATTTGGATCTTGTAACACAGAAATGGTTAACGTTTAACTGTCGTTCTACTTATATGTGTGTAATGTATAGGGGCAGTGATGCTGACCATTTTTGTAATATACTTTAATTACTGAAATCATACATCTCTTTTAGAAAAATAGCTTTTTGTTTACATAACACAGTCAGTGTTAGCAAGTCTCCACTGTTGTGTAATCAGAAGACAGAGGAGCGTTGCTAAGGCTCAAAATGGTTCACTTTAGAGCTATTTTCTAATAGAAATGTATGATTCCAGTAATTAAAGCATATTACAAAATTGGTAAACATCAGTGCCCCTATATATTATACAAATAAAATAGAATGGTAGGTACATTTTACCAGCAAAGCAAACAATAGTGATTATGCTGCTTTCACAGTTTAAAGAAACACTCAATATGTGGTCATAAAATGTTGCATGGATTAGTGTCATTTGCCTTTTGGTGGCCAGATTTTGCTGGGATGGTTTTCCGCGAGTGATGTCTCATTTGAGGAGACCCCGATTAACTTCTACAGTGGAATCCCCCAAAAGTGACCCTTTTGGAATCTACACCCCTTAAGGAATTTATTGAGAGGTGAAGTGAATGTTTTGACACCATAAACGTTTCATAGAATTTACAAACATTTGGCTGTGAAAATAAAAAATGGCCTTTCTTCCAATAAAATGTTCCTTTATCCTCTATTAATACTTTTTTAAAATATTTTTTTAAAATATGGCAATACCCCAAATGTGGTTGTTAACTGTTGTAGGGGCAAAGGACAGGGCTCAGAAGAGAAGGAGCATCATATGTTTTTTGGAGGGCAGATTTTGCTGGAATAGTTGCTGGGTGGCTTATCATATTTGAAGTAAAGTGAAGACTTCCGCACAATGGAAACCCTTAATAAGTGACCACATTTTGGAAACTACGCCCTCAGGGAATTTATCTAAGGATGTAGTGAGCGTTTTGATCCCACAGGCATTTCATAGAATTTAGAAACACTAGGCTGCAAAAAAAAAACACCCCTTTTACAGAAAGATTTTTTCTGAAATTGTTTTCAGGAGTCATGTTACATTTAAGACCCTGAGTGACCCCTTAAAGTGGAAGCCTCCAAAAGTGACCATTTTGGAAACTAAACCCCTCAAAAAAAGTATTGAGAACACTGACCCTATAGGCATTTCATATAATTCATAAATAGGAATGATACCACTTGGAACCGAACCTGAGTTTGAGAAATGTTTTTTTACAGTATAAATCAATTTCTGAAGTTATTATGCAAAGTCTCTCGATACTTCGCAAAGTAATAACTTCAGATCATTGGAGCCAATACATTCTAATACTGTACAGAGCGCTCGCTCCTTACAGTATTGAAACAAAGTTTTATGCGAACCGACTTTGGATGTTTCATCTGAAGTCGATTTGCTCATCCCTATTTATAAACATTTGGCTACGAAAATGAAAAACATCCTTTCTTTCAATAAAATTTCCACTTTCAACAAGAGGTAAAAGGTGAAAAAGTACAACACAATTTGTTACCCTTTTTAAAAAAAAAATACGGTAATACCCTATACGTGGTCTTAACATGCTGTAGAGGCACATGGCAGGGCACAGAAGGGAAGGACCACCATATGGTTTTTGGAGGGCAGATTTTGCTGCCGTATGGTTTTTGAAGGGCAGATTTTGCTGGAATAATTTTTGGGCGACATATCACTTTTCAAGAAAAACTGCGGTGCCTATACAGTGGAAACTCCCAATAAGTGGCCACAGTTTGGAAACTACAACCCTCAGGGAATTTATGAAAGGATGTAGTGAGTGTTTTCTGACCCATAGGCATTTCATAGAATTGCTTATAAAATTAAAAATGTAATTTCTTTCAATAAAATGTTGCTTTAGCACCAAATTATTCATTTACATAAGTGGTAACAGGAAGAAATTAATCACAAAATGTATTAATTTTTTTTTTTCCTGAATATGGCAAGGCCCCATTTGAGAATATCTCAAACTGCTGTATGGCAAGACCCCAAGGCTCAGAAGGGAAGGAGTGATATTTTCCTTTTGAAGGGCAGATTTTTCTGGTAGTAATAGGAGAAAAAGCACCACAAATTTCTTCCTAGTACAACAATCCTCCCTATGTGGTCAGAAACTGCTGTTTCAGAAGAGAAACAGCACCATATGTATTTAAGGCTTAGTTTGGTGATTTATACAGCATTGGCAGACAACTGTAAAAGCTCTAATGTGAAATAAAATGCAAATAAACCTCAAAGAAATGGCCACACTTTACAAACCACACCCATCATAAAATTTATCAAGGGGTGTAGTGAGCAGTTTGATCCTACAGGTGTCTTTCAAATATCAATTCACAGCAGATGGTGCAAAGTGAAAAATTGCAATTTTTCCCCAGATGTGCCATTTCAGTCACCAATATATTGCGCCTAGCATAAGTGCAAAAAGTAAACCCTTCTATTATAAGGGCCCATTCACATGTCCGTGCAGACCCATTCATTTTCAAAAATGCAGACTGCACACAGTGTGTACATCCGCATTTCCGGTCTGCGGCCCAGGACTTCCGTTCTGCAGCTACGCAAAAAAATAGAGCATGTCCAATTCTTGTTCGCAGCTACAGACAAGAATAGGAATCCTCTATTAAATGCCGGCGATGTGCGGCATCAGTGTTTTGCGGTCCAAAATGTGCGGACGCAAAACACTACGGAAGTCTCAATGGACCATTAGGCTGTGTTTCCTGGAAACACCCTACTTGTTGCACTGTTCTTTTGCCTGGTCATGCGTATAACAAGCCTCAGGAGTAAAAGAGCATGTAACAACTACAGAGGCTCTAAGGCAAAATAATGATTTGAACCACTAATAAGTGACCTCATTTTGCAAACTACGCCCCTCAAGGTAATTATTAAGGGGTGTAGTGAGCATTTTGACCCCACAGGTGCTTTGCAAAAATTAATACACAGCAGACGGTGGAAAGTGAAAATAACAATTTTTCCACAGATATGCCATTTCAGTGACCAATATGTTGTGCTCATCATGTGCCAGTGTTAAAACTATTTTTATGCTGTGCTTTCTGGTTCTGTAAACACCCTATATGTAGTCCTAATCTTTTGTCTAAATGTATGAGAGGGCTCAGTAGCACCATGCACATTTTAAGGCCCAATATGGTGATTTACGCAACTTGTCCTGACAACTGTAGAGGCTTTGGGGTGAGAAACAGGAATTTTGCAGACATAAATGAACAGTGAAACATGCAAAATAAAAATAGCATGCTTTCCATAGATATGGCATTTCAGTGCCACTATGTGGTGCCCAACATCAAATATGAAATGTCATGAATGTGTATATAAACTGCTGTAGGGGAATTCGGTCAAAAGTTTAGGAAAAATTTGTTTCGCAACTAATCCAAATCTCTTTGCGCTTCATTGTAACAAATATTTTTTTTTCCTAAAATGGTGGCTACACGTGTTACAAAGTGAAAGTAAGAAGCCTGGGAACGTGATATGACCCTTAATGTTATGCAGTCAGTAAAACAGCAGATAGCCATGCCCTGTGATATCACACCTATAAAAAGCCAAATCCCTCTTGGTCTCCACTATTTCACTGTGATCTAAGCATAGGGAGAGCCATGACAAGAGCTAGGGACAGTGTTCAAGAACCCATTAATTGTGGAATACTGGATAGGAAGACTAAAGGGACAGTGCAGGGATAATGTTGGGAGATCGCAGTGAGTTTTTACACACTGTAGGGAGAGCATAGTGAGACTGTAGGGACAGAGCAGGGACAGTGCAGGCTTTGTAATCTGAAGCTGAAGGGATCCATAGGAGACAGCACACTTTGCATTATTCCTGTGTAGGGCACAGGGCTATCCAATTGAACAGTCTCCATCTGGTTTAATAGATAAGCAGTTCAATTAGGCCTTGATTCTCAAATTGGGGTGAATAAGCTGTGTAATTTAACTGTTATTGGGGTGTCCACCTTGTTTAATAGATAAGCAATTCTATTATGCCTTGATTCTCAAATTGGGGCGAATAAGCTGTCTAGTTCTACTCTTATTGGAGTGCCCACCTTGTTTAATAGATAAGGAATTCTATTATGCCTCAATTTTCAAATTAGGGTGATTAAGCTGTGAAATTTAACTGTTATTGGGGTGCCCACCTTTTTTCATAGATAAGTAATTATATTACTCCTTGATTCTCAAATTGGGGTAAATGAGCTGTATAATACTATTGTTTTGAGGTGTCCACCTTGTTTAACCCCTTAAGGACCCATGACGTACATCTATGTCAAATCTGGCCGTGACTTAAGGACCAGTACTGTACATGTACGTCATGCTGATCAGGCGGGTGCAGGAACTGCGGCCGCACGATCCACGGCAGGGGTTCGGCAGTCACTGATAGCCAGACCCCTGCTGTATGTGCCGGCATTGGTGTAAACACCGATGCTGGTTCATTGACCCTTGATATGCCATGATCAGCACTGACCGCAGCACGTGCGATGTCTGTAGCTGCCATCGGGTTCCTGTGCTGCTGTGATGGGTACCCGATGTGTAACAAGACTGCCCGATGCGCTGCAGAGGGACCTGCCTTCTACGGGTGCCGAGGAGATCCAGCCTCAGGCTGGGTCTCCTAGGCAACCTGTTAGTGACTTACTCAGTGTAATCCACTAACAGAGAATGAATTATAATACAGATGTATTGTAATTATTGTTGAGCAAACCCGAACTGTAAAGTTGGGGTTCGTACCAGACTTTAGTGTTTTTTGGACCTGGACACGAACCTAAACTTTTCTGTAAAGGTTCGAGTTCAGTGTTTGGCCGTCTAATAAAGCTTGTTGAAAGGCTGCAGGGCAGCTGGAGTCATGTAGCACCGCACGTCACGTCAGCTCTTACTAGTGTAGGGATAGAATGCTGCTGCTGTGAGGGAGGGATTAGGAAAGAATCTGATATCAGAGCTTGGTGTTAAGTCTGCGATCTACAGCGATTTTTTTTTGTGGGTGCAATTCAACATTTTTGTACCCTGCCCTGAGCCCAGTGACACAGAAAAATCATATATAAAATCATGCATTTATATTTTGTTTATTTATTTATTCATCAATCTAATGAACTACGGAGCTTTCAAAATTTAAAATATGTATATATATATTTTTTCATGTATTTGCAAATTTCTACTAGTGATTGGTCCTTTCATCCTCCTTTCAGAGTTTGCGTTTATATATTTTTTTATTTTTGGGGTATTGTGCACGGGCTGAGCGCGGATCTTTTCCGCATCATGTGACGCCCGGCGGTGCCGGCGTTCTCACAGAAAGTGCTGCCATACAAGCCTGATGAAGGGCAAGGCATAAAATGCCCGAAACGTTGCCTATAAAATAAGTCCGGCAATATCATAAATAAAACTATATTGCATTGAAACACTTTTGGAGTGCCGTCTGAATTTTCTGCTATATGAACAATAATAAGAATGACACTCCTGAGGAAGCTGGGTGTATACCGGCGATACGCGTCGAGTTTGCCTTGTGCCCCCACCTTGGACCCGTGCATTACCTTGTGACTGAATAAGTATTGCCCCTTTTCAGCGTGTTTGCATGACTATCTGTATATACTATACTAGCTATATTTGCTTCTTGCTGTCTGAATGTGAGGCACACTTTCAGGGGTGGCACTATGGGATTATTAGTATAGGGTCCTTTGGGGGTGCTAGTGTTGGATTATTATTCCACACTGTTGATTGTCCATTGTATACAATGTTTTATCTCTTTTCTTGTTTGTGTCATGTCTTGTGTTTTTAAACAATAAATTTGTATTATTTATATGATATCGCTGATGTGCGGCTTTTCTATGTGCAGTGTTCTGTGTTTATATGTTTAAGTATTAGTTCACACTGCTGCCGGCACTCGGTTTGAATAGATAGGTGTGCCCCCTGATACTATATTTCTGTCTCAGTAAATAGTGATGAGCGGCAGGTGCCATATTCGATTTCGACAAAATTCGCGAATATTCGATGGAATATTCGTTTCATATTTGTCGAAATCGAATATTCATCATTATTCTAGTTATCGTGATTAATATGCGTTTAAATAATCGCGTATTGCGATTGTAACTTAAAGGGGTTATCCGAGTTATATAAAAGTTTGCTACTGTGTTTATACTAGCCTATTAAACTTTTTTCTAAATCACTTACTGTAGTGATTTTGCACAGTTTATCCTCTTCAGATTGCGGTCATGTGACCCCCGACGTCATCAGCCCTGTTCAAGCTGTGATGTTCCGTTTACAAGCTTCTCCCTGCTTGAGGGAGTGGCCGGGCTCTGTAAACGGAACGTCACTGCCTCTGGTGCCCGCCCCCCTCTCTCTCCTCACACAGCCTCTGGAGCCCGCCCCCCTCTCTCTCCTCACACAGTCTCTGGTGCCCGCCCCCCTCTCTCTCCTCACACAGCCTCTGGTGCCCACCCCCTCTCTCTCCTCACACAGCCTCTGCGATAGTAAGGGATCCTATTCCTTACCAGAGCTGTGGAGAGAATCGCTCGGCAGCAGGGGATGTGTCTGGCCCCGCCCATCAGTTCTATGAGCCAGTTAACCCGTTCCCCTCCGGCATCTGAGGATGGTTGTTAGAGCCCTGGCCCCTCAGCAGTTACACATTACAGATACCACCCCAGCACACCAGTAAATAATTGTCCAACATATAGGTATAGATATAGCTGTATCTGAGCTCTGCTATATCTAATCTATATCAGTATATAAGCTGGACCTGCGTCTAAGATGTACCTGTATCAAAGTTATATATATAACTAAGCTATATATATATATATATGTATATATATATATATATATATATATATATATATATATATATAATATGAATATTACTTAGATGGCTATAGCTTAGATACATATACAGCTTAGATACAGATATAGTTTAGATACACATAGCTTAGATACATATATAGCTTAGATACAGACATTGTTTAGATACATACATAGCTTCGATACAGATATAGATTAGATACAGATATATGTCTGTCTTATAGATATAGCTATATCTATGCTATATCTGTATCTAAGCTTGAACTGTATCTAAGCTATATCTGTATCTCATCTATATCCATATTAAACCTATAACTGTATCTAAGCTTGAACTGTACCTAAGATATATATGTATCTAAGTTATATATATAAATAAGCTATATCTATCTAATATAGATATAGCTCAGATACATATATAGCTTAGATACATATATAACTTAGATACATACATAGATTAGATACATATATAGTTTAGATACAGACATTGTTTAGATCTATAGCTTAGATACAGATATACATTAGATACAGATGTATGTCCGTCTTATAGATATAGCTATATCTATGCTATATCTGTATCTAAGCTTGAACTGTATCTGAGCTATATATGTATCTGAGCTATATCCGTATCAAAGCAATAACTATATCTAAGCTTGAACGGTATCTAAGATATATATGTTTCTAAGTTATATATATAAACAGGGGCGTAGCTAACGGCTCATGGGCCCTGGTGCAAGAGTTCAGTTTGGGCCCACCTTCCCTCAGTGCTTTGTGTGTCTTCTTATACAGCACAAGGGTCTTTGGACCCCCTCAGGCTCCTGGACCCGGTAGCGACTGCTACCTCTGCACCCCCTATAGCTACGCCCATGTATATAAATAAGCTATATCTATCTAATATAGATATAGCTCAGATACAGATATAGCTTAGATACATGCATAGCTTAGATACATGTACAGAATTAGATACATATATAGTTTAGATACAGACATTGTTTCGATACATACATACATAGCTTAGATACAAATATAGCTTAGATAAAGCTTTGATACAGATATGGCTTAGATATGAATATTGGTTAGAAACAGATATAGCTTAGATAGAGCTTAGATACATATATAGTTTAGATACAGTTATAGCATGGATATAGCTTAGATACAGATATGGCTTAGATACAGCTATAGCATGGATAAAGCATAGATACAGATATAGCACGGATAAAGCATAGATACAGATATAGCTTAGATACAGATATAGCTTAGATACAGATATAGCATGATTCAATCATAGATAAAAAAAATGGCTTAGATACAGATATAGCATGGATAAAGCTTGGATACAGATATGGCTTAGATACAGATATAGTTAGATAAAGATATAGCGTAGATATAGATATGGCTTAGATACAGATATGGCTTATATATGGCTTAGATACTGATATAGCATGGATAAAGATTAGATACAGATATGGCTTAGATACAGATTTGGATTACATACAGATATAGCATGGATGAAGCTTAGATACAGATATGGCTTAGATACAGATATAGCATAGATAAAGCTTAGATACAGATGTGGCTTAGATACAGATATAGCATGGATAAAGCTTAGATACAGATATGGCTTAGATATAGATATGGCTTAGCTACAGATATAGCATGGATAAAGATTAGATACAGATATGGCTTAGATAAAGATATGGCTTAGATACAGATATGGCTTACATACAGATTAAGCATGGATGAAGCTTAGATACAGATATAGCATGGATAAAGCTTAGATACAGATATGGCTTAGATACAGATATAGCATTGATAAAGCTTAGATACAGATATGGCTTAGATACAGATATGGCTTAGATACAGATATGGCTTAGATACAGATATAGCATAGATAAAGATTAGATACAGATATGGCTTAGATACAGATATAGCATGGATAAAGATTAGATACAGATATGGCTTAGATACAGATATGACTTAGATACAGATATGGCTTGAATACAGATATAGCATGGATGAAGCTTAGATACATATATAGCATGGATACAGCTTAGATACTGATATGGCTTAGATACATATATAGCATGGATACATCTTAGATACAGATATGGCTTAGATACATATATGGCTTAGATACAGATATAGCATGGATAAAGATTAGATACAGACATGGCTTAGATACATATATGGCTTAGATACAGATATAGCATGGATAAAGATTAGATACAGATATGGTTTAGATACAGATATGGCTTAGATACAGACATAGCATGGATAAAGCTTAGATACAGATATGGCTTAGATACAGATATAGAAATGGGACAGGAAGATCTTCTGCCTGTGTTAGCTAGGAGATGATCATGTAACTGTTTTTTTATGCACAGTTGGGATGTGCAGAGCAGTGTGAGGGGAAGGTCAGCTTGTTCACACCCACAAATATTCATGAGGGAAAGCACAGGCATTGCTGTTACACGCCCCCTCAGCATGTACCTTCAGCATGTAAACACAGCAATAACAGAACCAGGAAAAGCTGTAAGTATGGGGTTTTCTCTGAAGAAATCAAGCTTAACTAATGAATATGTATGTCCTGATGAGTTTTATGAGGTTTTAATTTTTTTTCCCATAACTCGGATAACCCCTTTAAGGCTACTTTCCTATTGGTTTGATATCTAGATTTAGCAAAGATGACAAATGTGTTCGTCATATTCCTCAAAACGAAGATAACAAAGTATTCTCCATCTTCGTTTTAGCTACCTATTCGTCAACTTCGCTAATTCTAGCAATCAAATAGGAAAGTTGACTATAGAGACAGCTGTGTTTAATTCGTTCTGCGATTATATTATCTTTTTTTTTTTAATAAATAGAATAATTATAATAATTATCAAGTATTATAACTATTCTATTTATTTAAAAAAAACTCTCCTATTTGTGGGTGCCAAGGGCCTGAGTCTGTGCATGAGGCCTGTCACCTTAGACGTGGTTTCTATGGTTGGCTTGGTAGAATTAGCGAATATATGACAAATGTATTCGTCATATTCCTCAAAACGAAGATACCGAAGTATTCTTCATCTTCGTTTTTGCTCCATATTCGTCAACCTCGCTAATTCTAGCAATCAAATGGGAAGGTTGACTATAGAGACAGCTGTGTTTAATTCGCTATGCGATTATATTACTTTGCTTTTTTTTTAATAAATAGAATAATTATAATAATTATCAAGTATGATAATTATTATATTTATTTAAAAAAAGCAAAGTGATATAATCGCATAGAGAATTAAACACAGCTGTCTATAGTCAAACTTCCCATTTGATTGCTAGAATAAGTGAGGTTAACGCATAGGTAGCTAAAACGAAGATGGAGACTACTTTGTTATCTTAGTTTGGAGAAATAAGACGAAGACATTCGTCATATTCGCTAATTCTACCAAGCCAACCATAGAAACCACGTCTAAGGTCACAGGCCTCATGCATAGACTCAGGCCCTTGGCACCCACAAATAGGAGAGTTCAAATCACGCCAAAAAACTATTGATTTCACCCAGCAGTGCCACAGGCAACAATCACTCATTCAGGCCCATGGCTCCCGCAAAGAAGAGAGCGGTCCCATAACAGCCACAAAAGCGTCAGGTTAACCTGCAATGGAACAGGCCATTATCATTTATGTAGGCCCTAGAACGAAGAGGTGAGTGGTCCCATAACAGCAAAACAGGCATCATGTTACCCAGCAATGGAACAGTCAACTTTCAGCAATTTAGACCCTAACACCCAGAGAGAGGAGAGAGGTCCCATAACAGCAAAAAAGGCATTATGTCACCCACCAATGGAGCAGGCGATTATCATTAATGTAGGCCCCTGGCACCAAGACAGAGGAGAGAAGTCCCTTACAGTAAAACAGACATCATGTCACCCACCACAGCAGCAGGCGATTATCATTAATTTAGGCCCCTGGCACCAGAAAGAGGAGAGAGTTCCCATAAAAGCAAAACAGGCATCATGTCAACAACCAATGCAACAGGCCACTTTTAGCAATTTTGGCCTTTGCACTTAGACAGAGGAGAGAGTTCCCATAACAGCAAAACAGGCATCATGTCATCCACCAAAGCAGCAGGCGATTATCATTAATTTCGGCCCCTGGCACCAGAAAGAGGAGAGAGGTAACATAACAGCAAAACAGGCATCATGTCACCCACCAATGCAGCAGGCGATTATCATTAATGTAGGTCCCTGGCACCCAGACAGAGGACAGAGGTCCCATAACAGCAACACAAGCCTCAGGTCAACCTGCAAAGGAACAGGCCATTATCATTTATGTAGGCCCCTGGCACCCAGACAGAGGAGAGAGTTCCCATAACAGCAAAACAGGCATCATGTCACCCACCATTGCAACAGGCCACTTTCAGCAATTTAGGCCATAGCACCCAGACAGAGGAGATAGGTCCGATAACATCAAAACAGCCATCATGTCACCCACCAATGCAGCAGGCAATTATCATTTATGTAGGCCCCTGGCACCCAGACAGAGGAGAAAGGTCCCATAACAGCAAAACCGGCATTATTTCACCCACCAATGCAACAGGCCACTTTCAGCAATTTATGCCATAGCACCCAGACAGAGGAGAGAGGTCCGATAACATCAAAACATTCATCATGTCACCCACAAATGCAGCAGGCAATTATCAGTAATGTAGGCCCCTGGCATCCAGACAGAGGAGAGAGATCCCATAACAGGTAAACAGGCATCATGTCACCCACCAATGCAACAGACCATTTTCAGCAATTTAGGCCATAGCACCTAGACAGAGGAGAGAGGTCCCATAACAGCAAAACAGGCATCATGTCACCCACCAATGCAGCAGGAAATTATCATTAATATAGGCCCCTGGCACCCAGACAGAGGAGAGAGGTCCCATAACAGCAAAACAGGCATAATGTCACCCACCAATGCAACAAACGATTATCACTAATGTAGACCACTGGCACCCAGACAGAGGAGCGAGGTCCGATAACAGCAAAACAGGGATCATGTCACCCACCAATGCAGCAGGCGATTATCATTAATGTAGGCCCCTAGCACCCAGACAGAGGAGAGAGGTCTCATAACAGCAAAACAGGCATCATGTCACCCACCAATACAACAGGCCACTATCACCAATCAAAGCAGCAGGCGATTATCATTAAAGTAGGCTCCTGGCACCCAGACACAGGAAGGAGGTCCCATAACAGCAACACAGGCCTCAGGTCAACCTGCAAAGGAACAGACCATTATAATTTATGTAGGCCCCTGGCACCCACACAGATGAGAAAGGTCCCATAACAGCAAAACAGGCATCATGTCACCCACCATTGCAACAGGCCACTTTCAGCAATTTAGGACCTAGCACCCAGACCGAGGAGAGAGGTCCCATAACATAAAAACAGGCATCATTTCACCAACCAATGCAGCAGGCGATTATCATTAATGTAGGCCCCTGGCACCCAGACAGAGGACAGAGATCCCATAACAGCAACACAGGCATCAGGTCAACCTGCAAAGGAACAGACCATTATCATTTATGTAGGCCCCTGGCACCCAGACAGAGAAAGAGAGGTCTCATAACAGTAAAACAGGCATCATGTCACCCACCATGGCAACAGGCCACTTTCAGCAATTTCAGCCCTAGCACCCAGACCGAGGACAGAGGTCCCATAACAAAAAAACAGGCATCATGTCACCAACCAATGCAGCAGGCGATTATCATTAATGTAGGCCCCTGTCACCCAGACAGAGGAGAGACTTCAATTAACAGTAAAACAGGCATCATATCATCCACCAATAGTGATGTAGCGAACATAAAATTTTCCGTTTGCGAACGGCGAACGCCAAATTCCGCAAATGATCGCGAACGGGCGAACCGGGCGAACCACCATAGACTTCAATAGGCAGGCGAATTTTAAAACCCACAGGGACTCTTTCTGGTCACAATAGTGATGGAAAAGTTGTTTCAAGGGGACTAACACCTGGACTGTGGCATGTCGTAGGGGAATCCATGGCAAAACTCCTATGGAAAATTACATAGTTGACGCAGAGTCGGTTTTTAATCCATAAAGGGCATAAATCAACTAACATTCCTAAATTGTTTGGAATAACATGCTTTAAAACATCCAGTGTGTGTATACGATCAGGTATGATGTTGTATTGATCAGGTAGTGTAAGGGTTACGCCCACTTCACAGACATTGACAGACCAAACTCCCCTTTTAATGCACCGCAAACAACCGCAAACAGTCCATTTGCACAGCCGCAAACTCCCCATTTGCACAAGGTTGGATACCAAGCTAGCCATGTCCCGGTGATGTCATTGAAGGTTTCTTCCAACACCCAGCCACGTACAACACCAAGGGTCCCCGAAACGTGAATTGAATTGATTTTTTGAACGGGGAGATGGTTAAAAAAACGCTGGCTCCCTCACCTTTGTTTTAATCCACGGTCACTGCGTCTGCGCCGTGCAATTTACTGTCACACCCGATATGAGTGGTATTTTCTGTAGTATTATTCTCATCAGTTTAATCCCTGTTACGTCCCCAATCTGAGGGTCCATTTATTGAATTGATTTTTCGAACAGGGAGATGGTTAAAAAAACGCTGGCTCCCTCACCTTTGTTTTAATCCACGGTCACTGCGTCTGCGCCGTGCAATTTACTGTCACACCCGATATGAGTGGTATTTTCTGTAGTACTATTCTCATCAGTTTAATCCCTCTAACGTCCCCAATCTGGGGTCCATTTATTGAACAGATTTTTCGAACGGGGAGATGGTTAAAAGAATGCTGGCTCCCTCCCCTTTGTTTTAATCCACGGTCACTGCGTCTGTGCCATACAATTTACTGTCACACCCGATATGAGTGGTATTTTCTGTAGTACTATTCTCATCAGTTTAATCCCTGTTTCGTCCACAATCTGGGGTCCATTTATTGAATTGATTTTTTGAACGGGGAGATGGTTAAAAAAAGCTGGCTCCCTCCCCTTTGTTTTTATCCACGGCCTTGCGTCTGCGCCATGCAATTTCCTGTCACACCCGATATGAGTGGTATTTTCTGTAGTACTATTCTCACCAGTTTAATCCCTGTTACGTCCCCAATCTGGGGTCCATTTATATTGAATAGATTTTTCGAACGGGGGGATGGTTAAATTTACTGTCACACCCGATATGAGTGGTGTCTTAACTAGTACTATTCCTATCAGTTTAATCCCTGTTACGTCCCATATCAGGGATTGCCTTTTGTGAAAAAAAATTTAGGCCGGGTACCTTCGACTGCCTTCACAGTGACAGACCAAACTCTCATACACCAAACTGAATTGATTTTAGGAATCGGCAGATGGAAAAAGCAGCTTGGTCGGTCCTCTTACTCCCAAATTTGGGCACTGCGCGTGCACAGAGCAATGTGCTGTGACACCCTATATGAGTGGTGTCTTAACTAGTACTATTCCTATCAGTTTAATCCCTGTTACGTACCCTATCCGGGGACATGTGTCGAATTGATTAACCATTGTTGAATTAACGAACCATTACGATATCATGAAATAATTTAGTTCTCAGCTCTGTACTTGCTTTGTATTGGAATTGATGGGGATTTTTTTAATTGTCTGCATTATTTCTAATAAACAATTAAGAGACTTTATTATAATTTTTTATTTTATGTATTAAAAACCCATACAACTTAAAAAAAAAATAGGTAAATTAATGTTTTTTCTATGAAATATTATGCAGCCGTCCGATCACTTTTAGTCTGACCATAATGAAGCAACGGCCTTATCATCTGGGGTGTGGCAACATTGCCAACACACTCATAGAGCTGATGATTGCTTCATTGTGATATGCAAGGTAACGATCAAGAAGGGGAATTGACACTTGTATGTGCCTTTTTTTTTTTTTTTTTGCAGCCACAGTGCTGCACCATAGGACAGAAAAATTAGGCATGAACACATGCCTGAAAAATAATGGCATTGTTGCAGCCGCTGTTGTAGCAGCGGCCGGAAAAAATTGATGTTTTCCAGGCAGAAAATTGACTAAAACATTGCGGCTTGAACCCTAGTTGGTGGCGGAGAATTCACGAAAGTCATCCAGTATGCAGACATTAAATACAGCAACGTGGGGACCATTTTGAGGCCAAGGCATGTCATCAGGCCTTTTGCTAGTCAAACGTATCCCCCACTGTCAATCCCTTCGGGATCCATGCCTCATTCATCTTTATGAAGGTGAGGTAATCAACACTTTTTTGACCAAGGCGACTTCTCTTGTCAGTGACAGTGTCTCCTGCTGCACTGAAGGTCCTTTCTGACAGGACACTTGAAGCAGGGCAGGCCAGAAGTTCTATCGCAAACTGGGATAGCTCAGGCCAGAGGTCAAGCCTGCACACCAAGTAGTGAAGGGGTTCATCGCTCCTCAGAGTGTCGATATCTGCTGTTAAGTCGAAGTAGTCTGCTAACTGTCGGTCGAGTCATTCTCTAAGGCTGGATCCCGAAGGGCTGTGGCGATGCGTAGGACTGAAAAAGCTCCGCATGTCCTCCATCAACAACACATCTGTAAATCATCCAGTCCTTGCCGCCCTGGTAGGAGGAGGATTACATTCACCTCTTCCCCTGTTAGATTGCCATTGTGCGGTGACATCCCCCTTATAAGCTGTGTAAAGCATATTTTTTTGTTTGGATTTGAACTGCTGCATCCTTTTCAACTTTCGGTAATTTGGTAGCATTTCTGCCACTTTCTGCTTATAACAGGGGTCTAGTAGCGTGGCCACCCAGTACAAGTCGTTATTCTTCATCCTTTTTATACGAGGGTCCCTCAACAGACATGACAGCATGAAAGACCCCATTTGCACAAGGTTGGATGCAGAGCTACTCATTTCCCGTTCCTCGTCCTCACTGATGTCATTGACGGTCTGTTCTTCCCCCCAGCCACGTACAACACCATGGGTCCCAGTTAGGTGACAACAACGAGCACCCTTGGGTGCCTGCTGTGGTTGGTCTTCCTCCTCCTCCTCAAAGCCACATTCCTCCTCTGACTCTTCTTCCTCATACTCCTCTTCCAGCGTTGCCGCAGGTCCGGCAAGTGATGATGACAAGGCTCTCTCTGGTGGTGATGGTGAGCACAACTCTTCCTCTTCACGCTCATCTAAAGCCTGATCAGCACTGATCGCAGGGCACGCTCCAGGAAGAAAAAAAAATGGGATGAGGTCGCTGATGGTGCCTTTGGTGCGACTCATTTGGTTTGTCACCTCCTCAAAAGGACGCATGAGCCTACAGGCATTGCGCATGAGCGTCCAGTAACGTAGCAAAAAAATTCCCAGCTCCGCAGAGGCTGTCTTAGCACCCCGGTCATACAAATACTCGTTGGCGGCTTTTTCTTGTTGGAACATTAGGAGTGTTGAATTCCAACGTGTCGGGCTTGCGCAAATCAAGCGCCTCACTGGCATGTTGTTTCGCCGCTGAATATCGGAAAAGTGCGCCATGGCCGTGTAGGAACGCCTGAAATGGCCACACACCTTCCTGGCCTGCATTAGTACGTCCTGTAAGCCTGGGTACAATGAGATTCAACACATGTGCCATGCACGGCACATGTGACAACTTGCCCAAATTCAATGCCGACAACAAATTTGTTCCATTGTCACACACCACTTTGCAGATCTCCAGTTGGTGCGCTCAGGGCGGACAGGAGGGCTGGTCCTGTGTGGCTCTCTGCTTTCAGGCAAGTCAACCCCAAGACAGCGTGTCGTATCCGGGATGTGGAATAGGCCATGGGGAGCTGGGGGGATTCAGTTGATGTGTCCCAATAGCGACAAATTTTTTGAAGTCCTCAGACTCCACCAGCTGGTATGGGAAAAGGCTGGCAGGCTAAGAGTTCCGTCAAGCCAGCTGTCAGTCGCCGGGCAAGGGGGTGACTCTGTGACATTGGCTTCTTACGCTCAAATATTTACTTAACAGACACCTGACTGTGGGCAGATGAGATGGAACTGCTGAAGGTGAGAGGCGGAGTGGCTGGTGGTTGAGAGGGGACAAGGAGGACAGCAGTGATTGACGGGGCTGAAGATGCTGGACCAGAAGGAGGATGATGGCTTTGAATTTGTGTGCTGCTTCTACGCATGTGTTGATCCCATTGGCGTTTGTGATGTGAGATCATGTGCCTTCGCAAAGCAGTTGTACCGAGTTGGGTGTTGGACTTCCCACGACTCAGTTTCTTTTGGCACAGGTTGCAAATAGCATTGCTGTTATCAGAGGCAGACACACAAAAAAAATGCCACACTGCTGAGCTTTGCAATGACGGCATTCTGGTGGTGGCTACTATGCCACCTGGTATGAGTGGTGGGCAAACGCAGTGGGCACACTACAGTCTGTAGAAGTCGACCTGACACACACTGGTAGCAGGCAAGCAACTGAAATTAGACTAAAGTGTAAAAATTAAATGCCTTATTTATCGGCAAACTACTGTGCCACCCGGTATGAGTGGTAAGCACTGGCAGTGGGCACACTACAGTCTGTAGAAGTCGGCCTGACACACACTGGCAGCAGGCAAGCAACTGAAATTAGACTAAAGTGTAAAAATTAAATGCCTTATTTATCGGCATACTACTGTGCCACCCGGTAGGAGTAGTGGGCACTGGCAGTGGGCACACTACAGTCTGTAGAAGTCTGCCTGACACACACTGGTAGCAGGCAAGCAACTGAAATTTGACTAAAGTGTAAAAATGAAATGCCTTATTTATCGGCAAGCTACTGTGCCAACCGGTATGGCAGTCTGTAGAAGTCGGTGCCACCCGGTATGAGTGGTGGGCACTGGCAGTGGGCACACTACAGTCTGTGGAAGTCGGCCTGACACACACTGGCAGCAGGCAAGCAACTGAAATTAGACTAAAGTGTAAAAATGAAATGCCTTATTTATCGGCAAGCTACTGTGCCAACTGGAATGAGTGGTGGGCACTGGTGGCAGTGGGCACAATACAGTCTGTGGAAGTCGGCCTGACACACACTGGCAGCAGGCAAGCAACTGAAATTAGACTAAATTATAAAAATTAAATGCCTTATTTATCGGCAAGCTACTGTGCCACCCGGTATAAGTGGTGGGCACTGGCAGTGGGCACTGGCAGTGGGCACACTACAGTCTGTGGAAGTCGGCCTGGCACATACTGGCAGCAGGCAAGCAACTGAAATTAGACTAAAGTGTGAAAATTAAATGCCTTATTTATCGGCAAGCTACTGTGCCACCCGGTATGAGTGGTGGGCACTGGTAGTGGGCACACTACAGTCTGTGGAAGTCGTCCTGACACACGCTGGTAGCAGGCAAGCAACTGAAATTAGACTAAAGTGTAAAAATTAAATGCCTTATTTATCGGCATACTACTGTGCCACCCGGTAGGAGTAGTGGGCACTGGCAGTGGGCACACTACAGTCTGTAGAAGTCTGCCTGACACACACTGGTAGCAGGCAAGCAACTGAAATTTGACTAAAGTGTAAAAATGAAATGCCTTATTTATCGGCAAGCTACTGTGCCAACCGGTATGGCAGTCTGTAGAAGTCGGTGCCACCCGGTATGAGTGGTGGGCACTGGCAGTGGGCACACTACAGTCTGTGGAAGTTGGCCTGACACACACTGGCAGCAGGCAAGCAACTGAAATTAGACTAAAGTGTAAAAATGAAATGCCTTATTTATCGGCAAGCTACTGTGCCAACTGGAATGAGTGGTGGGCACTGGTGGCAGTGGGCACAATACAGTCTGTGGAAGTCGGCCTGACACACACTGGCAGCAGGCAAGCAACTGAAATTAGACTAAATTATAAAAATGAAATGCCTTATTTATCGGCAAGCTACTGTGCCACCCGGTATAAGTGGTGGGCACTGGCAGTGGGCACTGGCAGTGGGCACACTACAGTCTGTGGAAGTCGGCCTGGCACATACTGGCAGCAGGCAAGCAACTGAAATTAGACTAAAGTGTGAAAATTAAATGCCTTATTTATCGGCAAGCTACTGTGCCACCCGGAATGAGTGGTGGGCACTGGTAGTGGGCACACTACAGTCTGTGGAAGTCGTCCTGACACACGCTGGTAGCAGGCAAGCAACTGAAATTAGACTAAAGTGTAAAAATTAAATGCCTTATTTATCGGCAAGCTACTGTGCCACCCGGTATGAGTGGTGGGCACTGGTAGTGGGCACACTACAGTCTGTGGAAGTCGGCCTGACACACACTGGCAGCAGGCAAGCAACTGAAATTAGACTAAAGTGTAAAAATTAAATGCCTTATAAGTCGGCCTGACACACACTGGTAGCAGGCAAGCAACTGAAATTAGACTAAAGTGTAAAAATTAAATGCCTTATTTATCGGCAAGCTACTGTGCCACCCGATATGAGTGGTGGGCACTGGCAGTAGGCACACTACAGTCTTTGGAGGTCGGCCTGGCACACACTGGCAGCAGGCAAGCAACTGAAATTAGACTAAAGTGTTAAAATTAAATGCCTTATAAGTCGGCCTGACACACACTGGTAGCAGGCAAGCAACTGAAATTAGAGTAAAGTGTAAAAATTAAATGCCTTATTTATCGGCAAGCTACTGTGCCACCCTGTATGAGTGGTGGGCACTGGCAGTGGGCACACTACAGTCTTTGGAAGTCGGCCTGGCACACACTGGCAGCAGGCAAGCAACTGAAATTAGAGTAAAGTGTAAAAGTTAAATGCCATATTTATCGGCAAGCTACTGTGCCACCCTGTATGATTGGTGGGCACTGGCAGTGGGCACACTGCAGTCTGTGGAAGTCGGCCTGGCACTCACTGGCAGCAGGAAAACAACTGAAATTAGACTAAAGTGTAAAAATTAAATGCCTTATTTATCGGCCAGCTACTGTGCCATCCGGTATGAGTGGTGGGCACTCATACCGGATGGCAGACTAAAGTGTAAAAATGAAATGCCTTTTTTTGATTCAAAGTCCTGTGCCACATGGTATGAGTGGTAGGCACTGGCAGTGGGCACACTATAGTCTTTGGGCCTGCAGCTCCTCACACACGGGCAAGCCAGGCAACTGCAATATATATATGGAGAAAAGAAAAAAAAAGCAGACTAATGTAGCAGCCCTAAAACGGGCTTTTTGGGGTGCTATCAGGACGCTGTCCTTACAGCAGAGATCATATGAGTCTTTAAGGACTGGAGAGGACACTGAATACACTAGCCTAACTATCGATTTCCCAATTAAATCAGCAGCAGCTACACTGTCCCTCCTCTCACTAAGACTGCAGCTTCCGAATGAATCTAAAATGGATACTGTCCAGGAGATGTGAGGGTCTGGGAGGGAGGGTATGCTGCTGATTGGCTGGAATGTGTCTGCTGACTGTGAGGTACATGGTCAAAGGTTGCTCAATGATGATGTATAGGGGCGGACTGAACATCGCATATGTTCGCCCGCCGCGGCGAACTTGAACAAGCTATGTTCTCCGGGAACTGTTCGCCAGCAGATAGTTCGGACCATCTCTACCCAACAATGCAGCATGCGATTATCATTAATGTAGGCCCCTGGCACCCAGACAGAGGAGAGACATCAATTAACAGAAAAACAGGCATCATGTCACCCACCAATGCAACAGGCCACTTTCAGCAATTTTGGCCATAGCACGCAAAGAGAGAAGAGAGGTCCGATAACATCAAAACAGGCCTCAGGTCACCCACCAATGCAGCAGGCAATTATAATTAATGTAGGCCCCTGGCACCCAGACAGAGGAGAGAGGTCCCATAACAGCAATACAGGCATCATGTCACCCACCAATGCAACAGGCCACTTTCAGCAATTAAGGTCGTAGCACCCAAACAGAGGAGAGAGGTCCGATAACATCAAAACAGGCATCATGTCACCCACCAATGCAGAAGGCAATTATCATTAATGTAGGCCCCTGGCACCCAGACATATGAGAGAGGTTCCATAACGGCAACAGAGGCCTCAGGTTAACCTGCAAAGGAACATGTCATTATCATTTATGTAGGCCCCTGGCACGCAGACAGATGAGAGAGGTCCCATAACAGCAAAATAGGCATCATGTCACCCACCAATGCAACAGACGATTATCACTAATGTAGACCCCTGGCACCCAGACAGAGGATAGAGGTCCGATAACGGCAAAACAGGCATCATGTCACCCACCAATCCAGCAGGCGATTATCATTAATGTAGGCCCCTGGCAACCAGAAGAGGAGAGAGGTCCCATAATTGCAGCAAAGGCCTCAGATCAACCTGCAAAGGAACAGGTCATTATCATTTATGAAGGACCATTGCTCCCAGATAGAGGAGAGAGGTCTCATAACAGCAAAACAGGCATCATGTCACCTACCAATGCAACAGGCCACTTTAAGCAATTTATGCCCAATCACCCAGACAGAGAGGAGAGGTCCCATACAAGCAAAACAGGCATCATGTCAACAACCAAAGCAGCAGGCGATTATCATTAAAGTAGGCCCCTGGCACCCAGACAGAGGAGAGAGGTCCCATAAAAGCAACACAGGCATCAGGTCAACCTGCAAATGAACACGCCATTATAATTTATGTAGGCCCCTAGCACCCAGACAGAGTAGAGAGGTCCCATAACAGCAAAACAGGCATTATGTCACCCACCATTGCAACCAGCCACTTTTAGCAATTTAGGCCCTAGCACCAAGACCGAGGAGAGAGGTCCCATAACAGAAAAACAGGCATCATGTCACCCACCAATGCAGCAGGCGATTATCATTAATGTAGACCCCTTTCAACAAGACAGAAGAGAGACGTCCCGTAACAGCAATACAGGGATCATGTCACCCACCAATGCAGCAGGCGATTATCATTAATGTAGGCCCCTATCAACAAGACAGAGGAGAGACGTCCCTTAACAGCAAAACAGGCATCATGTCACCCACCAATGCAGCATGCTATTATCATTAATGTAGAACCCTGGCACCCAGACAGAGTAGAGAGGTCCCATAATAGGAAAATAGGCATCATTTCACCCACCAATGCAGGAGGAGATTATCATTAATGTAGGCCCCTGGCACCCAGACAGAGGAGAGAGGTCCTCTAACAGCAAAACAGGCATCATGTCACCCACCAATGAAACAGGCCAAATTCAGCAATTTAGGCCATAGCACCCAAACAGAGGAGAAAAGTCCGATAACATCAAAACAGGCATCATGTCACTCAGCAATGCAGCAAGCAATTATCTTTAATGTAGGCCCCTGGCACCCACACAGAGGAGAGAGGTTCCATAACGGCAACACAGGTCTCAGGTCTACCTGCAAAGGAACAGGTCATTATCATTTATGTAGTACTAACCTCAGTATCTGAGGAAAGGGATTTAGGGGTCATTATATCAGACGACCTAAAGGTGGGCAGACAATGTCATAGAGCAGCAGGTAATGCCAGCAGAATGCTTGGGTGTATAGGGAGAGGCATTAACAGTAGAAAGAGGGAGGTGCTCGTGCCGCTCTACAGAGCACTAGTGAGACCTCATTTGGAGTATTGTGTGCAGTACTGGAGACCATATCTGCATAAGGATATTGAAACTTTGGAGAGAGTTCAGAGAAGAGCTACTAAACTAGTACATGGATTGCAGGACAAAAAACTTACCAGGAAAGGTTAAATTGCAAAATAGGCATCATGTCACCCACCAATGCAGCAGGCGATTATCATTTATGTAGGCCCCTAGCACCCAGAAAGAGGAGAGAGGTCTCATAACAGCAAAACAGGCATCATGTCACCCACCATTACAACAGGCCACTATTAGCAATTTTGTAAATTAGTAGATACCAGTCAAAGATAAACTACAAAGTAATAGATAATTCATGCAATTTTATTAATCAATATAGAAAACATGATTGGTACAAAGATTAAAAGCAAGTAAAAACAAACACACAAAATGCGATACACCACAAATAACCATCAAAGTAAGTACAGCTAATGGAAACTGGTATGGGACATATATCACAAGGGTAACATCTATAAGTGAATGCCACAAAGTCGATGAACAGACTATGTATAAAGATAAGGATCATTCATATCACAGCCAGTTCATGCGCATATGTATAGGAGATGTAACTCCTAAAATAGAAAGGCGTATCTGATCCTAAATAAAGATTTAACAAACAGGCATAAAGGCATACACACTAAGTAAATAACATGATTATAGTACCCACCAGAGGTAAATAGCAGCGGTGTCGCCAAAGAACGCGCCCCGACGCGAGTTTCACCGTCAGCTTTCTCAAGGAGCGAATCGCCCTTGAGAAAGCCGACGGCGCAACGCGACGGGCGCGTTCTTTGGCGACACCGCTGCTATTTACCTCTGGTGGGTACTATAATCATGTTATTTACTTAGTGTGTATGCCTTTATGCCTGTTTGTTACATCTTTATTTAGGATCAGATATGCCATTCTATTTTAGGACTATAAGAAAGAAAATCTGCAGCACTCCTCAAATTTCTTATCAATCCAAACGATTTATTTGCAGGCAGCAAATACAGGCGACTTTTCGACCAGCAGGTCTTTATCAAGCCAGGTCTTTATTGGCTTGATAAAGACCTGCTGGTCGAAACGTCGCCTGTATTTGCTGCCTGCAAATAAATCGTTTGGATTGATAAGAAATTTGAGGAGTGCAGCAGATTTTCTTTCTTATAGTTCTTTGGGACCTTGGTCTGAGTCCCTATCTGCTTGCACCAACCCAGGACCGAAGCTCCGGTACCTATCTGAGAGACGATGCCTATAAAAGGGTATGTGGAGTGCTGCTTGAATCGTTGTTTCTTTCTATCTTAGGAGTTACATCTCCTATACATATGCGCATGAACTGGCTGTGATATGAATGATCCTTATCTTTATACATAGTCTGTTCATCGACTTTGTGGCATTCACTTATAGATGTTACCCTTGTGATATATGTCCCATACCAGTTTCCATCAGCTGTACTTACTTTGATGGTTATTTGTGGTGTATCGCATTTTGTGTGTTTGTTTTTACTTGCTTTTAATCTTTGTACCAATCATGTTTTCTATATTGATTAATAAAATTGCATGAATTATCTATTACTTTGTAGTTTCTTTGACTGGTATTTACTAATTTGGTTAATATGTTGTTCTGATATTAAGTCTAATACTTTTGGGAATAAATTGTTGGTTTAATTTATTAGCAATTTTGGCCCTAGCACCCAGACAGAGGAGAGAGGTCCCATAACATCAAAACAGACATCATGCCACCCACCGATGCAGCAGGCGATTATCATTAAAGTAGGCCCCTGGCACCCAGACAGAGAAGTGAGGACCCATAACAGCAAAAGAGGCATCCGGTCGCCCACCAATTCAACAGACCACTTTCAGCAATTTAGGCCCCTGGCACCCAGACCGAGGAGAGAGGTCCCATAACAGAAAAACATGCATCATGTCACCAACCAATGCAGCAGGCGATTATCATTAATGTAGGCTCCTTGAACCTAGACAGAGAAGAGAGGTCCCATAACAGAAACACAGGCCTAAGGTCAACCTGCAAAGGAACAGGCCATTATCATTTATGTAGGCCCCTGGCACCCAGACAGAGAAAGAGAGGTCTCATAACAGCAAAACAGGCATCATGTCACCCACCATTGCAACAGGCCACTTTTAGCAATTTAGACCCTCTCACCCAGACCGAGGAGAAAAGTCCCATAACAAAATAACAGGCATCATGTAACCAACTAACGCAGCAGGCGATTATCATTAATGTAGGCCCCTGTCACCCAGACAGAGGAGAGACGTCAATTAACAGTAAAACAGGAATCATTTCACCCACCAATGCAGCATGCGATTATCATTAATGTAGGACCCTGGCACCCAGAAAGAGGAGAGAGGTCTCATAACAGCAAAACAGGCATCTTGTCACCCACCAATGCAACAGGCCACTTTCAGCAATTTAGGCCATAGCACCCAAACAGAGATGAGAGGTCCGATAACATCAAAACGGGCATCATGTCACGCACCAATGCAGCAGGCGATTATCATTAATGTAGGACCCTGGCACCCAGAAAGAGGAGAGAGGTCCCATAACAGCAAAACAGGCATCATGTCACCCACCAATGCAACAGGCCACTTTCAGCAACTGAGGTCATAGCACCCAAACAGAGGAGAGAGGTCTGATAACACCAAAACAGGCATCATGTCACCCATCAATGCAGAAGGCAATTATCATTAATGTAGTACCCTGGCACCCAGACAGAGGAGAGAGGTTCCATAACGTCAACAATGGCCTCAGGTCAACCTGCAAAGGAACAGGTCATTATCATTTATGTAAGCCCCTGGTACCCAGACAGATGAGAGAGGTCCCATAACAGCAAAACAGGCATCATGTCACCCACCAATGCAACAGACGATTATCACTAATGTGGACACCTGGCACCCAGACAGAGGAGAGAGGTCCGATAACGGCAAAACAGGCATCATGTCAACCACCAATCCAGCAGGCGATTATCATTGATGTAGGTCCCTGGCACCCAGAAGAGGAGAGAGGTCTCATAACTGCAACAAAGGCATCAGGTCAACCTGCAAAGGAACAGGTCATTATCATTTATGTAGGCCCATTGCTCCCAGACAGAGGATAGAGGTCTCATAACAGCAAAACAGGCATGATGTCACCTACCAATGGAAGAGCCCACTTTCAGCAATTTAGTCTCTAGCACCCAGACAGAGACGAGAGGTCCCATAAAAGCAAAACAGGCATCATGTCACCCACCAAAGCAGTAGGCGATTATCATTAAAGTAGACCCCTGGCACCCAGACAGAGGATAGAGGTCCCATAACAGCAACACAGGCCTAAGGTCAACCTGCAAAGGAACAAGCCATTATAATTTATGTAGGCTTCGGGCACCCAAACAGAGGAGAGAGGTCCCATAACAGCAAAAGAGGCATCAGGTCACCCACCATTGCAATCGCCCACTTTCAGCAATTCAGGCCCTAGCACACATACCGAGGAGAGAGGTCCGATAACATCAAAACAGGCATCATGTCACCCACCAATGCAGCAGGCGATTATCATTAATGTAGGCCCCTGGCACCCAGACAGAGGAAAGAGGTCCCATAACAGCAAAACAGTCATCATGTCATCCACCAACAGATTGCCCCTCAAAAAATGAGCCCCTACACTGCTCCGTACGCATAATTACAAAAAAGTTATAGGGGTCAAAACATGGCGACAAAAAAATAAAATTAAAAAAATTCCCACTTTTAATTTTATTTTCACTATCAAAACGCAAGAAAAACTATACATATTAGGTATTGCCGGATTCGTACTGACCTGAAGAATAAAATTAACCAGTCAGTTTTATCGCAAATCGAACGTTGTAATTTAAAAACCCGTAAAACTGTGGTGAAATTGCTTTTTTTTTGCAATTTCTCCCCATTTGGAATTTTTTTCCCGCTTCCCACTACACCTTATGCATTATTAAATGAAGCCGTTGGAAAGTACAACTTGTCCCGCAAAAAACAAGCCCTCATATGGCCATGTGAACGGAAAAATAAAAAAGTTATGGCTCTTGGAAGGCAGGGAGCGCAAAACGAAAACGCAATAATGAAAAAACCCTGTGTCCTTAAGGGGTTAATTGTTGAAAGTGGTCTGTTGCATTGGTGGGTGACATGATGCCTGTTTTTTTTGTTATGGGACCTCTCTCCTCGGTCTGGGTGCCAGAGACCTACATTATTGATAATCGCCTGCTGCAATGGTGGGTGACATGATGCTGTTTTGCTTTTATGGGACCTCTCTTCTCTGTCTTGGGGCTAGGGCCTAAATTGCTAAAAGTGGCCTGTTTCAATGGTGGGTGACATGTTGCCTTTTTTTGCTGTTATAAGACCACTTTTTCTCTATCTGGGTGCCAGGGGGCTACATAAATGATAATAGCATGTTCCTTTGCAGGTTGACATGAGGCCTGTGTTGCTGTTATGGGACCTCTCTCCTCTGTCTGGGTGCCAGGGGCCTACACTTTTAATTGATACCATTATGTGGTGCGTATGATGTTTTGATCACTTTTTATTCATTTTTTTTTTTAAGGAAATGAAGCGTCCAAAAATGGCGAATTAGCCATTTGGGCGCTTTCTTTCCGTTTTTATGTTTACCGTATGGTGAATATTTTTTAATATTATTATAGTATGGGCGTTTTCGCACATTGCCACACCCATTATATGTAATTTGTTAATTTTTTTATTTATTTTATTTTCATTTTGGGGAAAGGGGGTGATTTGAATTATTTGTATTTTTTAAACTTTTTTTTTTTTTTTTTTACCACTTTCTTATGGTTCCCACAGGGAACTATAAGATGCAATCATCAGATTGCTATTCTCATATATTCCAATGCAATAGCATTGGAATATATGAGAAAATCGCATATTTCCTATAGAGCCTATTACAGTCATAGGCTCCATAGGAATACTATGTAGTAACCTAGGTTTCATTCACAGAAACCTAGGCTACTACATGCATGCTCCGGCTCCCCCTTGTGGCCATCAGGGGAGCCGAAGCACAAACCAAAAGTGAAACTTTCGGTTTTTGCGCGATCAGATGCCGTGGTCAGGATTAACCACGGCATCTGAGGGGTTAAATGTCCGCGATCGGCATCGCTGCCGGTCGCGGACATGAGCTGCGATAGTCAGCTTGATGAATCAAGCATTTACCCGCAGCTCATGCGCCATCTTTAAAGTGCGGACACAGGGCGTACATGTACGCCCTGTGTCCTTAAGAGGTTAAAGTCATTGCACCCAAACAGAGGAGCTGTCCGATAACATCATAACAGGCATCATGTCACCCATCAATTCAGAAGGTAATTATCATTAATGTAGGCACCTGGCACCCAGACAGAGGAGAGAGGTCCCATAACAGAAAAATATGCATCATGTCACCCACCAATGCAACAGACGATTAAAACTAATGTAAACCCCTGGCACCCAGACAGAGGAGAGAGGTCCGATAATGGCAAAACAGGCATCATGTCACCCACCAATCCAGCAGGCGATTATCTTTAATGTAGGACCCTGGCAACCAGAAGAGGAGAGAGGTCCCATAACTGCAACAAAGGCCTCAGGTCAACCTGCAAAGGAACAGGTCATTATCATTTATGTAGACCCATGGCTCCCAGACAGAGGAGAAAGGTCTCATAATAGCAAAACAGGCATCACGTCACCCACCAATGCAACAGGCCACTTTCAGAAATTTAGGCCTTAGCACCCAGACAGAGAAGAGAGGTCCCATAACAGCAAAACAGGCATCATTTCACCCTCCAATGCAGGAGGCGATTATCATTAATGTAGGCCCCTGGCTCCCAGACAGAGGAGAGAGGTCCCATAACAGCAAAACAGTCATCATGTCATCCACCAATGCAACAGGCCACTTTCAGCAATTTAGGTCATAGCACCCAAACAGAGGAGAGAGGTCCGAAAACATCAAAACAGGCATCATGTCACCCACCAATGCAGCAGGCAATTATCATTAATGTAGGCCCCTGGCACCCAGAAAGAGGAGAGTGGTTCATAACTGCAACACAGGCCTCAGGTCAACTTGCAAAGGAACAGTTCATTATGTCACCCACCAATGCAGCATGCGATTATCATTAATGTAGGCCCCTGTCACCCAGACACAGAACAGACGTCAATTAACAGTAAAACAGGCATCATGTCACCCACCAATGCAACAGGCCACTTTCAGCAATTTAGACCATAGCACTCAAACAGAGGAGAGAGGTCCGATAACATCAAAACAGGCATTATGTCACCCACCAATGAAGCAGGCAATTATCATTAATGTAGGCCCCTGGCACCCAGACAGAGGAGAGAGGTCCCATAACAGAAACACAGGCCTCAGGTCAACCTGCAAAGGAAAATGCTATTAACATTTCTGTAGGCCCTTGGCACCCAGACAGAGGAGATAGGTCCCATAACAGCAAAACAGTCATTATGTCATCCACCATTGAAATAGGCAATTATCATTAATGTAGGCCCCTGGCACCAGACAGAGGAGAGAGGTTCCATAACGGCAACATTGGCCTCAGGTCAACCTGCAAAGGAACAGTTCATTATCATTTATGTAGGTCCCTGGCACCCAGACAGAGGAGAGTGGTCCAATAACAGCAACACAGGCCTCAGGTCAACCTGCAAAGGAAAAGGCCATTATCATTTCTGTAGGCCCTTGGCACCCAGACAGAGGAGATAGGTCCCATAACAGCAAAACAGGCATCATGTCATCCACCAATGCAATAGGCAATTATCATTAATGTAGGCCCCTGGCACCCAGACAGAGGAGAGAGGTTCCATAACGGCAACAATGACCTCAGGTCAACCTGCAAAGGAACAGGTTATTATCATTTATGTAGCCCAATGGCTCCCAGACAGAGGAGAGAGGTCTAATAACAGCAAAACAGGCATCATGTCACCCACCAATGCAACAGGCCACTTTCAGCAATTTAGGCCATAGCACCCAGACAGAGGAGAGATGTCCGATAACATCAAAACAGGCATGATGTCACACATCAATGCAGCAGGCGATTATCATGAATGTAGGCCCCTGGCACCTAGACAGAGGAGAGTGGTTCCATAACAGCAAAACAGGCCTCAGGTCAACCTGCAAAGGAACAGGTCATTATCATTTATGTAGGCCCCTGGAACCCAGACAGAGGAGAGAGTTCCAATAACAGCAAAACAGGCATCATGTCACCCACCATTGCAACAGGAGTGTTTCGGCAATTTAGGCCCTAGCACCCAGACAGAGGAGAGAGGTCCCATACAGAAAAACAGGCATCATTTCACCGACCAATGCAGCAGGCAATTATCATTCATGTAGGCCCCTGGCACCCAGACAAAGGAGAGAGGTCCCATAACAGCAAAAAAAGGCATCATGTCACCTACCAATGCAACAGGCCACTTTCAGCAATTAAAGTCATAGCACCCAAACAGAGTAGCTGTCCGATAACATCAAAACAGGCATCATGTCACCCACCAATTCAGAAGGCATCATTAATGTAGGCCCCTGGCACCCAGACAGAGGAGAGAGGTTCCATAATGGCAACAATGGCCTCAGGTCAACCTGAAAAGGAACAGGTCATTATCATTTATGTAGGCCCCTGGCACCCTGACAGATGAGAGAGGTCACATAACAGAAAAACGGGCATCATGTCTTCCACCAATGCAACAGACGATTATCACTAATGTTGACCCCTGGCACCCAGACATAGGAGAGAGGTCCGATAATGGCAAAACAGGCATCATGCCACCCACCAATCCAGCAGGCGATTATCTTTAATGTAGACCCCTGGCACACAGTCAGAGTAGAGAGGTCCCATAAAAGCAAAACAGGCATAATTTCACCAACCAATGCAGCAGGCGATTATTATTAATGTAGGCCCCTGGCACCGAGACAGAGGAGAGAGTTCCCATTACAGCAAAACAGGCATCATGTCACCCACCAATGCAACAAGCCACTTTCAGCTATTTAGGCCATAGCACCCAGACAGAGGAGAGAGGTCCGATAAGATCAAAACAGGCATGATTTCACACACCAATGCAGCAGGCGATTATCATTAATGTAGGCCCCTGGCACCTAGACAGAGTAGAGTGGTTCCATAACAGCAAAACAGGCCTCAGGTCCATCTTGCAAAGGAACAGGCCATTATCATTTATTTAGGCCCCTGGCCCCCAGATATTGGAGAGGTCCCATAACAGCAAAACAGGTATCATTTTAGTCACCAATGCAACAGGCCACTTTCAGCAATTTAGGCCCTTGCACCCAGACATAGGAGAGATTTCCCATAACAGCAAAAAAGGCATAATGTCACCCACCATTGCAACATGCCACATTCAGCAATTTAGGCCCTAGCACCAAGTCAGAGTAGAGAGGTCCCATAAAAGCAAAACAGGCATAATTTCACCAACCAATGCAGCAGGCGATTATTATTAATGTAGGCCCCTGGCACCGAGACAGAGGAGAGAGTTCCCATTACAGCAAAACAGGCATCATGTCACCCACCAATGCAACAAGCCACTTTCAGCTATTTAGGCCATAGAACCCAAACAGAGGAGAGAGGTCCGATAAGATCAAAACAGGCATGATTTCACACACCAATGCAGCAGGCGATTATCATTAATGTAGGCCCCTGGCACCTAGACAGAGTAGAGTGGTTCCATAACAGCAAAACAGGCCTCAGGTCAATCTTGCAAAGGAACAGGCCATTATCATTTATTTAGGCCCCTGGCCCCCAGATATAGGAGAGGTCCCATAACAGCAAAACAGGTATCATTTTAGTCACCAATGCAACAGGCCACTTTCAGCAATTTAGGCCCTTGCACCCAGACATAGGAGAGATTTCCCATAACAGCCAAACAGGCATAATGTCACCCACCATTGCAACAGGCCACATTCAGCAATTTAGGCCCTAGCACCCAGACATAGGAGAGAGTTCCCATAACAGAAAATCCGGCATCATGTCACCAACCAATGCAGCAGGCGATTATTATTAATGTAGGCCTCTGGCACCCAATCAGAGTAGAGAGGTACCATAACAGCTAAACAGGCATCATTTTACCCACCAATGCAGCAGGCAATTATCATTAATATAGGCCCCTGGCACCCAGACAGAGGAGAGAGTTCCCATTACAGCAAAACAGGCATCATGTCACCCACCAATGCAACAGGCCACTTTCAGCAATTTAGGCCATAGCACCCAGACAGAGGAGAGATGTCCGATAACATCAAAACAGGCATGATGTCAAACACCAATGCAGCAGGCAATTATCATGAATGTAGGCCCCTGGCACCTAGACAGAGGAGAGTGGTTCCATAACAGCAAAATAGGCCTCAGGTCAACCTGCAAAGGAACAGGTCATTATCATTTATGTAGGCCCCTGGCACCCAGACAGAGGAGAGAGTTACAATAACAGCAAAACAGGCATCATGTCACCACCATTGCAACAGGACTCTTTCAGCAATTTAGGCCCTAGCACCCAGACAGAGGAGAGAGGTCCCATAACAGAAAAACAGGCATCATTTCACCAACCAATGCAGCAGGCAATTATCATTAATGTAGGCCCCTGGCATCCAGACAGAGGAGAGAGGTCCCATAACAGCAAAAAAGGCATCATGTCACCCTCCAATGCAACAGGCCACTTTCCGCAATTTATGCCCTAGCACCCAGACAGAGAAGAGAGATCCCATAACAGCAAAACAGGCATCATGTCACCCACCATTGTAACAGGCCACTTTCAGCAATTTAAGGCCTAGCACCCAAACAGAGAAGAGAGTTCCGATAACATCAAAACAGGCATCATGTCACCCACCAATGAAGCAGGCAATTATCATTAATGTAGCCCCCTGGCACCCAGACAGAGGAGAGAGGTTCCATAACTGCAACACAGGCCTCAGGTCAACTTTCAAAGGAACAGTTCATTATCATTTATGTAGGTCCCTGGCACCCAGACATAGGAGAGGTCCCATAACAGCAAAACAGGCATCATGTCAGCCACCAATGCAACAGGCCACTTTCTGCAATTTAGGCCCTAGCACCCAGACATAGGAGAGATTTCCCATAACAGCAAAAAAGGCATAATGTCACCCACCATTGCAACATGCCACATTCAGCAATTTAGGCCCTAGCACCAAGTCAGAGTAGAGAGGTCCCATAAAAGCAAAACAGGCATAATTTCACCAACCAATGCAGCAGGCGATTATTATTAATGTAGGCCCCTGGCACCGAGACAGAGGAGAGAGTTCCCATTACAGCAAAACAGGCATCATGTCACCCACCAATGCAACAAGCCACTTTCAGCTATTTAGGCCATAGCACCCAGACAGAGGAGAGAGGTCCGATAAGATCAAAACAGGCATGATTTCACACACCAATGCAGCCGGCGATTATCATTAATGTAGGCCCCTGGCACCTAGACAGAGTAGAGTGGTTCCATAACAGCAAAACAGGCCTCAGGTCAATCTTGCAAAGGAACAGGCCATTATCATTTATTTAGGCCCCTGGCCCCCAGATATAGGAGAGGTCCCATAACAGCAAAACAGGTATCATTTTAGTCACCAATGCAACAGGCCACTTTCAGCAATTTAGGCCCTTGCACCCAGACATAGGAGAGATTTCCCATAACAGCCAAACAGGCATAATGTCACCCACCATTGCAACAGGCCACATTCAGCAATTTAGGCCCTAGCACCCAGACATAGGAGAGAAAATCCGGCATCATGTCACCAACCAATGCAGCAGGCGATTATTATTAATGTAGGCCTCTGGCACCCAATCAGAGTAGAGAGGTACCATAACAGCTAAACAGGCATCATTTTACCCACCAATGCAGCAGGCAATTATCATTAATATAGGCCCCTGGCACCAGACAGAGGACAGAGTTCCCATTACAGCAAAACAGGCATCATGTCACCCACCAATGCAACGGGCCACTTTCAGCAATTTAGGCCATAGCACCCAGACAGAGGAGAGATGTCCGATAACATCAAAACAGGCATGATGTCAAACACCAATGCAGCAGGCAATTATCATGAATGTAGGCCCCTGGCACCTAGACAGAGGAGAGCGGTTCCATAACAGCAAAATAGGCCTCAGGTCAACCTGCAAAGGAACAGGTCATTATCATTTATGTAGGCCCCTGGCACCCAGACAGAGGAGAGAGTTACAATAACAGCAAAACAGGCATCATGTCACCACCATTGCAACAGGACTCTTTCAGCAATTTAGGCCCTAGCACCCAGACAGAGGAGAGAGGTCCCATAACAGAAAAACAGGCATCATTTCACCATCCAATGCAGCAGGCAATTATCATTAATGTAGGCCCCTGGCACCCAGACAGAGGAGAGAGGTCCCATAACAGCAAAAAAGGCATCATGTCACCCTCCAATGCAACAGGCCACTTTCCGCAATTTATGCCCTAGCACCCAGACAGAGAAGAGAGATCCCATAACAGCAAAACAGGCATCATGTCACCCACCATTGTAACAGGCCACTTTCAGCAATTTAGGGCCTCGCACCCAGACAGAGGAGAGAGGTCACATAACAGAAAAACAGGCATCATTTCACCAACCAATGCAGCAGGCGATTATCATTAACGTAGGCCCCTGGAACAGAGGAGAGAGGTCCCATAACAGCAACACAGGCCTCATGTCAACCTGCAAATTTACAGGCCATTATCATTTATTTAGGCCCTGACACCCAAACAGATGAGAGGTCATTTGTCAGCAAAATGAGTTTAATGTCTCCCCCCAATACAGCAGGCAAATAAACGAAATATAGACCCCTGACACCCAGACAGAGGAGAAGTCATTTGACAGTAAAAAAAGGTTAATGTCATTCACCAATGCAGCAGGCGATAAAACAAATTATAAGCCCCTGACACCCAGACAAAATAGATGGTATTTTTCAGCAAAAAGAGGTTAATGTCTCCCACCCATACTGCAGGTGATGAAACGAAATATAGGCCCCTGACACCCAAACAGAGGAGAAGTCATTTGACAGTAAAAAGAAGTTAATGTCACGCACCAAAGCAGCAGTCGATCAGCTGAAATGTAGGCCCCTGGCACCCAGACAGAGGAGAGGTTCATTCAACTTGGGGTTGTCCCCGAAATTATGGTACAATTAAAAAAAAGAGGATTCAATAAAGAAGTGCCATGGAGTACAAGAATGTATGGTTGAAGGCGAGGCAGTTATGAATGTCTATTCTGCACAAGGTACGGACAAGTCCTGTGGGATCCATGCCTGGTTCATTTTAATGACCGTGAGCTTGTCCACGTTGTCTGTGGACAGGCGGCTGCGTTTGTCTGTAATGACCACCCTGCTGTGCTAAATACACATTCAGACAATACACTCGCCGAAGGCCAGGCCAGCATCTCCAAGGCATAAAGGGCAAGCTCCGGCCATGTGGACAATTTGGAGACCCAGAAGTTGAATGGGGCAGAACCGTCAGTCAGTATGTGGAGGCGTATGCACATGTACTGTTCCACAATGTTGTTGAAATGCTGCCTCCTGCTAACACGTTCCCTATCAGCTGGTGGTGCAGTTTGCTGTGGCGCGGTGACAAAACTTTTCCACATCTCGGCCATGCTAACCCTGCTATCTGAGGAGCTGGCTGTGACAAAGCTGCGTTGGCGACTTCTTCCTCCTCCTCTACCTCTGCCTTCGCCTTGTGCTCCCACTTGTCCCCCTTTGTCAGTTGGGAATGCCCTCAGGAGCGCGTCTACCAACGTGCGCTTGTAGTCGCGCATATTTCTATCACGCTCCAGTGCGGAAATTAAGGTGGGCACGTTGTCCTTGTACCGGGTATCCAGAAGGGTGGCAACCCAGTAGTAAGCACAAGTTAAAATGTGGGCAACTCTGCTGTCGTTGCGCAGGCACTGCAGCATGTAGTCGCTTAGTAGTGTGCCAGGCTGCCCAGAGGTAATGATAAGCTGTCCTCTGTAGGTGGTGTATCGTCTGTGTCCTCCGTATCCCCCCAGCCACGCTCTAGTGATGGCCCTGAGCTGCGTAGGGTGCCACCCTGCAGTGAAACCAATTTCTCCTCCTCCTCCTCCTCCAGAAGTGTGCCCTGGCTGTCCATATGTGTACTTAGCCTCTGCTGGTGCAGGAACCCACCCTCGGAGCCACTTCTGTATGACCTGCCTGAAACCCTGTGAAATGCCCCCTCCTCCTCCTCCTCCTGTGCCGCATCTTCTTCCATCACGTAACTTTTTTTCCAAGAAGATATGGAAGGGGTATTGTAATGCTAACAACGTCGTCATCAGCACTGGCCATGTTAGTTGAGTACTCTAAAGACCGCAACAAGTTACACAGGTCTCACATGCAGGCCCAGTCACTGGTGGTGAAGTAGTGCTGAATAGAGATGTCGCGAAGATAAAATTTTCCATTTGAGAACGCCGAACGCAAACTTCCGCAAATGTTAGCGAACCAGCGAACCGGGCGAACCGCCATAGACTACAATAGGCAGGCGAATTTTAAAACCCACACGGACTTTTCCTGGCCACAATAGTTATGGAAAAGTTTTTTCAAGGGGACTAACACCTGGACTGTGGCATGCTGGAGGGGATCCATGGCAAAACTCCCATCGAAAACTACGTAGTTGACGCAGAGGTTTAATCCATAAAGGGCATAAATCACCTAACATTCCTAAATTGTTTGGAATAACGTGCTTTAAAACATCCAGTGTGTGTATACGATCAGGTATAATGTTGTATCGATCAGGTAGTGTAAGGGTTATGCCCGCTTCACAGTGACAGTCCAAACTCTGACAGACCAAACTCTCCGTTTAATGCACTGCAAACAACCGCAAACAGTCCATTTGCACAACCGCAAACTCCCCATTTGCACAAGGTTGGATACCAAGCTAGCCACGTTCTCACTGACGTCATTGAAGGTCTCTTCCTCCACCCAGCCAGGTACAACACCAAGGGTCCCCGAAGGGTGACAACAAGCCCCATGGGACGCCTGCTGTGGTTGGTCTTCCACATCCTCAAAGCCACCATTCTCCTCCAGGTTTGTCACCTCCGCAAAAGGACGCATGAGCCTACAGCCATTGTGCATGAGCGTTCAGTAACGCAGCCAAAAAACACCCAGCTCCGCAGAGGCTGTCCTCTTTTTATTTTAAATAAAAAAATTCTGTTCTTACCAGTTCAATCTCTGTTTTGGTGTATGGAATAGATTTTAGGAACCGGGAGATGGAAAAAGATGGTTGGTTGGTCCTCTTCCTTCCAATTTGGGGCACTGCACGTGCGCCTTGCAATGTACTGTGCCACCCTATATCAGTGGTGTGTTAAGTAGTACTATTCCTATCAGTTTAATCCCTGTTATGTCCCCTATCAGGGTACGTGTATCGAATAGATTTTAGGAACCGGGAGATGGAAAAAGATGATTGTTCGGTCCTCTTACTTCCAATTTGAGGCACTGCGTGTGCGCCGCGCAATCTACTGTGCCACCAATACAAATAGTGTGAACTACTATTCTTACCATTTTAATCTTTGTTAAGTCCCCTATCAGGGGATGTGTATTGAATTAAATCCTTGCATGGGGAGATAGAGAAAAAAGCTTGCTTTGTTCTCTTCTTCTAATTTTGGGCACTTGCAATAGAATTTGCCGCTAATGCAACTAGTGTTAACCACTACCCGACCGCCTAACGCAGGGATGCTTCCTGCGGGTGGCCGGGTTATTCCTCCTTGACGCGTCATCTCGCGAGACGCGAGATTTCCTGTGAACGTGCGCGCTGCAGTGCAGTTATACTACAGCCTGCCAGCAATGATCATTCACTGGCAGGCTGTAGATGTTAAATAAAAAGCATCAAATAGGTATATCAGATGCTGTTTTGTTAACAGCGTCTGATATACCTGCTACCTGGTCCTCTGGTGGTCCCATTTACTTGGATCAACCACCAGAGGACACAGGCACCTCTGTAAATAGCACCAAGCACCACACTACACCCCCCCTGTCACTTATTAACCCCTTATTAACCCCTGATCACCCCTGTCATTGATCACCCCCTGTAAGGCTCCATTCAGACGTCCATATGTGTTTTGCAGATCCGCGGATCCGCAAAACATGGACACTGGCAATGTGCTTTCCGCATTTTGCGGATCCGCACATTGCCAAAACTATATAGAAAATGCCTTTTCTTGTCCGCAATTGCGGACAAGAATAGGACATGTTCTATATTTTTGCAGAACGGAAGTGCTGACCCGGAAGTGAGGATCCGAGCGGGACAAAGTCTGTCCCCTTAGAAATGAACGGGTCCGCAATTCCGTTCCGCAAAATGCAGAACAGAATTGCGCACGTGTGAATGGGGCCTAAGGGTCCCTTATCACCGCCAGTTAGTTAGCTACTTGTTAGGTAGTTAGCGCTCACTGCACCGCAGTCACTGATTAGCGTCATCGCTGTCGCTAATCAGCACTGATACTATATAGTATCTGTAAGTGATCAAGACTGATCGCAATCAGATCTATATCAGTACATTACAGTCACCTTAGGCTCTACAAAAAGCGCATTGTTCGCCCGATCAGGCTTGATCTTGTGTGCACACTTGCGTTCAGTCCGCCCCAACGCAGTGTCAGAATCATTTTTTTTCTGATCACTGCAAAAACACTGTAAAATCGCTGCGGCGCTATAAAGATCACGTTTGAATTTTTTGGATCTTTATTAGCGATCGCAGCTTTACTTCGCAAGCACTCCTGTGTCCTTTCCGCTCTTTTTTTTTTTTTGCACTTTTTTGGCAGAGATTTTTTCATCCACATTGGGCCCCTTTGCGCACCTAGGCTGCAAAAAAGTGTCACACATGTGGTATCGCCGTACTCAGGAGAAGTAGGGCAATGTGTTTTGGGGTGTATTTTTACATATACCCATGCTGGGTGAGAGAAATATCTCTGTAAATTGACAACTTTGTATAAAAAAATGGAAAAAGTTGTCAATTACAGAGATATTTCTCACACACAGTATGCGTATATGTAAAAATACACCCCAAATCACATTGCCCTACTTCTCCTAAGTACGGCGATACCACATGAGTGAGACTTTTTTGCAGCCAAGATGTGCAAATTTTATTAAATGGTCCATAGCGTTTGCCTCCCTGTGTAAAATACTTTATTACTGTTGAAAACAGTGTATTTTGGCAAAATGTACATTATTTGTACAATAACTACTGTCCACAGCGTGTGCCTCTCTGTGTGAAATACTGTATAACTGTTGAAAACAGTTTATTTTGGAGAAATGTACATTATTTGTGCAACATCTACTGTCCAAAGCGTATGCCTCTCTGTCAAATACTGAGCCACAGGTGAAAACAGTGTATTTTGGCAATATGTACATTATTTCAGCCACATTTAGTGTTCACAGCGTGTGCCTTCCTGTGTCAAATGCTGTACCACAGGAAAAACCAGTGTATTTTGCGGAAATGTACATTTGTGCCACAGTGAGTGTCAACAGCGTGTGCCTCTCAGTGTCAAATACTGTACCCCAGGTGAAACCAGTGTATTTTGGGGAAATGTACATTATTTGTGCAACATCTACTGCCCATAGAGTGTGCCTTTCTGTATCAAATACTGTACCACAGGTGAAACACTTGTATTTTGGGGAAATGTACATTCATTGTGCAATATCTACTGTCCACTGCGTGTGCCTCTCTGTGTCAAATACTGTACAACAGGTGAAACCAGTGTATTTTGGGGAAATGTACATTATTTGCTCAACATTTTGTCTCCTCAGTGCGTGCCTCTCATTATGAAATACTATACCACATGTGAAACCAGTGTATTTTGTGGAAATGTACATTATTTGTGCAACATCTACTGTCCACATCGTGTGCCTCTCTATGTCAAATACTGTATTACAGGTTAAACCAGTGTATTTTGGGGAAATATACATTATTTGTGCAACATCTACTGTCCACATCGTGTGCCTCTCTGTGTCAAATACTGTACCATCGGTGAAACCAGTGCAATTTCGGGAAATGTACATTTTTTGTGCCATATTTAATGACAACAGCGTTATGGCTCTTTGTGTCAAATACTGTAAAAGAGGTGAAACCAGTGTATTTTGGGGAAATGTACATTGTTTATGCAATATTTAGTGTCCACATTGTGTGCCTCTCTGTGTCAAATACAGTACTAAAGGTGAAATGAGTATATTTTTGGGAAATGTACATTATTTGTGCAACATCTAAAGTCCACAGCGTGTTCCTCTCTGTGTAAAATACTGTACCGCAGGTGAAACCAGTGTATTTTGGGGAAATGTACGTTACTTGTCCAACCTTTACTGTCCACAGCATGTGCCTCTCTGTGTCAAATACTGAATAACTGTTGAAAACACGGTATTTTGTGGAAATGTACATTATTTGTGCAACATTTACTGTCTACAGCGTGCGCCTCTCTGTGTCAAATACTGTACCACAGGTAAAACCAGTGTATTTTGGGGAAATGTACATTCGTTTTGCCACATTTAGTGTCCACATCGTCCACCTCTCTGTGTCAAATACTGCATAAAAGGTAAAACCAGTGAATTTGGGGGAAGGGTACATTATTTGTGCATCATCTACTGTCCACAGCGTGTGCCTCTCCGTGTACAATACTGTACCATTGGTGAAAACAGTGTATTTTGGGGAAATGTACATTATTTGTGCAACATCTACTGTCCAAAGTGTGTGCCTCTCTTGGTCAAATACTGTACCACAGGTGAAGCCATTGTATTTTGGGGAAATGTACATTACTTGTGCAATATCTACTGGAAACAGCGTTTGCCTCTCTGTGTAAAATACTGTACTACATGTGAAACCACTTTAATTTGGGGACATGTACATTATTTGTGCTACATCTGCTGTACACAGCGTATGCCTCTGTGTCAAATACTGTACCAAAGATGAAGCCAGTGTATCTTCTGGAAATGTACATTATTTGTACAAGATCTACTGTACATGATGTGTGTGCCTCTCTGTGTCAAACAATGTATAGCTGTTGAAAACAGTGAATTTTGGGGAAATGTATATTATTTGTGCAACATCTACTGTCCAAAGTGTGTGCCTCTCCATGTCAAATACTGTACCACAGGTGAAACCAGTGTATTTTGGGGAAAAGTACTCAAATTGTGCAATATCTATTGTACACAGTGTGTGCCTCTTTGGGTCAAATGCTGTACCACAGTCGAAACCAGTGTATTTTGGGGAAATGTACATTATTTGTGCAATATCCACTGTACACAACGTTTGCCTCTCGTGTAAAATACTGTACTACAGGTGAAACCACTGTATTTTGGGAAAATTTACATTATTTGTGCTACATCTGCTGTCCAAAGCGTATGCCTCTCAGTGTCAAATTCTGTACCACAGGTGAAGCCAGTGTATTTTGGGGAAATGTACATTATTTGTGCAATATCCACTGAACACAGCGTTTGCCTCTCTGTGTCAAATACTGTACTACAGGTGATACCAGTATATTTTGGGGAAATGTACATTCTTTTTGCCACATTTAGTGTCCACATCGTCTACCTCTCTGTGTCAAATACTGTATAAAAGGTGAAACTAGTGTATTTTGGGGAAGGGTACAATATTTGTGCAACATTTACTTTCCACAGCGTGCGCCTCTAAGTTTCAAATACTGTATAACTGTTGAAAACAGTGTATTTTGGGGAAATGTACAGTATTTCTACAACATCTACTGTACATGGCGTGTGCCTCTCTGTGTCAAACACTGTATAGCTGTTGAAAACAGTGTATTTTGGAGAAATGTACATCATTTGTGCAACATCTACTGTCCACAGTGTGTGCTTGTCTGTATCAAATACTGTACCACAGGTGAAACACTTGTATTTTGGGGAAATATACATTCATTGTGCAATATCTACTGTCCACTGCTTGTGCATCTCTTTGTCAAATACTGTACCACAGGTGAAACCAGTGCATTTAGAGGAAATGTACATTATTTGTGCCTTACTTGTGTCAAAAGACTTATGGCTCTCTTTGTCAAATACTGTACAACAGGTGAAAACAGTATATTTTAGGGAAATGTACATTATTTGTGCAACATTTTGTGTCCACAGTACGTGCCTTTCATTATGAAATACTATACCACATGTGAAACCAGTGAATTTTGTGGAAATGTACATTATTTGTGGAACATATACTGTCCACATCGTGTGCCTCTCTATGTCAAATACTGTATTACAGGTTAAACAAGCGTATTTTTGGGAAATATACATTATTTTTGCAACATCTGCTGTCCACAGCGTGTGCCTCGATGTGTCAAATGCTGTACCATAGGTGAAACCAGTGCAATTTTTGGAAATGTACAACATTTTTGCCATATTTAATGTCAACAGCATTATGGCTCTGTGTTTCAAATACTGTAAAAGAGGTGAAACAAGTGTATTTTGGGGAAATGTACATTATTTGTGCAATATTTAGTGTCCACAGTGTGTGCCTCTCTGTGTCAAATACTGTACTGCAGGTGAAACGAGTATATTTTTGGGAAATGTACATTATTTGTGCAACATCTAAAGTCCACAGCTTATGTCTCTCTGTGTCAAATACTGTACCGCAGGTGAAACCAGTGTATTTTGGGAAAATATACATTATTTGTGCAACCTTTACTGTCCACAGCATGTGCCTCTCTTTGTCAAATATTGTAACAAAGGTGAAGCCAGTGTATTTTCGGGAAATGTACATTATTTGTACAACATCTACTGTACATGGCATGCGCCTCTCTGTGTCAAACACTGTATAGCTGTTTAAAACAGTGTATTTTGGGGAAATGTACATTATTTGCGCCATACTTAGTGTCAACAGAGTTATGGCTCTCTTTGTCAAATACTGTACAACAGGTGAAACCAGTGTATTTTGGGGAAATGTACATTATTTGTGCAACATTTTGTGTCCACAGTGCGTGCCTCTCATTATGAAATACTATACTACATGTGAAACCAGTGTATTTTGTGGAAATGTACATCATTTGTGCAACATCTACTGTCCACATCGTTTGCCTCTCTGTGTCAAATACTGCATTATAGGTTAAACCAGCGTATTTTGGGGAAATATACATTATTTGTGCAACATCTACTGTCCACAGCGTGTGCCTCTCTGTGTCAAATACTGTACCATAGGTGAAACCAGTGCAATTTTGGGAAAGGTACATTATTTGTGCCATATTTAATGTCAACTGCGTTATGGCTCTCTGTGTCAAATACTGTACCACAGGTGAAACCAGTGCATTTTGAGGAAATGTACATTATTTGCGCCATACTTATTGTCAACAGAGTTATAGCTCTCTTTGTCAAATACTGTACAACAGGTGAAACCAGTGAATTTTGAGGAAATGTACATTATTTGCTCAACATTTTGTGTCCACAGTGCGTGCCTCTCATTATGAAATACTATACCACATGTGAAATCAGTGTATTTTGTGGAAATGTACATTATTTGTACAACATCTACTGTCCACAGTGTGTGCATCTCTGTGTCAAATACTGTATCATAGGTGAAACCAGTGCAATTTTGGGAAATGTACATTATTTGTGCCATATTTAATGTCAACAGCTTTATGGCTCTCTGTGTCAAATACTGTAAAAGAGGTGAAACCAGTGTATTTTGGGGAAATGTACATTGTTTGTGCAATATTTAGTGTCCACAGTGTGTGCCTCTCTGTGTCAAATACAGTACTACAGGTGAAACGAGTATATTTTTGGGAAAAGGAACATTATTTGTGCAACATCTAAAGTCCACAGCGTGTTCCTCTCTGTGTCAAATACTGTACCGTAGGTGAAACCAGTGTAGTTTGGGGAAATGTACATTATTTGTGCAACCTTTACTGTCCACAGCATGTGCCTCTCGTTGTCAAATACTGAATAACTGTTGAAAACAGTGTATTTTGTGGAAATGTACATTATTTGTGCAACATTTACTGTCTACAGCGTGCGCCTCTCTGTGTCAAATACTGTACCACAGGTAAAACCAGTGTATTTTGGAGAAATGTACATTATTTGTGCTACATCTACTGTCCACAGTGTGTGCCTCTCTGTGTCAAATACTGTACCACAGGAGAAACGAGCGTATTTTGGGGAAATGCACATTAATTGTGCAATATCCAATGTACACAGCATTTGCCTCTTTGTGTAAAATACTGTACTACAGGTGAAACCACTGTATTTTGGGGAAATGTACATTATTTGTGCTACATCTGCTATCCACAGCGTGCGCCTTTCTGTATCATATACTGTACCACACGTGAAACACTTAAATTTTGGGGAAATGTACATTAATTGTGCAATATCTACTGTCCACTGCGTGTGCCTCTCTGTTTCAAATACTGTACCACAAGTGAAACCACTGTATTTTGGAAAAATGTACATTATTTGTGCAATATCCACTGTACACATCGTGTGCCTCTATGTGTCATATACTGTACCACAGGTGAAACCAGTGTATTTTGGGGAAATGTACATTATTTGTGCAATATCCACTGTACACATCGTGTGCCTCTATGTGTCATATACTGTACCACAGGTGAAACCAGTGTATTTTGGGGAAATGTACATTATTTGTGCAATATCTACTTTCCACAGCGTGTTCCTCTCTGTGTCATATACTGTACCACAGGTCAAACGAGTGTATTTTGGGGAAGGTTACATTATTTGTGCAACATCTACTTTCCACAGCGTGTGCCTCTATGTGTCATATACTGTACCACAGGTGAAACCAGTGTATTTTGAGGAAATGTACATTATTTGTGCAATATCTACTGTTCACAGTGTTTGCCTCTCTGTGTCAAATTCTGTACCACAGATGAAGCCAGTTTATTTTGGGGAAATGTTCATTATGTTTACAATATTTATTGTCCACAGCGTGTGCCTCTCTGTGTCAAATACTGTACCACTGGTGAAAACAGTGTATTTTGGGTAAATATACATTATTTGTGCAACATCTACTATCCACAATGTGTGCCTTTTTGTATCAAATACTGTACCACAGGTGAATAAACACAGTCAGCAGCACTACATACAACTATCATAGGGCAAGCATCCACTTGTCATGGTACCAGGGTTAATGGTCCAGTTGCGATGCTCGCAGATTGGGATCCAGGCCAGGGTCCCTTGTTGTAATGGAATTTTAGAAAGATCCACAGCACTCCTCCATTATCAAATCCGGTTCATTATTCAAACAAGCAGCATGCTATTTCAGCAATTTTTTGACTTAAACAAGTTGATAAAGGCTTGATAAAGAATTGTTTAAGTCAAAACATTGCTGAAATAACATGCTGTTTGTTTGAATAAAGAACCGGATTTGATAATGGAGGAGTGCTTTGGATCTTTCTAAAATTCCTGTACCACAGGTGAAACACTTATATTTTGGGGAAATGTGCATTATTTGTGCCACATTTAATGTCCACAGCGTGTACCACTCTGTGTCAAATACTGTAACACTTGTGAAAGTGTGTTTTTTGGAAATGTACATTATTTGTGCCACATTTAGTTTTCACAGTGTATGGCTCTCTGTGTCTAATACTGTACCACAGGTAAAGCCGGAGTATTTTTGGGAAATGTACATTATTTCTACAAAATTTTCTTTCCACTGCGTGTGACTCTCTGTGTCAAATACTGTATAACTGTTGAAAACAGTGTATTTTTGGTAAATGTACATTATTTGTTCAACATCTACTGTCCACAGAGTGTGCCTCATTGTTTCAAATACTGTATTACTGTTGAAAACATTCTTTTGTACATTTCTGTACATTCTTTTTGCCACATTTAGTGTCCTCATCGTCTACCTCTCTGTGTCAAATACTGTATAAAAAGTGAAACCAGTGTATTTTGGGGAAGTGTACATTATTTGTGCAGCATCTACTTTCTACAGCGTGTGCCTCTCCGTGTCAAATACTGTACCACTGGTAAAACCAGAGTAGTTTGGGGAAATGTACATTATTTGTGTAACATTTAGTGTCTCAAACCAACTGAAAGGTGGCATTAAGCAGGATGTGCTCAACCCAAAAATGCAGTTGTGCATATATATACAGGGGAGTAGATCCTGCACTTGTGGCCCGTTGCTAATGGCGATCCCCAGCAAAAATGCATATGGTAGGGTGTGCCCGCAGCGGACCACAAGTACCACAATAGACATCCTGTGGATGTGATAAATAATATAACAATATAGCAATAACAAATGACAAAACAGGTGTACACTGCGGTCTTACTAAGCCCTCAAACTGATGTTAAAATTGAGAGGTCAGTCAACATGTCCAACAGTAAAGGACATGTCTTAAGCCCGAGCACCACGCCAAGGTCTCTCAAGTAGCTCAGGATCTAACACTCACCTTTCTGTGCCATATAAACATGTAAACATGCCTGCAATGGGAGGAGGGAGAAGGCTTTGAGCCCCTCCCAAGACTGTCTGATATGGCCCAGGCCTCACAGGTGCACCTAAATATAGCCTGTGGATGGAAAACAGGCTACATTTGCATGGAAGTTTATACACCTCCAAACAATTATATATACACAAACCAACTGAAAGGTGGCATGAAGCAGAATGTGCTCAACCCAAAAATGCACCTAATGACATTATTCTCTTGATTGCGAAAATTTGCATATAAAAACTCGCATAAAATTTGCTTAAAAAATTCGCATAAGCTGGTATTTAAAAAAAATAACAAATATTCGCGATTTCGAATATATTTCACAATATTCAAAATATTTGCGAATTCTCGAAGTGCCGATATTCGCGATTAAAATTAGCAATTCGAAAATTTGTGATCAACACTAATTATTTGTGCAACATATACTGTCCACAGCTTGTGCCTCTCTGTGTCAAATACTGTACCACAGGTAAAGCCAGAGTATTTTTGGGAAATGTACATTACTTCTACAAAATCTTCAGTCCACAGCGTATGCCTCTCTGTGTCAAATACTGTATAACTGTTGAAAACAGTGTATTTTGGGGAAATATACACTATTTGTGCAACATCTACTGTACACGGAGTGTGCCTCTCTGTGTCAAATACAGTATAACTGTTTAAAACAGTGTATTTTGCGGAAATATACATTTGTGCAACATCTACTGTCCACAGCGTGTGCCTTTCTGTATCAAATACTGTACCACAGGTGAAACCAGTGTATTTTGGGGAAATATACATTAATTGTGCAATATCTACTGTCCACAGCGTGTGCCTCTCTGTGTCAAATACTGTACCACAGGTGAAACCAGTGTATTTTGGGGAAATGTACATTATCTGTGCAACATTTTGTGTCCACAGTGCGTGCCTCTCATTGTGAATTACTATACTACATTATTTGTGCAATGTTTAGTGTCCACAGCATGTGTCTATTTATGTCAATTACTGTACCACAGGAGAAAACAGTGTATTTTAAGGTAATATACATTTTTTGTGCACCAGGTACTGTCCAAAGCGTGTGCCTCTCCGTTTAAAATACCCTACCACAGGTGAAACCAGTGTTTTTTTAGAGAAATGTACATTATTTGTGCAACATCTACTGTCCACAGTGTGTGCCTCTCTGTGTCAAATACTGTACAACAGGTGAAACCAGTGTATTTTGGGGAAATATACATTATTTGTGCAACATCTACTGTCCACAGCATGTGCCTCTCTGTTGGAAATACTGTATAACTGTTGAAAACAGTGTATTTTGGGGAAATGTACATTATTTGTGCAACATTTACTGTCCACAGTGTGCACGTCTCTGTCTCAAATACTGTACCACAGATAAAATCAGTGTATTTTACGGAAATGTACATTATTTGTGCTACATCTACTGTCCACAGCGTGTGCCTCTCTGTGTCAAATGCTGTACCACAGGTGAAACCAGTGTATTTTGGGGAAATGTACATTATTTGTGCAATGTTTAGTGTTCACAGCATGTGTCTCTCTATGTCAATTACTGTACCACAGGAGAAAACATTGTATTTTAAGGAAATATACATTATTTGTGCACCAGGTACTGTCCAAAGCGTGTGCCTCTCTGTTTCAAATACTGTACCACAGGTGAAACCAGTGTTTTTTAGAGAAATGTACATTATTTGTGAAACATCTACTGTCCACAGTGTGTGCCTCTCTGTATCAAATACTGTACCACAGGTGAAACCAGTGTATTTTGGTGAAATGTACATTATTTGTGCAATATCTACTGTCCACAGCGTGTTCCTCTCTGTGTCAAATACTGTACAACAGGTGAAACCAGTTTATTTTGGGGAAATATACATTATTTATGCCACATTTAGTCTTCACAGCGTGTGCCTCCCTGTGTCAAATACTGTATAACCTTTGAAAACAGTGTATTTTGGGGAAACGTACATTATTTGTGGAACATCTACTGTCCACAGCATGTGCCTCCCTGTGTCAAATACTGTATAACTGTTGAAAACAGTGTTTTTTGGGGAAATGTACACTATTTGCGCAACATCTACTGTCCACAGCGTGAGCCTCTCTGTGTCAAATACTGTACCACAGGTGACACCAGTGCATTTTGAGGAAATTTACATTATTTGCACCATATTTAGTGTCAACAGCCTTATGGCTCTCTGTGTCAAATAGTTCACAACAGGTGAAACCAGTGTATTTTGGGGAAATGTACATTATTTGTGCAACATTTTTTGTCCAAAGTGTGTGCCTCTCATTGTCAATTGTCTCATTGTACCACAGGTGAAACCAGTGTATTTTTTGGAAATGTACATTATTTGTGCAGCATCTACTGTCCAGAACTTGTGCCTATCTATGTCAAATACTGTACCACTGGTAAAAACCAGCGTATTTTGTGGAAATATACATTATTTGTGCAACATCTACTGTCCACAGTGTGTGCCTCTCTGTGTCAAATACTGTACCACAGGTGAAACAAGTGTATTTTGGGAAAATGTACATTATCTCTGCAACATTTAGTGTCAGCATTGTGTGCCTCTCTGTGTAAAATACTGTATAAATGTTTAAAACAGTGGATTTTGGGGAAATGTACATTATTTTGCAACATCTACTGTGCACAGTGTGTGCCTCTCTGTGTCAAATACTGTACCACAGTTGAAACCAGTGTATTTTGGGGAAATGTACATTATTTGTGCAACATCTACTGTCCACAGCATGTGCCTCTAAGTATCAAATCCTGTACCACAGGTGAAACCCTTTTATTTTGGGGAAATGTTCATTATTTGTACAATATCTACTGGAATAAACCTGTGATGGTTTCTACCCTCTGTAGCGGAGGCAACCGTCTCTTGCTCCTCACCCTTCTCCTCATGATCATAATCCAATTCACACTGACAAGACAAACTGAGTGTGGTCTGGCTATCATCCTGTGTAATGTCTTCCCCCTAGTTCCACCTCTTCCACATGTAAAGCCTCCGCCTTCATTGTTAGCATGCAGAGTTTCAGTAGACACAGAAATGGGATGGTTAGGCTGATAATAGCGCCATCGCCACTCACTATCTGTGTTTATCCTTCAAAGTTGCATAAAACATCACAGAGATCAGACATACTAGACCAAGTTACAGCTGGTATTCCACTACTGCCTTCTGCTGCTCACAAAGCATGGCCCACATGTGTAATGTGGAATTCCAGTGCGTGCTTACATCGCCCAACAGTCGGTTAGCTGGCAAATACAAGCGCTGCAGCAGCTGTAGATGACTTTCTGAAATGGGCACGCACATTACTCACCTTTACCAGTCGTTCAGGCAAATTGGGGTAGGTTTGGAGATAGTTGAGAACACATGGGCTAGGCATGGTATGGCCGGATCCCAGACATTAAGGAGGGATCCACATGGCTATATCAGCATTTGTCCCATTTAAAATTTTGCCTTCTTCACAGGGCAGAGGTTGTTTTCTACCCAGTGATTAAGATTATATTATTATGAGAAGTTTTTGAGGGACAATTTCCCAATGAGTTCCCAAATTTGGAGTATTTGCACTTACGTTCAAAAGCCTGGGGTAAGGACATCTGTAGGCTGTGCTTGGACACAGAAGTGGGTGTTCTAGCTGATGGTGCTTGCAAAGGCCCAGATGCAGGCTGGGAGTCATCCAGGCCTGCGTCTAGGACAGAGGATTGGCCAGCATGTAACACAGGGGAGGAAGATAAGGCAGTGGTGTGACCCACAGACACTGATTGTGAACCATGGGGTTCGGGCCACTTATTAGGGTGTTTTGATGTGGTGGATCATGCCGGTGGTGGTGAGGTTGCTAGTGTTCACAACCCCTACTCATTTTGCCTCCAGTGTACTGTCTTCCCCCATTATATTCCCGGGTTTAAGTTTTTATCGTTATGGTTGAGTTAGAGTTTATGAATAGGATGTAAGATATGTTATGGTTATTTATTTATTTTTGAGTTCTTATTTTTGTATACCACAGTTACAGTTAGCAAATTACAATTCTTTTATCGTCCCAACTTTCCTCAAAAAGCGCCAGACTTCGGAACACCTACCCCTTGGCAAGGGAGATTTCTGCAATGGGGAACAGTTGCGGGCCTATTTGGTATGGCCTGCCTTCTCCCTTTTGCCACCCCACAGCTTCTTCCAGCCTGTTGCGGTGCTATGGATCCCTCCCCCTCTGTCCTGCTGTCCTTGCTTGGCTTGCCACCTTTCCAGATTGGGTCAGTGATGTCATTGTACCCCATCTCCTCTTCCACTTCCTCACTCTGGTCATCCACCTGACTTGTGTTGACCTAACAGGACCCTTAGTCATTGACAACTGGTTCTCATCCGCGTTATCCACCTCGTGAAACACTATTTGCCATTCCCCACCGTCATCTTCTTTTGACTATAGATGCTGAAGAGTTTAGGGATCAGTGCACAATATCTCCTCATGTACCTCTTCAGCTCACCTGCAGGCCCACACCTACAATCTTTTAAAGGGCAATCAAAAAATATTGTTAATCTCTCTAAAAAAATTTCTTAGCCGGTGCTGACCGCCATTCCCTGCGCTAACTCTGCAATGTAACATTACCACAATAAAAAAATATTGTTAAAATTTCTATAATGCTTTATCGTGGCCAGTGTTTTTGATAATATCTACAATGTCCTTGCACTGGCAGCCGGGGGTCACGTAACTCCTTAGCACGGAGGAATCTCATTGGTTATCGTAATGAACCAGACAAATCATCTCGATCCACCCACTTACAACGGCCATGCTACAACACCCACAGAATCGAGAAATAGATATCAATTTGTCAATCCTTTTAGTGTCCTGGCCGGGTGAGGTTCCCATGTGGAATCAAATTAGGCCGCAGGCTCCACTGCTGGTGGTGCCATTCTGTCAATTAGTTTAAGTTTCAGCTTTTCGACCATACTCCCCTCGGAACCCAAAGACTTTTGTTTCCAGAAAAATGCTCGGCGCTAATTTGGAATAACGCTGCTGGATCGTGTGTCGGATCGTTTTCAAACCAGGCTACAAATTTCATCTTAGATTAATGAAAATATTCTTGGCAAATGCTTTCAGTGTGGTTCTTCTGGCACCAGTCAAATAGCAGCGCAATATAGATACCATATACCTCCGGCTGTCCATCTTAATCATGGCCCCAATTCTGGAAAAAAGCAAAATTTTTGGCAGCATTTGCACTTTACATACAATTGAATATACAGGAAAGAATGTTTCCTAAATTTTTTCCTGTAAAATAACTTTTTGGGGGCAGTTTTGTCGTGTATTTGTCAGTAAGTAAAAGTGGTGTATAACTGGGACAATATGGTTCCCAGCAGCGACTTGGGAGTCCAAGATGCATCTAGACATTGTCCCCATGCTGTTCCCAGTCCATTTTGGTGGTGTTTCTGTCACTTTCTGACCTTTTCCAATGGACCAGGCACCCTTCCCTCTTGAGAGCAGGGGTGCCTGATTGTTTCCCATTGACTTCCATTATACTCGGGTGCTCGGCCGAGCACACGAACATAGCAATGTGTTCGGCCCGAAGATCCGAACTCCCAAATACTTTGGTGCTCGCTCATCACTAGTGTCTTGTTTAGTGGATAAGCAATTATATTAGGCCTTGATTCTCAAATTGGCGTAAATCTTTTTCATCTAATAGTGTTGGGCAAGCATGCTCCGACCAAACACTAGTTCGGCTCGAGCATCACTATGCTCGGCCGATCACCACGTGTGCTTGAGCGCAATGCTCGAGTCGGTGTATTTAAATGTAATTTACCAACTATTTCTGAAAAGTTTCCACCAGAATTTGAACTCCTAACCTTGTACATTAGAGGCAAGGACCTTATCCACTTATCTATAAAGTTGAATGCTAAACTGTGTCAGAAAAACCTCATAGAAGTTTCTGATGTAGTGAGTATTCCTATTCAGCAGAAGACTTATTTTATATTTATGTGCAGGTTAACATGTGTAATGGTTAAAGTCCTTATCTCTAATATACAAGGTTGGGAGTTTAAATCCCAGCAGAAACATATATTTAGAATATATAGTATCAGTTCCCCACATCAGAAGTATGACTATATATATATATATATATATATATATATATATATAGTAATCACACATTTATTTTGTGTCATATATTTTTTACAATTACTAAAAAAATACTAAAAAAATTACAAAAAAATATAAAATATATAAATCTCTATTTCTGACTACTACTCACTACTACAACTACTACTCAGAAACTACTATGAGGTTTTTCTGACACAGTTTAGCATTCAGCTATATAGCTGAGTGGATAAGGTCCTTGCCTCTAATGTACAAGGTTGCGAGTTTAAATCTGGGCAGAAACTTTTCAGAAATTAGATTTAAATACACTGGGGTGTCCCCAAGCTATATCCATATATGGAGTCAGAGCAGGGACTCCTAAGCCGACCTAGAGTCCAGACACCCTTCCCTCTTCAAAGCAGGGGGTGCCTGGTTTAATACTTGTGTTCTCCCATTGACTTCCATTGCGCTCAGGTGCTTGGTAGAGCACCAGAGCATCGCGAAGTGTTGTACACGAGCACTTTGGTACTCAACCAACACTATCATTTAATTTTTATTGGGGTGTCCACCTTGTTTAATAGATAAGCAATTTTATTATGTCTTGATTCTGAAATTGGGGTGAATAAGCAATTTTACTGTTATTGGGGTGTCCACCTTTTTTAAATAAATAAGCTGTTCTATTAGGCCATGATTCAGAAATTGGGGTGGAACGAGGTCTAATAATACTGTTATTGGAGTGTCCACCTATTTTAATAAATAAACAATTCCATTAGACCTTGATTCTGAAATTGGGGCGAATAAGCTATTTTATTGGGGTGTCTACCTTTTTTAATAAATAATCAGTTCCATTAGGCCAAGATTCTGAAATTGGGGTGAATAAGCTGTCTAATACTACTGTTATTGGGGTATCCAAATTTACATTGAATAACTTATTTAATATATATAGTTACTAGTTTTGATCAAGCACCAAAGAGTTAAAATCCCAGAGAGAGAGAGAGAAAAATCATAATATGTGGGAAACTACTACTGATGTTTTAAGCCATAATATATATATAGATATTAAGGTTAGCCTCTATTTCTGAAAAATCTTGTGACGGGATTTGAACTCACAGCTTCTTCATTACAGCCCAGTACTTTAACCACTACACTATATAGCTGCATAGTCAGTAACTAAAAAAAAATGAAATATGAGACTTCTAATGTATAGGAATACTTACTAGTAGTAATCATTCCATTACGGCTGCTATGCAGCTATTATAGTGGTTAAATGCCTTGCTTTTAAATCAGAAGGTCATGAGTTTGAATCCCAGCAGAAGCTTTTCTGAAATACAGGCTAAATTAGACTTAAATACACTGGGTGTCCCCAAGCAGAGATTCCATATATGGACATAGCTATATATTGAGTCAGATTAGGGACTCCTAAGCCACAGACACTGGTGTTCAGCTGAGCATGCTCGCTCAACACTAATAGTTACTGTTACTGTAGAGTAAGTCCAACAAAGAGGTGCCAGGGCTTTCCAAAGGAATGGGCAGTGGCAAAAATGTAGCCAGCAAAAGTAGCAGCAGAAGAAGGGGTGGCGGTGGTAGCAGCAGCCAGAGCAAGAGGCTAGAGCTGCCACTGTCATCCAGCGGTAATGTTTTGACGGCCAGTGCCGCTGTCCTGGAATGGTTGACTCGGTCTTCAACATCATCTTAACTGACATAAGACACCCACAGCCAAAAGTCGATGGGTTCCTTTGACAGCACACTTAGTTGGTCCAGGAACTAACTCTGTGCTCTCACCTGTCCTAAACCAGCCTCTTTCCTTTGCTGCTCCTTCTGCCAGGCAAGTCATGTATGCTGCTGTCTTTTCTCCACTTTTCAGAAAGGAACATATTATTGAGGACAGTCAGCAGCTACTACCCATTTGAAGGAGAGGTGTGCTGCTTCCTCCTGTAGGTGTGCAAGTAGCGACAATGAGAGTCGCATGGGAGCAGGTGTTGTGAGCAGTCAGGGACGCGGCCATGAGGCTGGTGAGGGTGATATAAGTGACGAGCAGACATTAGTGGATGATGATGTAGCCGATCGCACGTGGGAGCCGGATGGAGAGGGGGCTTCATCATCATCATCATCAGGGGGTGAGGGTGTTAGCTTGCGAGTGAGACGAAAAGTGCCCAGGGTAGACCGTCTGCTACTCAGGAGGCAGCGGCAGGCAGTCATCACACAGTGATGGGGGTAAAATGCCATACTCGCAGTTGTGGGAATTTTTCATCAAGTCGCCAGAGGACGTCAGCGTGGCCGTACAGTAGGTAGGAACTGTGGGCAGAAGGTCAAGTACAGCCAGGGTGCCAATGTTGTCACACGGCCCTGTGTCAACACATGGAGCATCATCATAAAATAACCTGGGAAAACCGTTGCGCTAATGTAGTGGTACAGCCTGACATATCACCCAGCGGCCCGCACCCCTTCTCTAGCAGCCAGGTCTATAAAAATTCAGCAGAAGGGAGCTTTGTTTTCTTCCCATCGCCATACTGGTACTGATGCTCCTCCTCCTCGTCACGTATTTTGCCAGCAATTGATCAGGTGATTGCAAAAAAACAGTATGCATGCACTCATCCAACAGCGCAGAAGCTGAACGTACTCCTGGCCAAGTTGCTGGCACTACAGTCCCTCCCTTTCCATGTGGTTGAATCTGTACATTTCAGAGAATATATGGCTTGTGTCCAGCTAATGTGGAGAGTCCCAAGCCTTCACTACTTCTCTAAAAAAGCTGTACCAGCCCTACATACATACATACAGCAGAAGGTGGGCCAGTCCTTGAACCTATTTGTGTCTAGTAAAGTTCATGGCAGTGCCGACATTTGGAGCTGTAACTATGGTCAAGTACAATATCTGTCCTTTATGGCCCACTGAGTAAATGTGGTTCCTGCCCGGGAACACCAGCAATTTGGCAAGGTGATGGCAATGCCGCCTCCGGGTTCTAATGCTCTAATTCTGGCATCAATGTCCTCCTCTCCCTCCTCATCCTCCACCTTATCCTCAGCCTCCACTGTAGGCAAATTTTGCAATTGTCCTCAAGCATACCACCTATACAGAGCACAGTGGTGTCAAGCTGTTCTGCACCTGGCCAGCCTGGACGAATGTCATCACTCTGGGGAGGAACTGCTCTGCATCATCAAGCAAGAAATGGAATCCTGGATGTCTCCTTGCCAACTGAAGATCGGAACCATGATCACTGGGAAGACCATTCTGTCTGTGCCTCGTCAAGGAGGGCGGACCCATGTGCCCTGCATGGTGCACATCTTTAATCTGGTTATAACCCAGTTCCTGAAGTCTTCCACCAAACTGAATGCACTTCAGCCATTCTTACTATGCAAAACACACCCTCCTTGAGCGTCAAAGGCAGAATAGTGTCCCCCAACAACACCTCATATGCAACGCTTCCACACTTTGGAACTCCATCCTCCAAATGTTGGACCGACTATATGAGCAGAGGAAGACCATGAATCATTTCTTGATGATGCAGATGGACAGGGGTACTACCTTGCATAACTTTGACATTAGCCAGTGTCAGCTCATGCTTGACACTTGCCATTTGCTCAGGCCCTTTGAAGAGGCCATTTTGTTTGTCAGTTGCCAGGACTACGAGATGAATGATGTCATTTAACTCCTTCATGCCCTGGAGCAGATGCTTAAAAAATCTGGCTGGCCAGGAGACAGGAGATGTAGCACCTACATCTCACAGCTACCTGAGCCCTGTGGGGGCTGAACTGTAGGAAGAGGAGGAGGAGATTCACGCACACATAATGTATATAGAAATGGATGGTTTTTCTGCACAAGTGACAGGAGAGGAGGAGGTAGAGGGCAATGAGGAAGACCAGGCAGATGATCCCGAGACAAAGTGCCAGTATGCAGTAGAGATGAAGGCAGGGAGTCCCTCCAAGTCCCTTGCACAAATAGCCTAATGCATGCTCAACTAGCGGAGGAGGGGCATGAGAATGAGGAGGACATTAATGCACAGTAAATGACCCTGAAAGACCATGGCAATATGCAGTGAAGATAGAGTCAGGGATTCCCTCTGATTCCCTTTCGAAAATGGCCAGATGCATGCTAAGTTGCTTGCATAGTGACAGCCGCATTATCACTGCTACTGGCTCTTCATGATGTTAGACCCTTGATATTGGTCCAAGATTGGGGCCTTTTTTATACCTGCTGAGAGGAATGATAAATAAATATTTTAAAAATCATACCTCATCCATTTGAGTGCGAAGAAGCTGCTGCGTCCATCATGCTTGAAGATCCCACTTGAAATCTTGTGACATATGACATCACCATGTGGGCCAGCGTGATGATATCATCCTGCACCGTGCGAGATTTAGCTCTGGTTCGTAAAGCAAAATGGCCGTGGCCGCCTCTTCGAGCTCCTATGGATAAGATAAGTACAATTTTTTTTTTACTGATCAACCCATGACATGCCTTAATATTCATCTCAGATGCTGCAATAAGTGATGAGGGTGGCATCTGAGGGATTCCAGGGGGGGGGGGGCGGTGGCGCAATCGCCACTCCCTCTCATTGCACCTGTGGAGACAGAAGCGGCGTCACTTGGCCAATTTGCTGGTGTGGCTGTGCAAGAACCACATTCACCCAATGGATTGTAAAGGACATGTATTGTACCTGACCATAGTTACAGCTCCACACGTGAGTGCTGCCATGCACTTTGGCAGACACCAACAGACTCAAGGACTGGCCCACTTTCTGTTCTACAGACATGTACAGGGCTGGTACTGCCTTTTTGGCAATGAAATGACGGCTTGGGGCTCTCCACCTCAGCTCGACACAAGCCATCAGTTCTATGAAAGATGCAGAGTCCACCACTTGGAAAGGGAGGGACTGCAGCACCAGAAACTTGGCCAGGAGCACATTCAGCTTCTGCACCATTGGATGAGTGCAAGCAAACTGTTGTCTCTTGGCAATCGCTTCGGTGATCAATTGCTGATGGACTGACGAGGAGTAGAAGGAGGAGCAAGAGCATCAGGACCAGCAAATGATGGGAAGGACAGACATCTGCCTATGGCTGAGGTGGTGGAGCATTGACTGCCTGAAATCGGGTGCTTGCCACTGGGCGATGCAGCGGTTTCTGCGGCTGGCTGGACCACCTGTATCGCTGCATAGTGGAGCCAAGCCCACAGCATATAATACTACTCTGGCTGAGGGAACAGAAAATGACAGATGCAGGTTGAGGACAGGTGAGGGCAAAGGGCCTGCTCCCAGGCCATGCCAACTAAGGGTTGTGTCTGACGAACCCACTGACTCTTGACTAGGGGTGTCTGATGTCCCTTGGGATTCAAGAACCGCTGGGTTGCTTATCAAGACATGACCACTAGATGACACTGGGAGCTCAGGCTTCTCGCTGCGACTCCAGGTGCCACGCCCCCTTACTCTGCAGCAACCGTGCCTGCGCCAGAAACATTTGGGCCTCTGTCACTCCCCTATGCAGGGCCTGGCACTTCTCTGTCTGACATACTGTTAGATAAAACAAATAAGTAAAAAGGGAATTAAAGCACCCCCAAAAAGTCTGCAGTTTTCTCACTTTACCACACAATGGCAAATCCTTTTTTTGTGCCACTAATGAACTCCACAATAGGGTTTAGAACATATAAGTCCCGCACAAAACATTAAAATCCAGCTCACCCAGATATGTTCCTTGCACAGAGAAATCCAAGGTAGATTTTGACAAATTTTCTTTCTTACAGGTACTCCAGCACAGGGCAGGAAATGTTTGTAGTCCGTCTTTTATTCAAACTTCATAAACACTGAGTTGTATCTGAGTTGTATATGTCTCAGACCTGCTAAAATACATTATCCTCCCCTTTAGAACAGCTGGTGCAATCAGTGGTCTTTGCAACACACATAGACATCCTACACAAGATGGCAACAGTGTGGATGTAATAAATAATATAACAATATAGCAATAACAAATGACAAAACAGGTGCACACTGCAGTTTATTGCATCCACACTGTTGCCATCTTGTGTAGGATGTCTATTGTGGAACTTGTGGTCCGGTGCGGGCATTCTCCACCGTATGCATTTTTGCTGAGGATCGCCATTAGCAACGGGCCACAAGTGGAGGATCTGCTCCCCTGTATATATATATGCACATATATATGCACAACTGCATTTTTGGGTTGAGCACATCCTGCTTCAAGCCAACTTTCAGTTGGTTTGTGTATATACAATTTTTTGGAGGTGTATAAACTCCCATGTAAATCTAGCCTGTTTTCCATCCACAGGCTACATTTAGGTGCACCTGTGAGGCCTGGGCCATATCAGCTAGTCTTGGGTGGGGCTCACAGCCCTCTCCCCCCTCCCATTGCAGGCATGGTAAAATGCTGGAGGTAACTGAGGAGTCTGCTGTGAGTCGGCCTAATACATTCCTGTAATTTTGCCCACTGGCCCCTGGTATTGCCCATATGGCACAGGTAGGTGAGTGTTAGGTCCCGAGCTACTTGAGAGACCTTGGTGCGGTGCTCGGGTTTAATACATGTCCTCCACTGTAGGACATGTTGACTAACCTCTCAATTTTAATATCAATTTGAGGGCATAGTAAGACCGCAGTGTGCACCTGTTTTGTCATTTTTTATTGCTATATTGTAATATTATTTATTACATCCACACTGTTGCCATCTTGTGTAGGAGGTCTATTGTGGTACTTGTGGTCCGCTGCGGGCATGATCAACCGTATGCATTTTTGCTGGGGATCGCCATTAGCAATGGGCCACAAGTGCAGAATCTGCTCCCCTGTATATATATATATATATATGCACAACTGCATTTTTGGGTTGAGCACATCCTGCTTCATGCCACCTTTCAGTTGGTTTGTGTATATGTATGGCAGTCTGATTAGGCTGCATTTGTGGGAGGGGCGGAGGCTCTACTTAAACCAGACACAGCCCCACCTAGGGGCGGGCGTTTTCTCAGTTGCACAGGGGATGCTGGTGTGTCAGCAGGGTGCACTCTCCTCTGCTAGGAGGTTTCTTTCACTACAGTATGGAGCTGGAATGGAGCTTTTCTTCTGCCCGTGGCTACCGTAGGGACGCGTGCGCCATGTATGTAAATTAATAGAGCCGTGTCCGTCTCTCCGGCCTGCTGGAATCTGACTTTTCTTGCGAGCGGGAGGCATCGCCTCGAAATCGTCCGCCTCAGCTTCTCAGGTTTGTTTTGTCGGAGTTAAACAATTCCTTTCACTTTGCTTGTTAGGTAATCTGATTTAGTTCCCCTTCTATCTCACGTGTTTTACATTCACGTTGTTTCGCTTTGAAAAGTTACTTCAGCCTGTGCGCGGTAGGGAAGGTTTACCTGGGCTGCATGTGATGGAGATTGGATGCAGCTGTTGCTCGTTACGGCTCTTGCTATAGCAAATACTTCCCATGTGACCTGCCCCTCCCCCGCAATCAGGGCTGCGTGTCTGCTTCAACTCTTTACGCCAGGTTTGCCCTGTCAATTGAGACGCTGACTTCTCATGTCTGCTCTTTCAACATGCTCATTTTCTGAGCGGTGCTCTCGTCCGCTCTCGCATCACGTTTACGCTCCACGCATGGTCACAACAGCGGGTAAATCTGTCTTATTCTATGTGCATTTATTTATTTTTCTGTGATCCTGTTTTTTGCATTCATACCGCTTTTGCTTTCACATGTTTGCTTGCACCACACTCAGACTGGTGTTACACGTCCACTGTTGCTTAGGCCCATTGCAAGAGCGCGTTCATGTCATCGTTACAGTTTGTTTATGCCTCGTTCACTGCAGGCTGCGGTCATACCAAAAAATTTACGTTTGGTTTATTGCCAGATTTGGGGTTCACACTACCCCTGTGACTCCGGGTTTTACTTTCACGCTTACGTCTCAATGTTCCCACCCATCCATGGCCGCATCTCACGTCTGCTGTTACAGCAAGTTAATACTCCTTTCACGCTCTAGCTGAGTTCACACGTTTGCTGTTACATCTAGTACTACACTCCATTCCCTGCTAGAACTGCGTCCATGCGTTCGCTGTCGCGACGCTATCTTATTCCGCTCACATTCAGGTCTGCATTTTGGTTATACCATGTTTTTTAGGTTTTACTCATTCCAGGTCCACAGTCACCCATCTGCTGGCACACCATGCTCCCATTCAAGCCACATTCTCCCGTCAGTTTCTACGTCACGGTTGTTTTACTCGATTGTCACACGGAGGCAGTTGGTGGCTCCGGTGCCACTCTCCTGTCAAACATGACGGGCATCAATGGTCATTTCCTTTACATCTGGTTTTTCTGCGCGTATACATCAAGTGGGTCTTTTCTCTAGTTGCAAGCAAAAAAAAAAAATCTTGTCTGCTCTCCTTCACTTCTGGTTTGTATTCACTAAGATTGATCCCACTGTCCCAGTTCAATAAACAGCCTCTCAGCTGGGGCCAGTGGGTCATTAGGGTTTGAGCTTCCTACTCACTATTGCTTCTTTCAAGTTTTTCAGTTGTTTGTCGCGACAAGGGACTTGACTTTGCAAATCGCAATGCATCAGGTTTTGGTTGTTCTCTCTTCTCCGTTTCATATTCTACGTTTGCATTTTTAAGTTATATGGCTGGTTTCAGTTTTATGCTTATGTCCGTTGTTCGGATTACTAATGTCCATACCTGTCAGTAGTCACGTTCCTTTCCAGGCTATTTTTAGACGTCCCAATCATCCTAGTTGTTGCTTTTTCCATCATGTTGGGCTCAATCTTATTTACCCTTACCCATCACGTACATCTAGGACGGCCTCTTGGCCGCCGAGGCCCCTTGATTGCTTTGGACGCAAGGCCGCAGGGGCCCCTTAATTGCTTGGGCCGCAAGGCCGCGGCGACCCCTTGATTGCTTTGGCCTCATGGCCGCGGAGGCCCCATAATGGCTTTGGCCTCAGGGAGCAGGGATTCCATGACCGATTCGACCCCATGGTGTCGGGGGCATGATGACCGCTTCGGCCCCTTGGCATCGGGGTCTCGAGGACTACCTTGGCCTCACGGCTTGGGGACCTCATGACTGCTTTGGTCTCATGGCTCTGGGGGTCCCATGACTGCCTTGGGCTCATGGCACTAGGGGCCCCATGTCTGCTTGGCCGCATGCCTTGTGGGCCCCATGGCTGCTTGGCCTCATGACTTGAGGTCCTCGCGATTTCTGTGGCCTCATTGCTTTGGGGGCCCATGTTTGCTTTGGCCTCATGGCTATGGGGGCCCCCTACGGTGGCTTGGGCCTCATGGCTTCGGGGCCCTATGATTACTTGGCCTTAGGAGTTGGGGGGCCTCATGTTCACTTTTGCTTCATCGCTTGGTGACCCCATGACTGCCTGGCCTAATGGCTTGGGGGCCCCTGACTGTTTCGGCCCCATGAGTTTGAGGGCTCGCTGACTGCTTCACCCCCATGGCTTTGAGGGCTCGATGACTGCTTCGCCCCCATGGCTTTGAGGGCTCGATGACTGCTTCGCCCCCATGGCTTTGAGGGCTCGATGACTGCTTCGCCCCCATGGCGTTGAGGGCTCGATGACTGCTTCGCCCCCATGGCGTTGAGGGCTCGATGACTGCTTCGCCCCCATGGCTTTGAGGGCTCGATGACTGCTTCGGCCCCATGGCTTCGGGGCATGATGACTGCTTCGGCCCCATGGCTTCGGGGCATGATGACTGCTTCGACCCCATGTCTTCGGGGGCATGATGATGATTGCTTCGGCTCCATGGCTCCGGGGGCACGATGACTGCTATGGCTCCGGGGGCACGATGACTGTTTCGGCTCCATGGCTCCGGGGGCACAACGACTGCTTCGGCTCCATGGCTTCGGGGGCACAACGACTGCTTCGACCCCATGGCTTCGGGGGCATGATGATTGCTTCGGCTCCATGGCTTCGGGGGCTCGATGACTACTTCGCCCCTACGGCGGGGGGCTCGATGACCGCTTCGCCCCTATGGCTTTGGGGGAACGATGACTGCTTCGGCTCCATGGCTTCGGGGGCACGATGACTGCTTCGGCTCCATGGCTTCGTGGGCACGATGACTGCTTCGGCTCCATGGCTTCGGGGGCACGATAACTGTTTCGGCTCCATGGCTTCGGGGGCACGATAACTGTTTCGGCTCCATGGCTTCGGGGGCACGATAACTGTTACGGCTCCATGGCTCCGGGGGCACGATGACTGCTTCGGCTCCATGGCTTCGGGGGCACGATGACTGCTTCGGCTCTATGGCTTCAGAGGCACGATGACCGCTTCGCCCCTATGGCTTGAGGCACGATGACTGCTTCGGCTCCATGGCTTCGGGGGCACAATGACTGCTTCGGCTCCATGGCTTCGGGGGCACGATGACTGCTTCGGCTCCATGGCTTCGGGGGCTCGATGACTGCTTCGGCTCCATCGCTTCGGGGGCACGATGACCGCTTCGGCTCCATGGCTTCGGGGGCATGATGACCGCTTTGGTTCCATGGCTTCGGGGGCACGATGACTGCTTCGGCCCCATGGCTTCGGGGGCACGATGACTGTTTTTCCTGCCTGGTGTTCTACCTGGTGGGTTGAACTTCTGCGCATCCAGGTTGATTGGCCCAAATGTCTCACATCCATATCTGCTTCTTTGTTCGTCCGGGTGCAGGCCACTTTTCCAAAGTCTGTTGGTGGTGCATCCATTGTCTGCCACGCTTCCCCAGGCGTATTCTTCCACAACGGAGCTCAGCCTGGTCAGGGTCACCTGCCATGCGGGTCAGGCGACTTTTTCAGTAACATTAGCCTGTCCGGTATTCAGGCTAGACCCTCGGTTTCAATTAGTACGCATATTATCAAGGCCATTTGTCATAGTTGTAACTTCCTGCGGTCTGCCAGTTCAGGTATCGTATGTACATATGCATTCGTTCTGCATGCCACCGGCGGTATCGCTGTGCGGCTCCACCCCCCAGGCAGTCCTTTGCATTGCGCCCTCCTGTTTTTTTAGTCCCCTCGGCAAACATCATTTATTATTCACCATTTTGTTTTGCTTCACAGTCGTCATTTCCTTGGCTGGTCTCTTCTTATCACCACATAGCTTTCCTCCAGACTCTCCTCTTATGGCACCACTCTCCCTGCTGGTTTCACCGTCGCTTTGCTCCCTCTGCTGGGCACTTGCTTTACTGCACTGCTCCCTCGGCTGGAGAATCTTTTACTGCACGGCTACCTTCACTGGATAGTCGGATATGCTTACTCTCCGGGTTTAGTCTTTACTACACTGTCCCTCTTCTGGACAGGCTTCTTTACAACACGGCTACTTCTGGCGGACTTTGGGTGCCGCATGGATTATTTCCGTTTGCTCCTCATTTCTGCATTGCTTCCTTTGCTGGTCACTCCTCTTTACCATTCTGTTCCCTCTGCGGACAATTTAGTGCTTGGCAGGGATTATGGTAGGTCATTTGCTATGCTCTGCTCACAGGGAGCTGATTCCAGAAACATACTAATAGTCTTATTTGTGGTACATACAGGATGGACAGCGGCGCCACTGCTGCCACATATAACGTATCGTTATTGTCATTAGGAGCATGGGCCACCCCCGGGTGTCATAGCTCTTGTTCATTTTGTTAGGCCCTTGTTCTCTAACTCAACGTCCTTAGTCCGTTATATTCCAATCATACACATTCAATTATTTATGTCACACTTAGGCTTCTGTTTTAAACCTATTGTCTGTTCTGGTTGCATTCTTCATCCTACGTTTTCAATCACCATAGTTGGTTGTGTTTTTCTTCACGTTCAATAATCAATGTGGCCAGCTCACGAACTCCTGCCTGGTCGACAGATCACCTGTCTGGCTATGCTCCCCCCCCAGGACCAGACTTTAATTTCCAGAGTTCAAGTCATGGGTGTCATCGGCCGCCTTCAGGTTCTCGTACCGAATGACACTCGTCATTAGGTGTCACCGGCCACGTTGGTCTGGTCTCGTGTTCACGATATTCGCCTGTCAGGTTTTTTTCAGGAAATATAGTTATTTTAAGTATCGCCTATCACATCGGTAAGGCCCATGATGTAATTCCGCCTGTACTTTCTTCAGGCCACTTTTTAGTTTATTTTCTTGTTTACCCCTCATATTTGTCATTTGTATTACCATGCCGGTTACGTTTTCAATCAGCCAGGTCTGCGAACTAAATCGCCAGCAGCTTATCGCACTCCTTCACTCACGTGAGGGCATCGACGGGATTCCATATACTACGTCCTTAGCTTATTGCTTTACATCCTCTCCTGGCCTACATGGTATTCTTCGGGCCCTTCTTTGCATAGTCTAGACAGTTAGGCTCTCAGTTCTCCGGTCTCATAAGGCTAGGGGGAATTTGTCAGTGCTCGCACCACAACCAAGTCTTCAGGTTTAGCTAGTATCGTCCACGCTTCCTTCTGAAGCATTTCCCAGTTCCTCCCTCGTGCATTGGGGCAGTATCTGAGACATTCAGCATTCTGTCCTGGCTCTATCCACAGGATGGATGCAGGCGTCATTATGGTTGACTTATGTACCCGAACTCTCGTGGGAGATATTGCTTCGCAGTTTAGATCAGGGGTTTCTTTGCACAGGCCATTCAAGTCTCTTTTCACCCTACATGGCTGGTTTTGCCCCCCTTTTATAGGCCTACCCACGGACATGGCTACAGGCACACCACTAGCCATTTAGTTAGGTAAGATGCGTCTTGCAGTTACGGTGGGTCTCGGTGTTTAGCCCACTAGGGCTCTTCGGCTTTCGTGTCCGTAGCCCTGACCACAAATAATATTTTGGAGGTGTATAAACTTCCATATAAATGTAGCCTGTTTTCCATCCACAGACTACAGAAAGCTGTAAGACCCAGTCCCAATTATAGCAAAAGTAAATAGTTGGGGCAGCACTGACAGTCAATACATTACAACACATGCCCCCACAGTGGGACAAAAATAAAAAGTAAGAAAAAGTTGAGAAAAAATGTGAAGTAAAAACCATACACAATAATAAAAATATTTTAGGTATCACTAAACATTTTAGGTAGTGCTGCATCCGTAATGACCAGCTCTATAAAAATATCACATGATCTACAACATTGAATGAATACCATAAAAATACATTTAACCACCTCCCGACCGCCTAACGCAGGGATGCGTCCTGCGGGCGCCCGGGATGTTCCTCCTGGACGCATCGGCGCGCCATCTCGCGAGACACGAGATGACGCGCTCATGCTGCCACGCATGCGCAGTGCACGGCTGTAAAAGATTCAGAAGAAGTTGGTCATCAGCCTGCCAGCCAATGATCAGGGCTGGCAGGCTGATGACTTAAAAAAATCTAATCAAAAGCCATCTAACACATTATATTTATAAATATAATGTGTTAAGTGGCTTCGGCGCTCTCTGCTGGGTCCTTTTCGTCGGTTGGTCCCAGCAGAGAGCACATGTGACTGTGAGTAGACCAAGCACCACATTTTTAGCCCCAGATCACCCCCCATCACCCCAATTAACCCCTTGATCACCCCTGACAATCACTAGTGAAAGGGAAAAAAGTGATAAGTGTAAACTGTCACTTTTTTTTTTCACTAGTATTGACTGTTTAGTTTAGTTTTTAGGCCCCTTTAGGTATTCAGTTAGCACCCACCGCAACGCATTCGCTGATTAGCGTAGCGCTAATCAGCATTGGTACTTCATAGTATCTGTAAGTGATCAGAACTGATCACAGTCAGATCTATAATAGTATTAGTGTCACCTTAGTCACCCTCCACCCAAAACGCAGTGTTTGCCTGATCAGGCCTGATCGGTCGCCCACACGTGCGTTCACCCACGCCCACCCCGCCGCAGTGACAATTTTTTTTTTTTTTTTATCACTGCACAATCACTGCACAAGTGCTGTGGCGATAAAAAAAAATCTGTTTTTATATTTTTTATCAATCGCAGCGGCTTCCTGTACTTCTCTAGCCTCCCATTTGTAAGACAGTCTGCTTTTTTTCTTGGGTAGTCTCAGGGAATACCCCCTAAATTTAGTTGTCCAAATGGCAAGTAAGGGGTATTTTTCTGAAGAGGCCTACAGGCTTCTGACCCAGTTGGATGAGGAATGGGAACCCTCATCTGACGAATCCAGCGGGTCAGAATACGAACCTGTAGAAAGCAGTGGCAGTCTGACCCAAAGTTCGGACGATGAGGTTGAGTTCCCTGATAGCACCAGGCGTACCCGGCCCCGTGTTGCTAGACCACAGGTTGCGCAGGACCCGCTTCAAGGGCAGCAGAGTGGGACTGGCGCTGTCGGATTACGTTGTGAGGCATACACCAGCACCATCCTGGACCTAGTACCATCACTGCCGTAGAACATGGCGAAGTGGTGAGCACCAGAAGGGCAGTTGAAGCTGGTACGGTGGCACATGCAGTAGTTTCCCTGTCACAGCCACCGCACAGACAGGCCCGTAGAGCCCCTAGAGTCCCTGAGGTGCTGGCAAACTGTGATTGGCAGCCCCCATCTTCAGCTGCACCAGTAGTTTTTTTAGCTGTTCTTCACTGCGGAGCTCTTTGACCTAGTCGTGGCAGAAACAAAACGGTATGCCACTCAATTTATAACCGCCAACCCGGGAAGCTTTTATGCCCAGTCTTTTCGGTGGAAACTCATCCAAGTTTCCAAAATTAAAACTTTTCTAGGCCTAACAAAAAAGCATGAACTGCGGTCATATTGGTCAACGAACCCAATTCATCACATGCCCATGTACTCTGCTGCCATGTCCAGGACACGATTTGAGACCTTCCTGGGTTTCCTGCACTTTAGTGACAACAGCACCTCTCGTCCCAGAGGCCACCCAGCTTTTGACCGGCTCCACAAAATTCGGCCCCTCATAGACCACTTTAACACCAAATTTACAGATTTGTATACCCCTGAGCAAAACATCTGCATACACGAGTCCCTGATACATTTTACCGGGCGCCTTGGCTTCAAACAATACATCCCAAGCAAGCGCGCCTGGTATGGGGTCAAATTGTATAAGCTCTGTGAAAGGGCCAGAGGCTATACCCACAAATTTAGTGTCTATGAGGGTAAAGATCAGACCCTGGAGCCGGTCGGTTGCCCTGACTACCTGGGGAGCAGTGGGAAGACAGTCTGTGACTTGGTGTCACCCTTGTTTGGTATGGGGTACCACTTTATGTGGACAATTTCTACACAAGTGTGCCCCTCTTCAGGCACTTATTCCTAGAACAGATTGGCTGCTGTGGCACCGCACGACCTAGTCGCCGGGGCTTTCCCAAACGACTCGTTACCACTATAATTTGCTCATGGGAGGGGTGGACTTCAATGACCAGACGTTGGCTCCTTATTTACTTTCCTGCAGGACCAGACGCTGGTATAAGGTGTCTGTATACCTAATTCAATTGGCTATATATAATAGTTTTGTTCTCTACAGTAAGGCTGGGAGAACAGGATCCTTCCTCAAATTTCAGGAAGAGATCATCGAGAACTTCCTGTATCCAGGAGGTTCCGTGGCCCCAACCACCAGTGTAGTGAGCCGTCTACACGAGTGACATTTCCCCAGTGTCGTTGCTGGTACCTCAAACCAACCGCCAGCCCGAAAAAGATGTCGTGTCTGTAACAGGAGTGGAATAAGGCATGACACCCGCTATTTCTGTCCTGACTGCCCTGACCACCCTGCCCTATGCTTAGGGGAGTGTTTACGGAAGTGCCACACTCAGGTACACTTAGTGACGTAGGGACCGCAGGACACAGGTAGATTTTACACAAGGGTCTTTCAGGAGTTCTAGTGTGCTACTGCAGATATGTGAAACCTCTCCTTTCACTTGGGATGAAGTGCATAATGTAGTTCGCACCATCTCTGTGCGATTTACACTTTACACATTGTCCTATGGGAGAGGGGAGGTTTCTGCTAGGTAAGTAAAGAGTGAAAAGTAAAAGACAAAAATTAAACAGGTAGCAAGAAAAAGAAATCTTGAGTTAGTTTAGGTTTTTAAAGTTTTATGATGTTCAGGTTTTATAAAAGTTTGTAACGTTCGAATTTATGAGCCTGCTGCTTGTTTTCTTCTTTTTTTTTTTTTTTTTTACTAACCACCCTTTACTTTCTAGCTGGACCAACGGACCAACCGACGAAAACGCTGCGGCACTGATGTGCATTCTGAAAGAAGCATTGCGCTGCTGTCAGTTTACATGTGAAGTCGGTGTATGCGGCGCTGCAGGACGAGATTTCTTCTCCGCAGTACAGGTACGTTTGCCCAGGCATATGAGCTGAGGAGAGGTGTTGGAGTTCATATGCTTTGGCAAACACTTTGTATCAAAAATCTGTCAAAGATGTCTTCCTCCACAATAGCTCTGTAAATTGACAACTTTGTATAAAAAAAATGGAAAAAATTGTCATTTACAGAGATATTTTTCACACACAGTATGGGTATATGTAAAAATACACCCCAAAACACATTGCCCTACTTCTTCTGAGTACGGCGATACCACATGTGTGACACTTTTTTGCAGCTAATATGCGCAAAGGGTCCCTAAATCCAATGAGTACCTTTAGGATTTCACAGGGCATTTTTACGCATTTAGATTCAAAACTACTTCTCACGCTTTAGGGGCCCCTAAAATGCCAGGGTAGTATAAATACCCCACAAGTTACCCCATTTTAGAAAGTAGACACCCCAAGGTATTCACTGAGGGGCATATTGAGTTCATGGAAGTTTTTATTTTTTGTCACAAGTTATTGGAAAATGAAATATTTGTGACAAAAAAGAAAAACTTCCATGAACTCACTATGCCCATCAGCGAATACCTTAGGGTGTCTACTAGTGTTGGGCGCGAATATTCGCGATGCGAATATTTCGCGCGAATATCGCATATTCGCGTTTTCGCGATTTTTTCGAATATCATGCCATAAATTCGATATTGCGAATATTCGCGTTGGTTAAATTAGATGATACACAATAAGTTCAAGAACTTCAGTTCACTTGTGTTGATAAATGAGTTTGAGTGACTCTGAGTTTCATTTGTTTTGCATCAAGGCTCTTTTTCAAAGCCATAGCCAAAATCCTGCCTTTTTTGCGATTTTCCGTAATGCGATTTTTCTGACAGCGATGCGAATATCTAACACTTGCTGACATGCCTGCGCATTGACTTGAAAATTGAAATATTGCCTTTATGCGATTTTTCCGTAATGCGATTTTTTTTCACACTCTTTGCGCTTGGTAGTCGCGATCGTCAACTTGCGAATACGAACATGCTGCGAATTGCGAATATATTCGAAAATTCGCATATTCGAATATATGTCGTCGTGTTTTCCTCTTCTTATTCTTATTCACCCCCAATCATTAGTAGTGTTGAGCGCGAATATTCGAAAAGCGAATTTTTTTAGCGAATATCGGCACTTCGCTAATTCGCGAATATTTCGAATATAGCGCTATAAATTCGCTATTTCGAATATTCGTTTTTTTTTTTTTTTTTTTTAGTTATATTTTTTTCTTTCCCACTTCCCAAAAGTAGTTCTTACCTGTCATGAGGATTCCTGGCTTCCTGGCTGCTCCAGTCAGTGCCCGTTGCCGCTTCTGCCGACTTCCGTGCTCATGGAGCGTCCCCTTCCATGGGAAAATCTCTATATACTAAAATGTACTGTCGGATTTGAGGAATTACGTTGAAATCGCAATGCGATTAATTCAGAGTTATATTAATCGCATTGCGATTACAACTTAACACTGCTATCTTACATAGGCTAGAATTAACGAATATGGAATATATAGCTATGCACTAGCAGTGCTAAGTTGAAATCATAATCGCGAATACTTTAAGTTAAATTAATCGCATTGCGATTTCAACTTACACTGCTGCTATATTCCATATTCGTTAACCGTTAATTCTAGCAAGCTGACCCATTATAAACCCAGCTCTAAGTTGAAATCGTAATGCGATTAATATAACTTGAATTAATCGCATTGCGATTTCAACGTAATTCCTCAAATCCGACAGTACATTTTAGTATATGGAGACGTTCCCATGGTGATGGGGACGCTCCATGAGCACAGAAGTTATGGTTGGCTTGGTAGAATTAGCGAGGATGGCGAATATGACGAATGTATTCGTCATATTCCTCAAAACGAAGATAACGAAGTATTCTACATCTTCGTTTTAGCAACCTATTACGTCAACCTCGCTAATTCTAGCAATCAAATAGGAAGGTTGACTTACCAGACAGCTGTGTTAAATTCGCTATGCGATTTTTTTTTTTTTAATAAATAGAATACTTATAATAATATTATCATATCAAGTAATATAATTATTGTATTAAAAAAAAAAATCGCATAGCGAATTTAACACAACTGTCTCTATAGTCAACCTTCCTATTTGATTGCTAGAATTAGCGAGGTTGACGAATAGGTTGCTAAAACGAAGATGTAGAATACTTCGTTATCTTCGTTTTGAGGAATATGACGAATACATTCGTCATATTCGTCATCCTCGCTAATTCTAGATATGAAACCAATAGGAAAGTAGCCTTAAGTACAAATCGCAATATGCGATTATTTAAATCGCATTTTAATCGCGATAACTAGAAAAAATGACGAATATTCGATTTCGACGAATACGAAACGAATATTCATTCGAATATTCGCGAATTTCGTCGAAATCGAATATGGCACCTGCCGCTCATCACTAATCATTAGTTTCACTTTCAACAAGGCTTCATTTTATATCCATTCCTCGACCCCCCGTCCCCACTTCCCTCCCTTGTCTTTTTTTTTTTTTGCGATTTTTCGTAATGCGATTTTTATTAAGCGATGCGATTTCTTTCACACGCATTGATTGGCTCACGACTCATCCCAG